>QVTF01023008.1:0-505320 GCA_003573665.1 Oxygymnocypris stewartii | reverse complement strand
GCTACAAATATAGATGTTAAATGAGTATTAATCAGATATGAGCAGTGTTGGGGAAAGTTACTTTTAAAAGTAATGCATTACAATATTGCGTTACTCTCTAATAAAGTAACTAATTATGTTACTTAGTTACTTTTTATGGAAGTAATCCGTTACGTTGCTTTCACGTTACTTTTGCGTTACTTTTTAAATATGAGCAGGGCTTGATTGTTTGTTTTTAATACAATAAGTTATATTTATAGCTAAAGTAAAGCCCTTTCACACCCAAAAGTGTAAAAATAAACCTCAGACTGAAGGACGAGTAAATCACGTCTGTACAGAAGAACACATGAGAAGTTCAACACTCTTCAGCAATTAAAAAGCAATCAAGCACAATTGTTAATGTAAAGTCATTTTTGTGTATTTTGAACTGGATCATCAAAGGTCAGCAGCAAACACATTGGTTAATAAAATGGGATATTTTTTTATTATTTATTTAACAAACGGAACATTTAATGACATGGTTTTACTGCAAATTAATTTCACAACATCACTCAATTGAAATAACTTCCTTTTGTGATCTGATGTGTTGTATTTGACAGAATGAGGCAAAATCATTATTTTATAGTATTCCGTACAGTTATAACGGCTATATCGATTAGCATTGCATTATTAGTAAGGAATAATTTACTCTGGACCGTTGAATTATTAAATAATGAAACATAATAATAAAAACAATGCACACCTGAAGTGGTGATGCGGTCACGGTGCTAAGCAGAGTTATTTTTCTAATAATTCAACGGTCTGGAGCCAATTATTCTGCTTCTACCTCAACACATCGATCGGATTATATATTTCAAGGGATTCGTCCGTTTTTTCTACTTCTCACTATTGTGAGAAGGATTATTTCTTCTGCATCTCATCCATCGCTAATTCCAAAAAGTCATTTTAGACCTAGTAACGGAGGCTTGAGTCGTTGATAACAGACAAATGCAGCTAATAACTAAGTTATGAGAGAGAGAGAGAGAGAGAGAGAGAGAGAGAGAGAGGGATAGAGAGAGAGAGAGAGAGAGAGAGAGAGAGAGAGAGAGAGAGAGAGAGAGAGAGAGAGAGAGAGAGAGAGAGAGAGAGAGAGAATTAAGCGAGCGTGAATTAGCCTAACGTTATCTCTCTGAGTCTGTCTCTCATCAGTGTTCGGCAGCAGCGTCCTAATGAAACTTTCAGTTCATTTCAGTTCATTTTCCTCACGAACAGTGTCGTTGTTACCTCGCTTCGCTTGTGAGAAATGTCTTGTACTTTTAATTTGCTAAACTATTTACTGACAAAGTCGTCAGAGCAGCGTGAACAACATTAGCGCGTGTGTTTTCATGTGTATAAACTGTGTCTGTGAGGGAGAGAGAGCGGGAGAAATAGAGTATGTGCTTTATGTACATAATAAAACGTAATTTTGTGGCAAAACATGGCAATTATCTTTTGTTTTTATCCCATTGCTTACTATATTTATGTATTTGGCCAGTGTCTTGTTGGTTTTGGTTGTATTAAAGTTATAAGACCTTTCGAAATAACTGAAATCATTTGGCGAAGTGATGCGGTCGAGAGCTGCCTGGAACTACGTTCACCGTGTGTTTCCCTGAAAATAATTGCACACCTTAAGCCTGTGTTATACTTTCGGTGTGTGCAATCCAGACGCGTACACGGACAGCGCAGACGCGGACTACTTGTATGTATACTGCCAAAAGCGTGCGCTGGTGGTCAGCTCCGCGGACGTGTTCCATACATGTACAGTAGACCAGCTTGAACAGTAAACCAACATGTGAACAAACAATTGCCCAGAGTTATTGCACAGCTGGCTGTTTTTATATTGTTTTATCGACGGACTATAGAAGTGTGGGGAGCAACGAGCGTCTTCACACGTATCCGCAATTGGTGCTTTTGTAGCCTACTGAACGCGTACTTGTCCAAGCAGTCACAAAAAATGGGAGGCTCGTGGATGTCCACGCGGATCATCCACGCACACCCTCCGATGACGATTTTTACATCATGCATACCATAGCGGACCCTAATGGACTCGCGCACGCGGAAAGTATAACAGAGGCTTTAGAACATTCGTCAGCCAATCAGATTCAAGCATTCAACGGCCCCGTAGTATAATCACAAATACATTATAAAAATTACAAACCATTAACGTTTATATTTTATTAAAGTTCTATTTTGACCCCTATAGTAGGTGTTTTTGTTTGCTTCCATAATGTTTAAGTGAGCGGGCACAAATATACAATCCTGCTTAGGGCACCCATTTGGCCAGCAGTGGCCCTGCACAGTATTTACTGGACGCGACATTAGACCTTTCTATACATTTATAGTTATAAGCCTTCATCGTGTTAACACGTCATGCTGCAGTTTTCTGTCAAATATATTGATAACAATCATTATCAATATTTATTCTTTTGTTTAATGTTTTGTATTTAATACAATTATCAGAATTATGAGTCATATTGATATATGCCTATAAATACAACATTTTGGCCAAATTGTGCAGCCCTACAAACAAGCACAACAAACTTGATATTCTTTAGAATTTTTGACAAAGAAAGAAAATGTATCTTGGTACAGTTCAGATTTTGTGTGCAGATTTTGGAATTCACTAGATATTGCCTCACAAAATAATCACTCATAACATCATAAAGTCTCCTTACATATGATGCGATTTTTAATGAAACTGAAATTAAATAAAGAGAGCATGAATTCTAATTCAGTCGCTCCTGATGACAAAACTACAGTACAGATATATGAACTGTACTGAGCAACAAATATTGATGTTAAATGAGTATTAATGAGATATGAATATGATCACTCACCTGATACAGTCAGTGTAACAGCAGCACTGATGTGTGATCTCTGTGAGTCTGATCTCTCTCCTCTACAGATGTATTTATCACCGTCAGACACAGATGTGATGCTGTAGACTCTCTCAGTGACGTCTCTGATGACTGAACCATCTTTAAACCAGCTGTATGTCCACTGAATGTGTTCTGCTCGCTGTATGACACATGTGAGAGTGACCGTCTCTCCTCTGAACACACGCTGATCTGGAGTCACCTTCACTACAGGCTTTGGTCTCTCTGTATTAATACACATATGAGTAAATATTGATTAAAACAGTATCATGATCACTGTTATGAAGTCAACATAATATAAACAATATTGAATTAAATTAAAGATCTGGTTTGCTTGTAACTTGTGTTGATTACATTAAATATATTTCCAGTTATCGATAAAAACTAAATGAAACTCAGATTTGTATTTGATTTATGTTATTTTCTTCACATTTAACACAATTTCATATTGTTCAATAGTTAAATAGTTTAAGAGTGTCGTAAACTCTCAATGTTATTAGTTAAATATGTTTATTTAGGAGGATAATAATATTCAACTCACCCGTGACAGAGAGAGAAACAGCAGGACTTGTGTGTGATGAGACTGATCTTCTGTCTATGTGTCCTTTACACGTGTACTGACCCGCATTAGATGATGTAGATCGTTTAATAGTGAGAGTGTCTCTGTTTACAGTGTAACGATCAGACGTCTGTAACATTACTCTTTTATATCCACTGCCTTTATACCACTCATATCTCCAGTCATATGCCAGTCCATTTCTCTGTCTCCAGTTACTGTAAGACTCAATCACACACGTCAGAGTGACTGTCTCTCCAGTGAATACAGGACTGTCTGGTGTCACAGTCAGTGTAGATCTGGGTGAATCTGTGAAGAAAGATAAAACAAAGTGACTCAAATAGTGACAAAACATAAAAAAGGTCTCGATGCGTATGCAAGAAAGAAATGTAAAGAATGGGAGAGGATGAATAACAGGTTTTTAAATGCAACACACTGCACACAAGACATGATAATTTTATAAAGATCAATAGATTGTAAATAATTTAACCGTCAATATGAATTATCTGTAAATTATTGGTGGGCTACAGTCATCTACTAAAAGCTTGCATCGCTTTTGTTTTCTTTCTTTCTATTTTTTATTTCTGCTTAGATCTTGACTAATGTCCCAATAATGGATTTGCTATTTCTGTGTTTATAGGGACATAGTTAAGCAATGGCACACAAGTAAAGGTGCTGTTTTTCCCTGAATACCAACACTTTGCAAATATTGTATTGATTTGATGGAACAACTGACTAAACAAGAAGTTAATATCGTAAGAAAGCCGCGTCAGGACCGTTGCACCTCTGAGCACCGTATTTGGATGCTGAATGCAAAGCACTTCTTGTGCTGCGACCGAGCTGAAGTAATAATGTGCCACGCATATATGATTGCCATCTTCAGGAGGCACAATAAGGGACACTCATTCACGACCCCCCCCCCCCTTCAAAGTACACACTAGGACAAATGATCATTTACTATGTATATATTTATAATTAACATAAACGATAAATTACAAAATATGGGTCTAACATGAATTATAATCTATTAATTCATCTGTCTAATCATGTCTAAAAATATTATAATAATGTCTACCAAGCTCTGATAATGTATGGAATATTATATTAACAGACTATCCACATTTTAATAAAACAATTTAGAAGCACAGATGTGTCTGTCACTTTAAAATTATGGTTCACACGAAAATGAAAAATTATGACCGAAGTTTCATTTTTGAGTGAAGTATCTCTTTAAGTCAGATCGTCTACCGTAAACAAATGCTTCTCTGCAAACTGTGCATTCATCATTAGTTACTGGAGAGAGCCGGTGATGACTTTCCCGTTCAGCTCTACGTCTGGAGAGACATTATAAACATTCGGGGCTTAGCCCCCCCGACATTCTTCAAAATATCTTCTCTTTAGTTCAGGAGAAGAAAGAAACTCCAACAGATTTGAACAACATGAGAAATAATGACAACAATTCTAATTCTGGGTGAACTAACTCTTATGTTTAGCTGATAAATGTGTTTAAGTTGAACCATGCAGTAATGGGGGGGGGGGATAACTGCAAATCAAGGATCTCCAACAATACCAATTAAATATGGGCTTCAGTTTTCTGAAGTGAACAGAAGAACATTTACTGTATTTATATTATATTTCTTGAAGGAGTAGCATAAAAAGATAAACACTGGGATCCAGGGCCGCACGCATGTTTTTATAAATACAGAGGTCCAAAATGGAGATTGTAGAGAAGTTCGGGGGCATGCTCCTCCGAGAAAATTTGTATTTTCCTGACTTACATGTGTGCATTTTAACATGTTTTAAGGTTCATAAATTGTATAATAATACAGGTTTCAAACCAAGTCAGAGGGCAGTAGTAATATACTGTACATTATTTTTTAAGATAACAGATTCATAAACACAAGAATCAGATGAAATGTTGCAATGAATGATCCAAAGCTACAAACTGTAAATAGAGAAGATATATAGTTTGTTTATTTTTATGAATGTAATGAACTCAAGTTATAATTATCATGGTAGCCTTCAGTAAAATCAAGACACTCTAAAAGTGTCCATTATCTTTTGAGTCAAATTCTTAGATTTAATCAGTGAATCAGAATAATAAGACATTTACCAAACAAATCATATCAACACAGAAGCTACGTCTGAAGTGCATTTAGATGTGTTTAATGTGAGACATGAATGCTTTTAACTGCAATTACAAATTAATAAATAATGTTTTGGATTTGTGTTGAGACATTATTAAAACAACATTATTATAACAATAAAAAATGAATCATTGTCAGTTAATCTATATATTTATTTTTTTATTGTATTAAAGTACCATTTTTGCAATTATTTTACTATTACAGTAAAACTTGAGCGTGGTGTTATGTTGGTTTTGTGTGTGTGTGTGTGTGTGTGTGTGTGTGTGTGTGTGTGTGTGTGTGTGTGTGTGTGTGTGTGTGTGTGTGTGTTCGTGTGCACTTACTTATGTTTCTAACTGAATTTAGCAGTGTGTGTGTGCATCACGGACTCTTACCGGAAGACCAGACAGTAAACAGTCACTTAGATCATAGTTTATAATGGTGTATGAACACTGCGTAACACGGAGAAGGACACGTCCAGGCATATGACATATAAAAACACGTATTTCTTCCGAACAGCGGAGGGACAGATGATTTTTTTTTACATTTAAACTTAGACAGACCACATTATTAGATTACCTTTTGACTTTATGAATACATATAAATGACAGCTTTTAATGATTTTTATATTTTGTGTGCATTTATTTAAAGACCACATGCACTGTTTTTTGTCACTGGTGTTACCTTACTACTTTGGCCATTTTAGAGGTGTTTAAGAAACATTATTTTTCAGCAAATATAGTCAGAGTTACAGAACAACAATGATAATGGAGCAAATAAGGCGGTTACATTTTATTTATTTTATTCAGGTTTGTTAAAAGTATTATTTGAATGACATAAGTTCATTTGTGCAACCATGTATTTTCTATAACAATGAAAATATTTTCGAAACAGTTATAAACAAGTAATGATGCAATCCTTTAAATCTTACCTCTTGAAGCAGAATTAAATGGATGTAATTATTATCATGCCACATGTGACACATTGTATTTAATGAGACATAAAAAACAGTAACACCAGTGATATACATTAGACCAAATATCCTTACTCCTCCTCAGCAATAATTAAAAGATGAGACTAAATTTGGCATAAATCTGGCATTTAGTGAAGGCAGCTAGTAAAAGAAGATAAACTGATCTTCACTGGTGTTACTCGTAAGGAAGGTGACAGCAGCGACAATTCTCATGAAAAATTAATTTTACTAAAAGTCTGCTGCAAGATACCAAACCACATGTTGTCAATCGCATACTCACTAAATTAAGTAGTTTAATCCATTTGTATTCTAGTTTTTTACAATTTCCTAACTATAAAGTAGGTCATACTTGAACTAAAAGCTTCATGAAATCATGAGATAAAATAAGGCTGAAAGTATTAGTAAAAGAGTAAACCAGTGAATTGTCCATCCAGTTAACTGTCCCACATCACAGCTCAGAGTAACTGTGTCTCCAGTGAACACTGAACTCTCAGGATTTACAGTCAGAGCCGGCCGAGGTTTCTCTGGAAGTGACAGTGATGCAGGGTTGAGTTCACTTATAGATGTTATTGTTTATTTAAGATCTGCACAGTAGCTTATTACATATTTTGAGTGCAATATTATATATATTTATGTAACTAACTGTATAGTAAACTAATTGTATTATATTATTTGTCTGCTTTAATAATGTAACATAAGTAATGTGGCAAGATATTTACATTTACATTTACATTTATGCATTTAGCAGACGCTTTTATCCAAAGCGACTTACATTGCATTCAAGTTACAGTTTCTACATTTTATCAGCTCTTGCTTTCCCTGGGAATCGAACCCATGATCTTGGCGTTGCTAACGCCATGCTCTACCAGTTGAGCTACAGGAAAGATATGAGACTTATAATACATTATAACTATGATAATTATAATCCATTGTATCTTAAGCGGATGGATTGTGTTCATTGTGTTATAAATCATCATACTCTTAAAAGCAATAACCACAAGTAAGTATTATAATACATTAAAACTGTTCTTATGAATATTCATGAGATGACACAACATATTATAAAGTTATTTTTAATGCATTATGTATTGTAATGCCTTAAGCATGACGGATATGTATTCATGTTTGTGTCGACAACGTTCAACTGCATCAGTTTTCACATTCTGCAGCATGTTAAAATTGAAGTACTGCCCTCTGGAAGAAGATTTAGAAGCATTAAATGCTCATCTAATAGATATAAATTTACCTTTGTTCCAGAGGCTATTCGTTTTTGCAATTCAAAGTCTTAAGTGTATCTTTGTTTTATTTTTTTTAATGAATTTATTTATGAAGCATGTTGGGTTGTGTTGTTACTTATAATTCTTAATTTTTTATTTATTTTATTTTTATTTATTTTTCTCTATGTGATGTTTTGTGTCTGCTATATGATGCTGCTACCCTGCCTGAATTGCCCCTTGTGGGATTAATAAAGTTGTTAACTTAACTTATGTTAAAATAGTTTTGAATTCATAACATAATAGTCCTGAAGTATTAGGTTTATTAATCAAAACTGTGAACCAGCAAATCCTCCTGAAGAGTTTTAACGCCTCTAGTGTTCATTTCATCTGTAAACTGCAGTGATTTGTATAAGTATGTATTTATAGTTTTGCAGGAATGTATGTAGAGGCACGTATTTCAGTCTCTGAAGACATCTGGAGGGAAAATATTACTTAAAATTGCATTTTATTGTTAGAGCCACTAGAAGGCCGATAGGATCCTATAGAGATTCCTGACTGAGCAAAACAAGTCAAACATTTACAATTACACGAACTTGAAGATTGAAAAAGCTTTTTTATTCAGTCATAAATATATGTAAACATAAAAATAATTTATATTTTGTATAAAAAAAATATAAAAAAATGCTTTTAAATCCATACATGTGTATCCATCAAATTTCATGAATATGTGATAATAAATATAATATATATATATATATTAAATATGATATATACTCATTGATCTGTTAAAGGTTAGTTCAGTCTGTGTTTTACTCACCATCGAGAAATCCTAGGTGTATATGACTTTCTTCTTTCAGTCGAATCCAGTCAGAATTATATGAAAAATTGTAAAAAACCGAGGATTTGTAAAGAAAAATGTCTGAGGATTTGGATAATAAGCCAAGAGGAGACTGGTTTGCTAAAGTACAGAAACATTGCTTCCTTAAACAAACTCGTGAGACTGGTATATCTCAGAGGAGCGCACGACTCATACTCATCCGCCGGATCGCTTTCGGATACGACAGTCAGCAGAGAGAGAGAAAAGTGTTTACTACGTTTGAAATATGAAGATTTTTCTTATAAAAACACTAGGATTCGCTACAGGAGGCGTTTATTCAACCCCCAGAGCCGTGTGAGGCACGTTTTATTACGGATGCGTGCGCTTTATTTAACACGTTTTGGACCGTTGAACAGAAACACACTCACACTGCAATCATAGAGCTTAGAAGAGCCAGGACCATGTTTAATATAACTACGACTGGATTCGTCTGAAAGAAGAAAGTCATATAAACCTAGGATGCCTCGAGATTAAAACGCAGGCTAATTTTCATTTTTTGGGTGAACATCCCTTTAATACGGATGTTCTAAGCGGCCACACATTATTATTTTTTTTATTCTCGTTATGTCGTGATCACAACTTAATTTTATAACAAAAGTAGTTTTCTCATTATCAAGACTTATTTTTCTCATGATCACGATATAAAAAGGTTGTTCTCTAAGTTTCACAGCTGTGCCAACAGGTGTCAGTATAGAGCTACTGATGGGGAGTTGTATACTGTACATACACGTAAGTCTACTGTACGCGTTTGGGACAGGAGCTTCTTCGTGATCGCTATAATGTGTGCAGTTCATTACTGACATTTCATTGATTTATACATTTTAAATGCTTGAATAAATATGATCTTGAATAAATATGATTGTTTTGCTTGAAATTGTATCTGTTATCTTATTACTGCTGATCACGAGAAAAATAAGTCGTTATGTCGAGATCACGAGAAAATTAAGTCGTGATCACGACATAACAAGAATTAAAAAAAATATAATGCATGGCCGCTTAGAACTTCTGTACTTTAATAAGTCAAAAAAAAAACAAAGCCAAAATGACATTTCCCAGCAGAAACATAATTCAATAATGTGTTTCTATGGGACTGTGTATGTGTGTGTGTGTGTGTGTGTGGGGGGGGGGGGGTATGTTAGTTTTTCTGCATTGGGGACATTCTGCAGTATCAGCTCTTTATTTGGGTATTCATCTTTTATAGATTTTGTATAGTAAAATAAATCTGACAAATTAAATTGACAATGATTTTATTGTGATTTTTGACAGTGCATTTAAATTTGAAAACAGATTAGTTGTGTTTCAGGTCTCACACATTCTCTAGCTCGACGTCCCTGGCTATTGCTTTTACAGTCGGACTACCAAAATATATCTCGCTCTGCCTGACGGGCTACAGGTCCTTAACAACTCTCAATTTATTTGTATAAAAGTATAAGTAAATGGTATAAGAAATGTCTTAATTACAATGTCAAGAGGTCTTACAGTTGGAGACAGAAAGACAAGAATCACGATTCAGCTGAATTAAACTTCAGAAGACAAAGATGTCACTGAATAAATATGAACGCTGCACATTTCAAACTCAAAACACAGCACGGATGTCTTTGTACACATAAGAACTGCTCAGACTGATTCATTTTCAAGTCCTTGCTTAAGACACACCTGCATTCATTGTTTTTTTATTTCGAGTTGAGCTGAGACATTGTGACGTATTTACTGTATTTGGGTTGTTTGGGTGTGTTTTAATTAATTAATTTTTTCGGACATTGTTACGCACTGTGGTCAACCATGTCTGTTTGAAATGTGCTTCATAAATAAAATTGAATTGTTAAAAAACGATTAAAAAAATAACAACCTGAGAGACGGATGAATGAGGATTAAACACGGTGTTACAAAAGACAGAGAAAACTAATACTAAGTTAAAGGCCAAGAGCCCACTATCTATTATGTGACTATAGTTTTCAATGACACCCTCATCATCTAAACCTCTGTTATTACTCAATAAGCACGTCTGTATACGTATGGGGGGGGGGGGGGGTAGATAGTGAAGCTGGTGTTGCTGTATGAGGGGGGTAGATAGTGAAGCTGGTGTTGCTGTATGGGGGGGTAGATAGTGAAGCTGGTGTTGCTGTATGGGGGGTAGATAGTGAAGCTGGTGTTTCTGTATGGGGGGGGTAGATAGTGAAGCTGGTGTTGCTGTATGGGGGGGTAGATAGTGAAGCTGGTGTTGCTGTATGGGGGGGTAGATAGTGAAGCTGGTGTTGCTGTATGGGGGGGTAGATAGTGAAGCTGGTGTTGCTGTATGGGGGGGTAGATAGTGAAGCTGGTGTTGCTGTATGGGGGGGTAGATAGTGAAGCTGGTGTTGCTGTATGGGGGGGGTAGATAGTGAAGCTGGTGTTGCTGTATGGGGGGGGGTAGTGAAGCTGGTGTTGCTGTATGGGGGGGGGGGGGTAGATAGTGAAGCTGGTGTTGCTGGTATGGGGGGGGGGGGGGGGGTAGAGTAGTGAAGCTGGTGTGTTGCTGTATGGGGGGGGGGTAGATAGTGAAGCTGGTGTTGCTGTATGGGGGGGGTAGATAGTGAAGCTGGTGTTGCTGTATGGGGGGGGGTAGATAGTGAAGCTGGTGTTGCTGTATGGGGGGGGGTAGATAGTGAAGCTGGTGTTGCTGTATGTGGAGTTGTTTAATCGTTCTCTGTTCAGATCTTGAGAGATTTAATGTCGTCTTCATCTCAGACTGCGGATGTGAGTCAGTTATTGATGTGTTTCTGTTTGTCTCTTTTCTTTCTTCTGTTCATCATGTTTCTCTTTCCTTCAGTACTTCTCATATTTATTGTTGTGGACTATAAGCTCATAGAGAAGAGTGAATGGTGGGTTTAACTGTATTTATTTATTTATTTATTAAAAATTGTTATTAACATTTACCAGTTTTTATGTGATTTTAGGCTGGACATGTAAATTAAAAGTCTTTCTTTGTGGTTTTATTAATATTTTCTGTATTTCAAAAAATATAGGAATAAATCGGTAAAATAAGTACAGTAACATTATTCGTCATTGTTATTATTGTTATTATTATTATTATTTTAAATGGTGTAGGTCTAAGGCTTTGGTTGTCTTGTTTTTGTCATTGATGGCTAAAGATCGTTAATTAAAGTGTCTGCTAAATGAATAAATGTAAATGTAATTATCTGTGAAAAGGACCAATCACAACTCAGTACGTAGATAAATGCCAGAAAGATTTTAGAAGCAAGTAACTATTTTAAGTGCTTGAAGTTAATGTGAGATTTTGAGACTTGAACTTTATATTTATTCTTAAAATACTTATATAAATATATCGCACACAAAAAAGGCTGAAATGATCAGAGTAAACGACTGCTGGAGCTTCAATGTGCACATTAATGCAGGAAAAACATATTTTCTATGTAATGCATAACATCTGTGAATGCATATTAAATATAGGTCACATTTTTCTGTCTCGAAACAGAAACACAATTGTAACTGAAGCTAAAGTCTGCAGACAACACTGTTAATAAAAGAAGGATTCGTGTGAAGAACACATGAGCTCTCACCTGATACTGTCAGTGTAACTCCGTCACTGAACTGTGAGTGATATTGTGACTGAGTTCCTCTACAGCTGTACACACCACCGTCAGACCAATCCACAGATGAGATTACATACTTCTGTCTGCTGTAAACGTGTGTGTTGTCTCTAGTCCAGCTGTACTGCCAGTCTCCTGTGTGCTGTATGTCACATGTGAGAGTGACCGTCTCTCCTCTGAACACACGTCTATCAGGAACAACACCAACTACAGGTTTGGGACTCTCTGTGAAACGAACAAACAACACACTTATTATAATTCAAAATGAGCTTTTCACTTTCAGTCAGCAGTACAGTATCTGTTTTAACTATTTTCAGTCGGCAGGTTTCAACAAACTATTATTTATTTTAATAGTTGATGAGGCAATAATGTGCTACAACACAAGAACATTGAGAACGTATGTCTGTCTGTTCTCCGTCTCTCATCTCTTACAAATCTTCATAAACACAATCATATTGAATGAATAACAATAATAATATGTGCACGAGATCTTACAGACACACGGTCATTAATTACAGTGACAATTGTTACATTAGCTTGCTTTTCTGAATATAACATCCATAATAATATTAAATTAAATTAAATACAAAAATAGTAATGCTGTGCAATGATTAATCATGATGACAAATCGTCGCCCTGCTTTAAAACAATTAGTAAAAGTTTATTTTAATATATGTATTTAATAAAATATTTTTGTTATATTAATCGTAACTTTCATTCATGGAGATAACACGGACAATGTGACATGGTTTAGTTGTAGATTGCTGCCATAAAATAAAATAATATGTAACGTTGACTACAGCCTCTAGATTTCTGCAACGATCTCTCAACGGCTCATTTAGATTTGTGTTGAGACATTATTAAAACAACATTATTATAACAATAAAAAATGAATCTTTTTCAGTTAATTTATTTATTTTTAAATTGTATTAAACCACTTTTGCAATTATTTTACTATTACAGTAAAACTTGAGCGTGGTGTTGTGTTGATTATTTGTGTGTCTGTGTGTATTTTCGTGTGTGTGTGTGTCTGTGTGTGTGTTCGTGTTCGTGTCCGTGTCCGTGTGTGTGTGTGTGTGTGTGTGTGTGTGTGTGTCTGTGTGTGTGTGTGTGTGTGTGTGTGTGATCCATCTATTATGGATGTGTTATGATGTCACTCCTACATTTCCGTGTTCTCCATTGAAGCTGTCCCTCAGATCTCCGGTGTTTGTGTTTAGTAATTCTGACATTTAATTTCTCTGTATTTGTTTTCTGCTTTTTGGTTAATTTGTGACTTGATTTGAAAACAAAAGTCAAATTGATCAGAGGGAAAAAAGCAATAATCAATGGTCATTAATTACACTGTAAATATTTGCTACAAACGACCATTTTAACCTACTTTTTATATCAATTAATCAGTGTTTAATCAGCTTGAGGAACTACACAGACAAATGATTCTGGGTGAAGGTGAATGACAGCAAAATATAGACATAAATCATCAGCAAAGAAACAAATGTGGGATCCTCATATGATCCATGTAGATAAATAAAATACTACAACACAATTCACATTTGTTTAATAAATCAAATATACTGCGGTACAGCACAGTACCTTGAGTGAGTCCAGCGGGGATGAAGGACATCAGCACTAAAAGAAGAAGAAACACAGATATTAAACATTTCCATTCATTCAACACAATGCAGATCACTGAAACATGTCTAGAGCTTCAACTGAAAGAGTTTTTCTGTGTTTTGATGCTCATCCATGAGAACTGATGCTGGAGATTCTCCATCATTGAACATCAACGTCACAGGACTCGTGAACCGATACGAGAGTCGATTAACTAATGCTCAGAGAAGATTCACAACATACAACACATGACCGTACTCTCATCAACCATGTGATACAGTTTCTGTAGCGCTCAGAGAAGATTCACAACATACAACACATGACCATATTCTCATCAACCATGTGATACAGTTTCTGTAGTGCTCAGAGAAGAATCACAACATACGACACATGACCATACTCTCATCAACCATGTGATACAGTTTCTGTAGTGCTCAGAGAAGAATCACAACATACGACACATGACCATACTCTCATCAACCATGTGACACAGTTTCTGTAGCGCTCAGAGAAGATTCACAACATACGACACATGACCATACTCTCATCAACCATGTGACACAGTTTCTGTAGCGCTCAGAGAAGATTCACAACATACAACACATGACCATACTCTCATCAACCATGTGATACAGTTTCTCTAGCGCTCAGATTAGATTCACAACATACAACACATGACCATACTCTCATCAACCATGTGATACAGTTTCTGTAGCGCCCAGAGAAGATTCACAACATACAACACATGACCATACTCTCATCAACCATGTGATACAGTTTCTGTAGTGCCCAGAGAAGATTCACAACATACAACACATGACCATACTCTCATCAACCATGTGATACAGTTTCTGTAGCGCCCAGAGAAGATTCACAACCTACAACACATGACCATATTCACATCAACCATGTGATACAGTTTCTGTAGTGCTCAGAGAAGATTCACAACATACAACACATGACCATATTCTCATCAATCATGTGATACAGTTTCTGTAGTGTTCAGAGAAGATTCACAACATACAACACATGACCATACTCTCATCAACCATGTGATACAGTTTCTGTAGCGCCCAGAGAAGATTCACAACATACAACACATGACCATATTCTCATCAACCACGTGATACAGTTTCTGTAGTGCTCAGAGAAGATTCACAACATACAACACATGACCATATTCTCATCAATCATGTGATACAGTTTCTGTAGTGTTCAGAGAAGATTCACAACATACAACACATGACCATACTCTCATCAACCATGTGATACAGTTTCTGTAGCGCTCAGAGAAGAATCACAACATACAACACATGACCATATTCTCATCAATCATGTGATACAGTTACTGTAGTGCTCAGAGAAGATTCACAACATACAACACATGACCATATTCACATCAACCATGTGACACAGTTTCTGTAGCGCTCAGAGAAGATTCACAACATACAACACATGATCATATCAGTGGCGTAGCAAGTCAATCCCGGGCCCATATGCGAAATGATTTTGGCTCCAACTCGCTTAACTTGTTGATTTTTCTGACATAAATACCGTTACGTGACTTTTCACAAGCTGTTTTAATTACGTTATATATGCTTGGAAAGTATATTTAATGTTTTTAAGACCATTCATTGCATGCAAGCCACCCAATAATTGCAATAAGCTTTGAGTTTTCTTTTGTATTATTATAACACAAAGTCTCATCTTTCTGTACATTTTGAGATCAAATACAAACAATAAATGTGTTTTGCGCTCTTTTGTTTGTAGTGAGGTAACTACATTCGCCTCAGTTCAAGCAGCATGTGAATCAATTATATTTTCCTCTTAAATATTTGCATCATGAAATAAACATAAATACATATTTGAATGCATATTGAAAAAAATTAAATACTGAATTTATACAAACGAAAGTCTCATGAAATCGATCAATTAGAGTCAAGAATGTCTAAGTCTACGTGTTATTGCTGATTTTCATGTTGAGAACAACACGTTGGATGCCACAGAATTTATTTTTGAGTGTAAATTCCACATTAATTCCGCATTATAATATGATTTTATTATCGTAATTTTGACTTTATTAAATTAATTAATATATTTTTTATATTGATTACTTTTTCAGTGTGACACTAAAATGCCGCTGCAAGGTATTTGTACCACACTCTTAAAAATAAAGGTGCTTCAAGCAATTTTGGTTTTATTATTTTTGTATTATTATTTTGCCCCCCCCCCCAAAAAAATAAAAAAAAATACAAATAAATAAATAATAGTTTTAAGTTTGACAATCCTGACTCTCCATATCTCCTCATTGGATGCGCAATTAGGGAGAAATGCATCTTTATGGATTAAATAGGCTAATGAAAGAGTTTTTAATTTTTAATTTAAAGTATTTAATTGTAAAGTAGTAGTTTATATGATTCTATAAACGTATGTATCATGTCAGTGAGGCAAGTACTTGCTGAGTTTCAGCTCAGTTTTTGTGAAGTGTTCCTGCTCAAGATCAAGACCCCCCTGGACTGCGTTTCCCAAAAGCATCGTAACTAAAGTAGTACTTGAAAATCTTCGTAGATCTACGAGTGCTCTGGAGTGAACGTAAAGCCATACGTGCATCGTAAGAAGATACAATTATACAATTATGAGGTCACCTGCAGGACAGTCGGCTGATTACACCTTTATTCAAGTTCAATGTGATTATAATTAAAGCTTTTTATTGTACACTTTATTCATTGTTTTTTGTTTAAATTAATTTATAAATTAACTAAAAAAATGTCAGAAAACAAAAATGAATAACAGAAATAATATAGGAAATATGCTTCAAAGATTGGAAAAAACAGGGATAAACTAAAAATAAATAAATAAAAAATAAAAAATGGTCAATGACGAAAACCATGTTGTGGACCCGTAAATAACGTCTCTTCAGATATTATATTATATATAGTATATTATTAATCTACAAGTATAACATCAATGTACTATATTTCCCATATTATATAATATTATTATATAGTAGATTATATTATATTCATCACTATTATTATATTATATTGAATTATATTATATTATTTCCGAGCTGTATGGATAGCGACTCCTGAGTAGCACTTAAAGCATGTCTACGTGTGATTGTGTTAAGTGCATTTTTGGGAAACGCACGTGAAACAATAACGATCATTTGTAAAATGACTCGTAGAACATGCTCTTAAGTGCTAAGATCAATCGTTATCATGAATCCCAGCCCTGTTTGTTTTCGTTATTTTAAAAATCAAAACATTTTTGTTGATATTGTGAGTGCACACAAATAAAACTATTTGCAGCTCTGAATTATGTATACTCTTACATTTATGAGTAAAAAATTATGGCGTATTTTAATTTTCCACTCTTATTAAGAAAAAAAATGCAAGTGATCTCGCTAGCGCCTCCGTGTCCGTTGAACATGCTTCAGCTTGCTGGTCCCAATGATTGCACTGTATTATATGCAGCCTATATACTGTATATATACATATTAGCAATAATAGACACACGTCAAGCATAATAAATATAATATAAACATGAATGTGATGTTACACTACTGATGCTTCACTGGAACAAAACACTAGACTACAAACCACATCAGCTCAAAGCTTTTAAGAAACACACCGCCTCACTTCCTGTTTGAGACTGACATCATCAGCTTAACCCTCATGTTGTGTTCAGGTCATTTTGACACGGAGATTATTTCATTTTTCCCACAAATGCAAGTTAATGTTCTCACATTGAGCTAAAACTTACTGTCATTGCTCACACATCATAATAACTTCCCAACATTTTTTTTGTAAAATGTTGTACTTTTTCGGGGGACCCCCTCCACCACCACCTTGTTACAATTATGCATTTACATTTATACAATAAGCAATACATTATAAAGAGGCAAACTGACATAGGAAGTGCTTGTAATACAGATTTCTAGGCATTGTTCGGAGCAAATTCTAGCCAGACAGTGAGAGGTTAAGGGAAAGAGAGCAAAGTTAAGGAAACAGAGAGAAGGTTTTTTTTTTTAAGATGAAGTCAAGTGATGATGGAAGAGAGATTAGTTTTCGTGTGTCACTTGACAATTGTCTGGGATTCAGCATTCCGGATGAGGGTGGGAAGATCATTCCAGCAGCCAGGAACGGTGAACGAGAATGTTCTGGAGAGTGATTTTGTGCCTCTCTGTGATAGCACCACGAGGCGACGCTCGCCCGCAGATCTCAGACTTCTGGAGGGGATGTAGATTGTCATCAGTGAGGGGAAGTAGGCGGGTGCTGAGCCTGTGGCTGTTCTATATACAAGCATCAGTGTCTTGAACTTCAGTGTGGAAGCCAGTGCAGGGAGATAAAGAGAGGTGTGACAATTATGGTGTTCATATAAACTTATAAATCTTATAAATATCTCTTTATGCTATATTATCACCAAATACAGGATTCAGTCTCTTTTCATCTTGTTTTCTTCAGGACAGGCTTTTTATGTATTTGTATTTTAAAAACTGATTGATTGTAGTCATCGATGATCTGAGCCTAAAGCAAACTAGTGTGATAAACAGTACAAATCAGTTTCATAAAGTTATTAAAATATTGGCACAATTATCCAGAAATAACTTTTCTCTTAAAAACTGCAGTGCATAATCTCATATTAATGACTCCTATGATCAATCATTCATATTCAATACAAATTATGTCCTAATGGAAATAAAACAAGCTGACAAAAATATTGAATCCAATATTTGGTGATAATATAGCATAAGAGATTTACAGAGAGGTTTTTTTATAAAAAAGGATGGCCGTTTTTGACCGGGAACACTAAAGGTGCTTTAGACCAATTTGTAGTTGCATCACTCGCAGCTGCGCGCACGTAATGGTGGCAGAAAAACACTGTTAATAATAGGTAGAGCAAAACGTTTAAAATCCATAGAATAAGAGAATATATATATATATATATATATATATATATACTGTATATAGTTGAATGAATGAATAATGTATTTATATAGCGATTTATTGTGTATTGTCGTACACCCAAAGCGCTTTACAATCATGTGGGGTGGCAGTGGCGGAGCCAGGATGGGTTCATAGGGGTGGCCAGGGAGGGCCCGAAACCAGCGGGTGGCACAGAAATCTTCATTATTTCAATATAAAAATGTGGTTGTCTATAAAGTACTGGACTATTTTAGTGCCTAAAACACAGCTGAATACAATTCATTTCTACTTAATTGTAATTGAGTTTTGTAAATTATTATATCAAGTAATACTGAGTGAATATGACAATTTTTGTATTATTCCTCACCTCCAGGTAATTTAATAAAGGGGTTCACTATAGCTTTATTGCTCTGTCAGTTTAGCTCTGGCTCTCAAAAACCCAAAAAACTTGTTCTCTAACATTACATACTCATGGATGAGACATGCAGTTAGTGATAAGAATGTGAAAAAACAACCGCACATAAATGCCAGAATGTAAAATGTGTTGTTTTATGCATTTAAATGGCTTCATTTTCGTTTGTACTTTTAAAATGTATTTAAAAAAATTGCGTATATTGTCTAGTATATGTGTACTTTTCTCACATTTACTTGTGCATTAAATTAAAATACATATCAGTTTGTGCCTTATTGTGATCTGGAATCACACGAGAGCCTATATTTTAGTATGCATTTAAGAGACGTTCTGAAATGTAATGCATACATGCATGCACAGTTTGCAGCTTTAATCGCCTTTTTTGGCAATTTCATGACTTAACTGACAACAGAACTACGTCGTATGCTCTTAGTTTCTTATGATGACATAAGTCATTAGGCTGGTGCTCTGACAGGACAGGGCAGTTTTACTGACATATAGCCGAACAGCATCTCATTGTTCTACCGAAGCTAATTGGGCTGGTGTACCATTTCCGCGCTCATTTGACTTGCTCCTGGCGCTGAAGCAAAGCTGAAATGTGCATCTGAAAAGTCTCCCGTTTGATGTGGATGCAAAAAATACACCGGTTCTGCGTCTTAATAAAAGCATTTCTTATCAAGAAAAGGGGGACAAGGTGTGGCCAAAAAGGTGTTGCCAAGCTTAGATCAGTGGTGGCCATGGCCACCCCTTGGCTCCGCCACTAGTGGGGGGGTCTCTCTTCAACCACCACCAGTGTGCAGCATCCAATTGGATGAAGTGACGGCTGCCACAGGACAATGACACCAGTGCGCTCACCACACACCAGCTACAGGTGGAGAGGAGAGAGAGTCATAGAGACAATCAAGTGTATGCGCTCACCACACACCAGCTACAGGTGGAGAGGAGAGAGAGTCATAGAGCCAATCAAGTGTATGCGCTCACCACACACCAGCTACAGGTGGAGAGGAGAGAGAGTCATAGAGACAATCAAGTGTATGCGCTCACCACACACCAGCTACAGGTGGAGAGGAGAGAGAGTCATAGAGCCAATCAAGTGTATGCGCTCACCACACACCAGCTACAGGTGGAGAGGAGAAAGAGTCATAGAGCCAATCAAGTGTATGCGCTCACCACACCAGCTACAGGTGGAGAGGAGAAAGAGTCATAGAGCCAATCGAGTGTATGCGCTCACCACACACCAGCTACAGGTGGAGAAGAGAGAGAGTCATAGAGCCAATCAAGTGTATGCTCTCACCACACACCAGCTACAGGTGGAGAGGAGAGAGAGTCATAGAGCCAATCAAGTGTATGCGCTCACCACACACCAGCTACAGGTGGAGAGGAGAAAGAGTCATAGAGCCAATCGAGTGTATGCTCTCACCACACACCAGCTACAGGTGGAGAAGAGAGAGAGTCATAGAGCCAATTAAGTGTATGCTCTCACCACACACCAGCTACAGGTGGAGAGGAGAGAGAGTCATAGAGCCAATCAAGTGTATGCGCTCACCACACACCAGCTACAGGTGGAGAGGAGAGAGAGTCATAGAGCCAATTGAGTGTATGCTCTCACCACACACCAGCTACAGGTGGAGAGGAGAGAGAGTCATAGAGCCAATCGAGTGTATGCTCTCACCACACACCAGCTACAGGTGGAGAGGAGAGAGAGTCATAGAGCCAATCGAGTGTATGCGCTCACCACACACCAGCTACAGGTGGAGAGGAGAGAGAGTCATAGAGCCAATCAAGTGTATGCTCTCACCACACACCAGCTACAGGTGGAGAGGAGAGAGAGTCATAGAGCCAATCAAGTGTATGCGCTCACCACACACCAGCTACAGGTGGAGAGGAGAGAGAGTCATAGAGCCAATCAAGTGTATGCGCTCACCACACACCAGCTACAGGTGGAGAGGAGAGAGAGACATAGAGCCAATCAAGTGTATGCGCTCACCACACACCAACTACAGGTGGAGAGGAGAGAGAGTCATAGAGACAATCAAGTGTATGCGCTCACCACACATCTTCTGTATAACTCTATTTAACTCAACAATAGTGAGTTTGTCAATTCTGAGGGAAAAAGCCAGAAGTGTGGGATATAAATTGTAAATTCATGATTCTGAGCCGAGGGGAAAGATATGACGAGTTGTTTTTCTTAATCAGAACTGTGAGATATAATTTAGGAATTGTGAGAATAAAGTCAGAATTCTGAAATATAAACTCAAATTGACTTGTTTTATTATTCTTTTATTTCATGGCTTACAGACAGCTTCTTGAAAACCAGAAAGTGAACCAGCGGCGAGTGACTTCAGTATATTTAGTGTTCACAATGTAAAAGACTTCATAGAATCACAAAAGGGCCCAAAGTGATATGGTCTGAGTATGTATATTAAGTATTTTATGAAACAATATGTTGTTTACAATGAAGACAAAAGACACTTTCTGATTGTCGAGCATTAATGTAACATTTTCATTTGTTAATGTACTGAACTACAGCTGTGGTTTTTCTGTAAAGAACGTGAGAACTGACTTCACACATCCTCTAAAACAGACGAGCTGGTTAAAAATACATGAAAAAAGTGTCTCAGAAAACAGAAGTTAGTTCTGAGAAAAGTTGCAGCATATTTTGTGGTTAATGCAATTAAATTATTACATTAATTATTATTATTTTCAATATAAAGAGTTATTAGGAGCCTGACCAGTTTTACGTGCCCCAATCTAATCAGCATAATTGTATAATGCCGATACTTATAGAGTTAAAAAGAAATACCATAAGTAGTTATGATCATAAACACTTGCCACGACTTCAAAGCCTGGAGCAGGGCCACCGAAAGCTGATCGTCTCAGGTTCTGCGCATGTTCAGATATCAATGTGGAGAACAAGAAGTGACAGAAGTCTTTCACTAGACATGATGCTTCACCAGTAGATACTATTATTGCTTGACTATTAAATATGAGAAAACAGAGACTCTCAAATGTGATATTAGACAGATGGATCTCTAAGAAGTGGAAGTAAATGAAAATGACAGTCACATGTTTTGCTCTTCTGATAGTATTTTGAGGTTAATGAAAGTAAACATCCAGAATAAGAATAACTTTATGGTTAAAACCATAGAGCAGAAAGAAGCAAATATTAAGAATACAAGCAAATATTAACTTTAATATGATCATACACACTACTGATGCTTCACTGGAACAAAGCACACTACAGACTACAAACCACATCAGGTCAAAGTGTTTGAGAAACACACCGCCTCACTTCCTGTTTGGTGTTGCCATCAGACATTATTGTGACATATAGCCAAATAAATTTGAACTTAAATCATTTTAAATTTTGGGTGTTTTCACATAAAGTGTATTATAAATGAACCAAACCCAGTTCAGTTCAAGTGAATCAGAAAGGGAACCAGCAGCAGGTGACGTCAATGCTTTTGCTGTTCACAACCAAACTAAACAACACCCCCGATGATGAGGTCTGAGTGCATTTTATTTGTAGGTCCTTTTAGCAGGTCTGAGATCATTTGACGTGTTACTCAAATAAACTTGGTGTGAAAACACATTTAAACCATTAAACCAAGACAAAGCAATTGGCAGAAACATAGCACAAGCACTGTTTTCACTCAAAACATATCACAAAATAAAGTTATGAAGCAATAAATATGTTGTTCAAAATGAAGATCAATATTGTCCAGCATTAGTGGAACATGTTCATATATTAATGTAAAGAACTACAGCTGTGTTTTTCTGCTGATAAGGTGAGGAGAACTGACACACATCCGCTAAACACGACACTTAGACAAACTGGTTAAAACTAATCGAAAATCAGACGTTAACTCTGAGAAAAGCATTGACTTCATTTTTTTTTTTTTTTTTTTTGCAGATGTCATTAAATAAAAATCTGTAATTTTTCATTTTTTAAGTGTTCATTTTTAAGTGTAATGTTTGACAGATAAACGTCTCAAACTCTCTGAATCTCTAATGGAGAGACTATTTAAAGATACAGTACCACACAACACCAAACTCATATTAACACAAATACATCTGATTGAACTGAACTGCTGAAAATAAGAAGAGCGAGTATCACATCATAAACAGCAAAAGCACATGTCCACAGGACCTCCATCTTTCACACGCAGCACAGATAAATACATGTTCTCTGAAACTCTGTGTCTGATCCACACGTAACATATCATCACATTGAATCTGAATAATAAATAATATTGTGGAATCTTAGACCCTCCTACACATAATCATTATTTTATCTTCAGCTGAATACTGTTTTAGAAACAGAATAACGAAACAGAAGATAGAGTAGAATATAATGAAATACTCACAGAGTATGAGAGGCAGTGCACTGGACCCCATACTGACACATTAATAGACTGTTTTAACAGAGACGCGTGCGCTAAATCAGACACTTCCTTGTGTTTCACACGTCAAGAAGAGATGAGGGAGGAGACTAAACTCTACACAGAAAAAGACACCCATTCTAAGATATGTAGCTGCTCTTTCAGTGCATGTAAGCTGTGTTTCTACTGAAAAGACTGTTTCACAGAGAATGTCTCCAGGTAATTGTTCTCACACTGCATTATTGTGTTGTTCACAGCCAGAGCCGCACACATTACAGACAGAGCAGTGAATAAAGTGAATAATGTAGGCCTGTTCATGTAAGGCCGGCTCTTATTTGAGTTATTCTCTCGTCAACAATTACAGCGGTTCTGTTAATGACAAATAATCTGCTTTTACACAATGATTGAGATAATCAACAAGTAATCCAATGTATCTGTTATTAAATTCTGGCAATATCTGCATATTTTCCTTCTATTTGGAATTATTTAAAACATGATTCCTGTAATACTGTCATGAAAGTATTATTGCATACATCACCATATTTCAAATATAAACACTTTGCAGCAACAATAACCAAGAATCAAAACACATTATTGTTGTCATAAAAATACATGAAGAAAGTAAACAAAGATATTAAGTTTAAAGGTGTGATTGATTGTGATTTCACTTTTTTATCTTTATTTAGTGTGTAATGTTGCTGGTAAGGACTACAACCAGCTTCTTCCCGAGCCGGTGACATCACAAACCCATACATTTACATAAACTCCTCCCCCGGGAACATGCAGCAAACTAGGTGGTTTAGTGAATCACAACACACTGAGCCAGCTAACCAATCAGAGCCCATTGTGTATTTCTGAGGGAGGGGCTTCATAAAAACAGGAAATAACAGGAGTGTTCATAAGAGAAGGAACAGATCAGTGTAGAAGGAAGGTCAACTATGCCACATTTGTTTGTATTATTTTCTTTTATAACAAAGCATTAACATATGTTAGACTGCACCCCATAAACATAATCAAGCCTAAAAAAAGTAAACCACTCCTTTAACATATTTCACTTCAATTTTTGGTATGGTCACACTTTCAGAGACCAAATATAGACATCATCACATGTATAAAGGACTCAAAGTGAATATACTGTCACACACAAGTGACACATCAAGCCTATAATATTGATTCAGACGAGCCGCCTCAACAATATTTGAAATGTTTATTTCTTCTCTAAAAGGAGTTACAAGACCACAGTTAAGAGTCCAGGAGACTCTTGTGTATCTTCAGCAGGACTCTTTATTGAGAACATGCTGTTTGACGCTGCAGTCATTCAGTCTAATGCAGTGAAACACTGTAACATACATTTTGGAGAGCAGCTGTTACAGGTCAAGACAAAAGAGACTTTAAAGCATGCAAAGCAGCAACGGGACACTTGCCACAACTTCAAAGACTGGAGCAGGAAAAGCCTTCATAGACAAAAGGTGATCGTCTCAGGTTTATCCATTTTTATGTTTTATTATATATACAGTATACAAAATCTGACATTAGACCGGGTTTCTAAGAAGTGGAAGTAAATGAAAATGACATGCACATGTTGTTGGTATCGTTTGCTCTTGTTGTAGTATTTTGAGGTTTATGAAACTAAAGATGCAGAATAAGAATTGCTATCTTCACCACTGGTTAAAACCATAGAGCAGAAACAGAGCAAACGTCAAACCACAAACACCAGCTCGACTCTTTTATTAGATCTCTTTCTCACCGCAAGCAGCTTCTAAAGTTAGCAATGCGCAAGTAACAATGTGTCTTCAATGATGAGCTAAAGAAGCCGGTGCAACACGTGAAAATTAGAGGCGTGTTTTTAGGGGCGTAGATTTTGGGGGAAAATAATCACATAATTTCTCAAGATCAATTTTTTAAGGAGCGCAACAGCGCTCGTGTCTGTTACTATCCATCAAGCTAACATTATTATTGCTAACATAGTGGATTCATTGAAAATTACACTAGCATCATCTGTATTAAAGAGAAAATAATCACTTCATCCGTTGTTTAAGTGAATATAATAGCCTTGACAGTCTTTGTTCTCTCTCACCGAATTGTGTGTCTGTGTGTGTGTGTGTGTGTGTGTGTGTGTGTGTGTGTGTGACACACACCTGGCCATGGAACAGCTGAGAAGCCAATTGTCCCATTACTTTTGGTCGCTTAACAAGTGGTCCTACACCGTTCACCTGATTTGGATGTAAATACCCTCAAATTAAAGCTGAGAGTCTGCAGTTTTTGTTTGTTTCATTTGAAATCCATTGTGGTGGTGTATAGAGCCAAAAATTTTAGAATTGTTTCGATGTCCCAATATTTATGGACCTGACTGTGTATACTTTACAAATGATGACAGTATAAAAAATATAACAAAAGCTGAAATATAACAAAAAATTCTGAAGTGAAATTAGGAAATGCTTACTTGTAACTCTACACGACACATTTGAATCAGTAAATTATTCCTGTGATCTGCAAATACATCAAACAAAACATTTATACAAACTTATTTCAGTCAACACACTCTATTAATACAAAGTAAGAGCAAAATACAGCATCCCAGCACACATGACACGATGAGGATGCCCTGTCTATCTCAGTATCTGGTTGACATGAATTTTTTCTCCGTCATCTTGATGCTTATAATGAAAATGGTGGTGTGTGTCATCATGGGTGTTTCTCAAACAGAAGGCTGCATCCTACAAAGGCTGCATTTCTCGGCTGCCACGTCATCAAACTTAGCTGAAGGCCATCTCAATCGGTGTCACGGTCCTGCTGTTGTGCCCTGGCTGGCCACCAGATGTCCCTGTGTGTTTGTTTGAGCACATGGCTTGTTGTTTGTTGTTGGTGCCATGTGCTCTCCTCTCTATTGTCTGACCCAGCCCTTCTTGTTATCTCATTATTGTTTCAGTTACGCCACCTGTGTCTTCCTCGTTACCCTCCTAATTGGTCTCCCCATTTATTATCCTGGTGTCTGCAGTCCTGTGCTGGTGCTCACTAGTCTACTAAGTTGTAAATCTGAAACTAGGCAAGATTTAGTATTTGAAGTTTTACTAAATTTGTTTAGAATAAGGCAGTTAAGGATAGAGGTAAATTTCCTCTGGGTTCCTGCACATGTGGGTGTGGATGGAAATGAGGAAGTAGACTTAATAGCTAAGAAAGCATTAAATCATACACAAATAAAAATTAAGTTGGCTTTAAGTATATCTGAATTCAAGAGAGTGATATCAATTGAAGTAAATAAGAAATGGCAAAAGTTATGGAATAGTGAGTCTAAAGGAAGACATCTTTTTCAGATTCAGGAGTATGTTGGAAATGAGAGAAAAATATATGGAAATAGGAAGAAAGATGTCATTATTTCAAGACTTAGAATTGGACATACAGCTTTAAATCATAGTCTTTATAAAATAGGTAAGCATGAATTGGGAAAGTGTGACAAATGTGGACCGTTAGAAACAGTGATGCATATACTTTTTGAGTGTTGTGCATATGAAAGGGAGAGGGTTCAATTAATGCAAGAATTAGGAAGGTTGGGAGTTGATGATATTTCTTTAAAAGTATTGTTAGGAAACGTGTCAAGGCAATCAAGAGTACATGAAATATTATTTGAATACCGGAAAAACACAGGAACCATAGATGTGTTTTTTTTTTTTTTTTTTATCTATGTACACTCCAGATCAGTAGGTGGCGGTAATGCACCTTTTTGATTGATTCCCTCCCTCCCTGCAAAGTATTTTTCCAAAACCAAGTTTTATTAGTGTTTTCGTGCTGTGACTCTGAGGGCGGGATCATATATGTAGCCACGGGCACTTACTAGAGAATCTCATTATTGTGTTTAATGCCGATGAGGACTCTAGCCTACAAGACTCTGAAGGACTGAACTAGGAAGAACGCAGCTTTCCATTTGAGACTGAATGTCTCATCTGAATGTCAGGCGTAGATGTGTGTTCACTGCGCAGACTCATTGGCATGATTGAGAGCAAACGTGAGAGGTCACGGTCCTACGGCAGGGTGTGCCCAAGTAAAAAATTAACAAATTAACACCACCTAGTGTTGGGGCTGATAACACCACCTAGTGTTGGGGCTGATAACACCACCTAGTGTTGTGGATGATAACACCACCTAGTGTTGTGGCTGATAACACCACCTAGTGTTGTTGCTGATAACACCACCTAGTGTTGTTGTGGATAACACCACCTAGTGTTGTTGCTGATAACACCACCTAGTGTTGGGGCTGATAACACCACCTAGTGTTGTTGCTGATAACACCACCTAGTGTTGTTGCTGATAACACCACCTAGTGTTGTTGCTGATAACACCACCTAGTGTTGTTGCTGATAACACCACCTAGTGTTGTTGTGGATGATAGCACCACCTAGTGTTGTTGCTGATAGCACCACCTAGTGTTGTTGCTGATAGCACCACCTAGTGTTGGGGCTGATAACACCACCTAGTGTTGTGGATGATAACACCACCTAGTGTTGTGGATGATAACACCACCTAGTGTTGGGGCTGATAACACCACCTAGTGTTGTGGATGATAACACCACCTAGTGTTGTTGCTGATAACACCACCTAGTGTTGGGGCTGATAACACCACCTAGTGTTGTTGCTGATAACACCACCTAGTGTTGGGGCTGATAACACCACCTAGTGTTGGGGCTGATAACACCACCTAGTGTTGTGGATGATAACACCACCTAGTGTTGGGGCTGATAACACCACCTAGTGTTGTTGCTGATAACACCACCTAGTGTTGGGGCTGATAACACCACCTAGTCTTGTTGCTGATAACACCACCTAGTGTTGGGGCTGATAACACCACCTAGTGTTGTTGTTGATAACACCACCTAGTTTTGGGGTTGATAACACCACCTAGTTTTGGGGCTGATAACACCACCTAGTGTTGTGGCTGATAACACCACCTAGTGTTGGGGCTGATAACACCACCTAGTGTTGTTGCTGATAACACCACCTAGTGTTGTTGCTGATAACACCACCTAGTGTTGGGTCTGATAACACCACCTAGTGTTGGGGCTGATAACACCACCTAGTGTTGGGGCTGATAACACCACCTAGTGTTGTGGATGATAACACCACCTAGTGTTGGGGCTGATAACACCACCTAGTGTTGTTGCTGATAACACCACCTAGTGTTGTGGATGATAACACCACCTAGTGTTGTGGATGATAACACCACCTAATGTTGGGGCTGATAACACCACCTAGTGTTTTTGCTGATAACACCACCTAGTGTTTTTGCTGATAACACCACCTAGTGTTGTGGATGATAACACCACCTAGTGTTGTTGCTGATAACACCACCTAGTGTTGTGGATGATAACACCACCTAGTGTTGTGGATGATAACACCACCTAGTGTTGTGGATGATAACACCACCTAGTGTTGGGGCTGATAACACCACCTAGTGTTGTTGCTGATAACACCACCTAGTGTTGTTGCTGATAACACCACCTAGTGTTGGGGCTGATAACACCACCTAGTGTTGTTGCTGATAACACCACCTAGTGTTGTTGCTGATAACACCACCTAGTGTTGTTGCTGATAACACCACCTAGTGTTGGGGCTGTGTATTGCAAAAATTCAATGTTACAAATATAAATGCAAACGATCACATATGTGAAGAACCAACATAATCTCTGCTCATTACATGCTGCAGTTACAATATGAATGCAGTCAGTTATTAATGAAACAATATTCACAATATAAAGCCAAAAATATGTGCTCATAACTGAATTACTGTAGCTTAAATAAACGTAAGGCAAGTTTATTTATATAGCACATTTCATACACAGTAGTAATTCAAAGTGCTTTACATAAAATACAATTAGATAGTCAATAATAATCACAGCAGTAAAAACATGACATTTTAAATTATATTTAAAGATTTTATTTTTTTATTAATTTAAAACGGTTAAGAATAGAAAATAATTGTACATAAAATACAGTGCAGTCAGTTCGGACCGTAAAACTAAAAACGTTGCAGTCTTTGTTTTAATGCTTATAAAGTGTTTCCGGTTTCTTTTTATCTTTTCACTCATATTTACTTTTAAACCAATGGCATTATTTTTTATCATTTATTAATTAACTCATTTATGAATGATTATTTGTTTGCATATTTTTTTCTGTAGTAAGTATTGCGAATCATGAATTTCACTAGCATTGGTATGACTTCTTGAATTGCAGTATTGTGAGAACACTATATATATATATATATACTATATTAAACCAGGACAACCATACTCTGTACATTAATGTCCGTTATATGGCAAACAATGTGCAGTGTCTAATCATGAAAATACTCACAGAACAATATGAAAAGGTAACATGCTAATATTTTACTGCATCAACAACTGTTTATTTGTGGAGCAAACATAAAATACATCATCAAAGCTCAACCTTGTAAACAATTATAACCAGAAAATATAAATAAAAATGACAACTTTTTACAACCTCATAAGAAGATGACCCTATCCCCTGAATCTGGGCAAGTCCAGTTATTTTTTAGATGGTATCATTAAGGTATGTGTCCTGTCTTTAGAAGAATGCAAAATGGTCAATCCAGGTAATAAGTAAAACGGTCAGAGCATGAAGCTAACAATCAAAAAACAAGAACAACCGGCAATGGTCAGAAACACGATAAGGACTAGCAACCTAGAAACAGGGCAAACACTTAGTACTGTACGCAGATAGATATAACAATACTGGGTCAGAATGTCTTAAATAGTGTCCATGGTATTGAAAACAGGTGAGGATGTAGTCAAAAAGCATGATGGGAAATGGAGTTCAAGATAAAGTCCATGTGGTGTATGTGTTTGGTGACCTCTGGTGGTGAGTCAAGAGAACAACTGTGACACCAGCTGTTTGTGCTCCTGTCCTTCAGCATTTAAAAACAAAAAAAGTCCTACATCCATCTATACAAAATAAAGCATTTGAAATGTATAAATGCAAACATAATCTTGTTAGCAGTGCCGATTGTAGACTTTCTCTTCTAATAATGTTCCTGTGGCTCAGTGGTTAAAGCATTGCGTTAGCAGCGCAAAAGGTTGTGGGTTCGATTCCCAGGGAACACACATACTGATAAAAAATGTATAACCTGAATGTACTGTAAGTCGCTTTGGATAAAAGCGTCGGATAAATGTAAATGTACTTTTGGGGGTGGGTTGATGAAAGAATGGATGAAACACATTTGTCCGCGCTTCACTCCATCTTGAATCACGCTCATGTAAAGCACTCAAAGCAGTATCTCTTCCACGGATCTTATATATATATATTTTTTAATGCAAGAGACTGTACGACGTTCACATTATATGATTTGACTGATTTTTTACATAGAGGATGACAGCGCACCGCATTAAAATGATTTGCTCTGCTTCTGCATTATTATGGAGAATTTGTTCTTTTCACAAATTATTAACGTAACATTTACCTCATTTTAGTAAATCGTCCATTTAACTAATAATAATTAATTAATAATTACGAATTCTTAATTGGTGGCTAGTTTGCTACGTTATTATATATTTTGTCCAAATATCATGCGCTGGGCTCCTACTACAGTATGTATGGACGCTCATTTTAGATTTCCGTAGACACTGTACACATTGAATGCGCAAATACAGGCTAAATATATATATATTTTGTAATTATAGAAAATACTTTCTATAGCCATGTACAGCAAGACGTTTCATGAAAGTGATTTTCTTGACATCGTCTCCAGCCTCCGGCAGACATACAGCACGAGCCGTTGCACTTCTGAGGAAGGACTATCACACATGCGCAGAATAGCAAAGAGAATTAAATACATACATAAATAAATTAAAAACTTGGATGGTTTTTGTTTTAATCGACATGTCCTAAATTTTGATAGTTGATCGTTTTAAAGGAGCGGAAATTACAGACAGGGTCAAGTAAATAGTAAAGTATTCTATGATTTTATTAGCGAGATGGGATTGATAAATATAATATAAACTCTGTTCCTCACTCCGGAGCAGAAGATGGCGGTAATGCACCTATTTACATTGGTTGCCCGCCGCCCTCAAAAACCAAGAAGATGAAGAAATATCATGACAATAACTTAAGGTCTCAAAGAAGGCCGTCACCAAGATGCTCAGATTGTGCTTCCTACCATTAAAAAGATAGGAAACACATACCTACCCTAAACCTACCCATCCACAGCTACCCTTACCATAAACTTATCCTTAAAACAATACAAATATATTATTGGAAGTGTTACCCCCCCCGGGTCTCGTACCCGGGATGTCGGCGCTCTACCAAGGAAAGACATTTAAAGACATTACCAAAACCAACTAAATCTACGATCTCAAACAGAAACGTATGACTAACGGTGTCAAATGATTTATAAAAATATAAACTTTCACTATCAATATACTCATTATAATCAATTAAATCTAGGACCAAACGGATATTATTACTTATATGTCTGTCCTTCATGAATCCTGATTCGTCATCTATAATTTGTTCTAAGCATTGTTTTATCTTTCTGCAAAGATAATCGCAAACACCTTAACATCATTATTAATCAATGTAATAGGTCTTCAATTGTCAATTAGGGTAGTGTCCTCATTAGCTTTAGGTATCAAACTAATCAATCCCTGACATGATGATGGAGGTAATTATTCACATTCTATAGCTTCGTTAAACACGCTTAACAAATTCAGATAACTGTTCTTGAAATTCCTTGGAAAATTAGCTAAAAACCATCGTTACCAGCAGATTAATTGTCTTTTAGTTTACTGATCCCAAATGTACCTTCTTCAATAGAAATAGCTTTCACACAACATCATACAGTCCTGATCTATATGTTTAAATACTCTCTAAAAATAGTCTTATATTGCCGTCACCTTCTTCTTTACTATACAACTTCTGATAGAAGATATATGATTAGAAATGTTAACAAGATCTTCAGTTATATCCGCATTTATACAGAGTTTTAACGCAGAATTCAGCTCATTGTTTCTTTTTTCTAAATTTAAAAAGCACCTGTTTTTTCTCCCCTTCTTCAGGTCATCTACCTCTGGACGTCACAAATGCCCCTTTGGCTTTATATTCATACATGTCATCTAACTGTAATCTGAGTTTGTCCTGCTGATTCATTACATTATTTCTTGTCAAATCAACTATTTATTTTATTGCTTGGTCCTCTTTTGTGCTTTTAAACTGTGCTATTAGTCTCTCTCTAATAATGCCTTGTTTTATTATAAGATACTTCATGTACTCACAATTGACCCCAAACTTATTCCACCTTCTGGCATTGTTCAAGCAACTCACAATAATAGTTTAACGTCTTTTTTAAAGGATTAGTTTTCTTATATTGCTTTATTTAATGTCCAGTGTAAACACACCGTGTCTGAGGAAACCAAGACTGTGACCAAACACACTCCAAGTAAAGCTCATCTGATCTGATCAGAGACACAAAGACTCTCTTAAGAGACACATACTGTCTTTACAAGAGCTTGATATTACATTGTGCAATCTCTCTCTGCTTCTCCTAAAAGAAAGTAACTATCGTTATATATCCTGCTACTGATTATAGCATTGTGTTATTTATAATGTTTGTGTTATTTTACTATTAATGTGATTTACTGATTAAATCACTGAAACATTCAAACTAAGTTATTTTATATATATTTCCCTCCCATAATAAGATTTAAAGTCTTTTATCATTTTACGATAGTCTTTAATTTCAACAATTCACTCTGAATATTGATTTTTCTCTCTGCTTTACAAAAGTATAAATCCCTCATGTGTCTTTAATAATAATGTCAAGATGTTATTGTTTCACACAGACACATTGTATTTCTATAACTATAATTTCATATGTATGTTCACGTGATGCTCTCTTTTCTCCGGATCATTTACATGTGCAGTCATGACAGTAGATTATTTGATCAAATACTTGTGTAATGTGTGTAATAATGAGTTGTGTGCTTGTACAGACACTAAAGGAAGTCATTTATATCAAATTAGGAAACTGTTAGATGCAAAAATAACAATGTTGTAGAAATAAATAGGAAGATGTCACAATAACTAGGGCTTGTAGACACAGTAGAACATGTGATATATGAATGTGAAAGTTATGAGAAGAGAAAGCATATATTTAACCCTGTAAAGCCTACAATTATGAAATTATAGTCAGACAAAATATTTAGAAATAGGATAGTTTATTTAACAATTTGACAAAAACAAAGAAAACAAGTTTCATAATTAATTCATCAGTTTTATATTATGATATAGTGAGAACCTCAGACTAGAAAAGAGGGATAAAAATATTAATGCCGATATGAAATATGCAATTTAGTGCAGATGCTGATATTTATGGCCAAAACTCTGATGCTTGTGATGCAAATCAAAGATATATTTAAAACAGTTTATCAGACAACTTACATGACATAAATATCAGTATTTACTCTCTCTGATAATACGTCTCAGTAAGATGATATTTAAATGTTTAGTTTAATTATAAAAATCGCTCTGTCTTATTGGTGGAGGTCTGTCCAGTTAAAATATAATAATCAACCCATTCTTCACATTCAATACAGTTTTATTATCAGACATTATTGATGTCTCTGTCTCAGCTTTTATTGACGATCAGGTTAAAATGATGATGTTTGTGAGCAGAAACATCTCAATGCTGATATTTGATCATTTTTATTGAACAGGTTTTGTTTGTTGTGTCTTGTGTCTGTAAGGGTGGTTTCAGTGGTTCAGGCTGGATTGATCAATGACTAAAGAAACATTATCAGCATGATGATATAAAACTGTACATTTCTTGTCTATTACCACCCGCTGCCATGTATACCAACGACGGAAATAATCACAGTTATAATAGCTAAATATGTGGGAGAGCGTTGCTATTAAGTGATTGTATTGTAATAGATAGCACTTCAATATTAACCTTGATTCAAGACTAGTTAACTCATAATTAATCATTGAAATGGTTTAATAACAATATTTTGTTATGGTTACACTTGAATTGGTTACAAAAATAGATGAAGGATGTTAAAACATAAACAAAATGTACCCAGCATGTATGTAAAATATTACCTGAGAGAAAGAGAGGGGGATAGAGAGAGGAAGAAAAAGAAGGAGAGAGGGCAGAGCTCCAGTAAAGAAAAAGAGAGAGCAACAGTTACAATCTTCTTTTATCCCTTCCTTGACCATGTGACTAAAACCCAAATGTGAGACATTCAAACTGACCAATCAGCAGATTACAGCTTCACCCGCTGGACAAAAGATGAGACGATTAACAGACCAGCGATGTATACACATGTTGACCTACAGGCCTTGATCACTATCAGCACACATGTGCCTTTAGGAATGACAAATAGCCCTTTTGTTACTCAAGATAGGTTTGGGACAGGAAAGCAGAAGTCTTTGATTATTTTCAACCTTACATGTCTTTAAAAGGAAACTTTCAATAGCTTACAGTGAATTTGACACACATTAAGAACAAGTCCGGAGGTCTTTCTGTGTGGAGTTTGCTGTTCTCCATGTGTTGGTTTGGTTTCTTCTACAGTCTAATATACAGCACAGGTGAATTAAACACTAAATCATCCGTATGTGTGAGAGTGTGATCGTGTGTCTGTTATCTTGAGATGAACTCCATGTTCAGTGTTTCCAGCCTTCAGCCTGAGACTCCAGCATCATGTGACTCTATACATGCGGTTTGGAGAATGAATGAAATATCAGAATGAAGTGTGTTCCTCTGTTACGACGTACTGATCGTGTTCTTCAGTAGATGTGACTGTGAAACACACACACACACACACACACACACACAGAACATTTATTTCAAATCAACACTTTCTGTTTTGTTTCCGCTGCTGATTCTGCACGTCTGCTGTACTTCTGAACTTTCTGTGACTGAGTGTTATATCGCTGTCTTGTGCTGTTTTGTGTTTACTCTTGTTTTGGAGGATATTTAGTTCCTTGTCTCTCTTCACTTCTTGTGTCTAGTTACTGTTTGCTATGTGCCTTGTTTGTTATCACAGTTACTCTTGTGTTTGTTTTTCTCCATAGTGAATATTAAATCTCTTGTTACGCCGTGTATTTTAACTAGTGATGGGAGAAACGATGAATCAATTGAACCGATTCATTGTCTGAGTTTTTGTTGTATTTGCACACTTTTGACCAGCAGGCGTCACCAGCGCGTCAGCGCGTCGTGTTTCGAGAGATTCGAATCAGTGAATCATTTGTGAAGCATGTTAAAATAGTTTTGAATTCATAACATAATAGTCCTGAAGTATTAGGTTTATTAATCTGTGGACCAGCAAATCATACTTTTGTGTAAAAAAAAAAGAGTTTTAACGACTCTAGTGTTCATTTCATCTGTAAACTGCAGTGATTTGTACACTTTTACATACACAGCGACACGGGTTCGAATACGCCTTTTTTTTCTCCCTTTTTAAATGTCAAATCCCATCAGAAAAGCATTGATTTTCAATAAAAAATAAGGAAATAATCAAACCGTTGTGAGGGAGGGCTTTATTGTCCCAATAAGTTGGTATCCATTTAATCATTTTAAGTAAAATGATAATTTATACTCTAAGTTATTATTGCGTACCGTTTTATAATATAGGCTACTACAATACTGAGGCGCAGATAATTGCCACATATAGCTAATATGTATGTGTGTGTGTGTGTGTGTGTGTGTGTGTGTGTGTGTGTGTGTGTGTGTGTGTGTGTGTGTGTGTGTGTGTATATGTGACCCACTCTGTGAAAACCCAGCTAAAGTCAGTTTTTTGTGATTTGCTTTTTTCTACAAAAATCATCCTTCATATGGTGAAGAACATTATGTGAAAATTGTACCTTTATACTATAGAGTATAGTCATGTCAAAGTTTGAAATTATAGTGAAATTAATGGTAGACATCAAACTTTGATGCTTGTTTTCTCATAATTAGATTTTTTAGACTTTAGCCTGGATTTCACAGAGAGGGTCACACACACACACACACACACACGCACACACACACACACACACACACACACACACACACACAACATAACATAACATACATACATATGTATATATTATTAGAATCTTTCCTCTGTCGTGGTTCTTGTTTATTTAATTATTTTGTATAAACATATATTGCTTCTACTCATTCTTAAATTCACCTCATCACTGATAAAACAATCAACCGAGCAGTAGTCCTCATTCTTTGAATGAATAAAAGGACTCCCCTCCTGACAATCCCAACATACCCAGTTGGGCAGTCTTTAAATCTCACTGCACTGTAGGCACTGGATCAATACGATACCCAGTGAATACGGCATTTCCAGTCTTACGTTCAGATCAATGTGAATATCCACCCATGCTTTTATGCAGCAAACATAGAGTTGTAAATGTGAAAGAAGCTTTCTAAAAACCTGAACAATTAAGACAGTTTAAATTCATATAATAATATGTCTGACTTATCCCTTTTCATTCCCTCTGCTATTTAGAATTTGCTCTGAACATTTTCTAGAAATGTTGTTTTACAAGCACTTTCTGTGTGTGTTTGTCTCTTTATAATGAACCGCTTATTGTATTCCTCCACTGTAAGTCGCTTTGGATAAAAGTATCTGCTAAATTAATAAATGTAAATGTAATTATCTGTGAAAAGTACCAATCACAACTCAGTATGTAGATAAATGCCAGAAATGAAGATTTTAGAAGCAAGTAACTATTTTAAGTTAATGTGAGAGTTTGAGACTTTTATAACTTTATATTTATTCTTAAAATACTTATAAAAATATATCGCACACAAAAGGCTGAAATTATCAGAATAAACGACTGCTGGAGCTTCAATGTGCACATTAATGCAGGAAAAACATATATTTTCTATGTAATGCGTCTCATTTGTGAATGAATATGAAAACTAGGTCACATTTTTTTCTGTCTCGAAACAGAAACACAATTGTAACTGAAGCTAAAGTCTGCAGACAACACTGTTAATAAAAAAGAAGGATTCGTGTGAAGAACACATGAGCTCTCACCTGATACTGTCAGTGTAACTCCATCACTGAACTGTGAGTAATGTGGAGCTTGTGACTGAGTTCCTCTACAGCTGTACACACCACGATGAGACGGATCCACAGATGAGATGATATACTTCTGTCTGCTGTAAACCTGTGTGTTGTCTCTAGTCCAGCTGTACTGCCAGTATCCTGTCTGCTGTATGTCACATGTGAGAGTGACCGTCTCTCCTCTGAACACACGTCTATCAGGATCAACACCAACTACAGGTTTGGGTCTCTCTGTGAAACGAACAAACAACACACTTATTATAATTCAAAATGAGCTTTTCACTTTCAGTCAGCAGTACAGTATCTGTTTAACTATTTTCAGTCGTCAGGTTTCAACAAACTATTATTTATTTTAATACTTTATGAGGCAATAATGTGCTACAACACAATAACATTGAGAACGTATGTCTGTGTTCTCCGTCTCTCATCTCTTACAAATCTTCATAACAAAATCATATTGAATGAATAACATGAAGAATAATATGAGCACGAGATCTTACAGACAGACGGTCATTAATTACAGTGAAAATTGTTGCATTAGCTTGCTTTTCTGAATACAACAACCATAAAAGTAAAATTAAATAAAATTAAATAAAAAAATTGAAATGCTGTGCAATGATTAATCATGATGACAAATTGTTGCCCTGCACTAAAAAATAGTAGAAGTTTATTTTAATATATTTATTTAATAAAATAAATGTGGATATTAATCCTACATTGCATTCATGGAGATAACACGGACAATGTGACATGGTTTAGTTGTTGATTGCTGCCATAAAATAAAATAACATGTAACGTCGACTACAGCCACTAGATTTCTGAAATGATCTCTCGATGGCTCATTTAGATTTGTGTTGAGACATTATTAAAACAACATTATTAAAACAATAAAAAATGTATCTTTGTCAGTTAATTAATTAATTAATTGTACTTAACCACTTTTGCAATTATGTTACGATTACAGGAAAACTTGAGCGTGGTGTTATGTTGGTTATGTGTGTTATTTGTGCGCACCTGTGTGTGTGTGTGTGTGTGTGTGTGTGTGTGTGTGTGTGTCTGTTTCTGTGCACGTGTGTGTGTGTTCGTGTGTGTGTGTGTGTGTGTTTGTGTGTGTTCGTTTTATGTGTGTTATTTGTGTGTGTGTGTGTGTGTGTGTGTGTGTGTCTATTTGTTCTCTATTATGGATGTGTTATGATGTCACTCCTACATGTCTGTGTTCTTCATTGAAGCTGTCCCTCAGATCTCCGGTGTTTGTGTTTTATAGTTTTGACATTTAATTTCTCTATATTTGTTTTCTGCTTTGTGGTTAGTTTGTGACTTTATTTGAAAATGTTTGACAAATTGATCAGAGGGGAAAAGCAATGAATAATAAATATTAGCAACAAAATACAATGTTAACCTATTTTTCTTTTTTTAGCATGAGGAACTAGAGATAAATTATTCTGGGTGAAGGTGATTGACAGCAAAATATAGACAAAAATCATCAGCAAAGAGACAAATGTGGGATCCTCATATGATCCATGTAGACAAATAAACTACTATAACACAATTCACATCTGTTTAATAAATCAAATATACTGCGGTACAGCACAGTACCTTGAGTGAGTCCAGCGGGGATGAAGGACATCATCACTAAAAGAAGAAGAAACACAGATATTAAACATTTCCATTCATTCAACACAATGCAGATCACTGAAACATGTCTAGAGTTTCAACTGAAAGAGTTTTTCTGTGTTTCCATGAGAAGTCACACGACTCGTGAACCGATACGAGAGTCGATTCTCTGATGAAGATTCACAACATACAACACATGACCATATTCTCATCAACCATGTGATACAGTTTCTGTAGTGCTCAGAGAAGATTCACAACATACAACACATGACCATATTCTCATCAACCATGTGATACAGTTTCTGTAGCGCTCAGAGAAGATTCACAACATACAACACATGACCATTGTAACAAAGTTCGTAGGAAGGAAGGAAGCGGACAGGGTTGGCTCGTGAAGACTCAGGTATGTTTATTTAAGACAGATAAACTCACACAGGTGCGCACTCTGCGTCACCCGGAAACATCAACTCTCTCGTTCGTCTCCGCGATCACTCTCTGTATTCGTTCCGACTGTTTCTCTCTGACAGCTCGTGCGCTCGAGTCTTCACTCCGTCTCTCTTTTTGAACTGCCGTTCCACGGCGGCTTTTATCCGGTCTCCACGCCAATTACTACAATCAGACACAGGTGATCCTCATTTTGCACTTGACCCACTTACTTACCGCTGTCTCCTGAGTCTTTCTCCCGCTGCAGACTTCGCTGAACCACGCCCCCCTCGCCACATACCCCCACCGCCCGACTCAGGCCGGGAAGCCCTCCAGCCTGCAGCCCCCCCCCCCCATTCCTGGAGAGGAAGTCGGCTACAGTCATCTGCGTCCCCGGCCTGTGGATCACCTTGAATTTGAAGGGCTGTAATGCCAGATACCAACGGGTGATCCGCGCGTTGGTATCCTTCATGCGGTGGAGCCACTGCAAGGGGGCGTGGTCCGAACAGAGGGTGAATTCCCGTCCCAGGAGATAATAGCGGAGGGTGAGGACCGCCCACCGGATCGCCAAACACTCCTTCTCAATGGTGCTGTACATCGTCTCTCTCTTAGAGAGCTTCCGACTGATGTACAGCACTGGGCGCTCCTCACCCCCTATCTCCTGGGTCAGGACAGCTCCCAGCCCCCGGTCCGACGCGTCCGTCTGCAGCAAGAAGGGGAGAGAAAAGTCAGGAGAGTGTAATAGCGGCCCGCCACACAGAGCAGCCTTTACCTGGGTGAAAACCTGCTGGCACCGCTCCGTCCACGGGACCGTATCTGGGACCTCCTTTTTAGTGAGGTCAGTCAGCGGGCTGGTGAGCTCCGAATAGTCAGGAACAAACCTCCTGTAATATCCCGCCAGCCCCAGGAACTGCCTCACCTCCTTTTTGGTCTTGGGTCTCGGGCAGGCCGCAATAGCTGCCGTCTTATCAATTTGGGGACGCACCTGTCCGTGACCCAAGTGGAAACCCAGATAACGCACCTCCACCCGCCCAATCGCACACTTCTTTGGGTTGGCCGTTAGTCCCGCTCCCCTCAGCGCTCTCAGCACCTCCCGCAGGTGCACCATGTGCCGCTGCCAGTCCTGACTGTAGATGATGATGTCATCCAGGTAGGCAGCGGCGTATGCGGTGTGCGGTCGGAGGATTTTGTCCATGAGGCGCTGAAAGGTAGCGGGCGCCCCGAACAACCCAAACGGAAGCGTGACAAATTGGTGCAATCCAAACGGCGTTGTGAAGGCTGACTTTTCTTTGGATACGGTGATAAGGGGATCTGCCAATATCCTTTAGTTAAGTCCAGCGTCGAATAAAAGCGAGCGGTACCCAGCCGATCAAGCAACTCGTCAACCCGCGGCATTGGATAGGCGTCGAATTTCGACACCGCATTCACCTTGCGATAATCCACGCAGAATCGGACCGAGCCGTCTGTTTTCGGTACCAAAACGATCGGGCTTGCCCAGTCACTGCGGGACTCTTCTATTACTCCCATCTCTAGCATCGCCTCTAATTCTGACTGGACCACCTTTTTCTTGTGCTCCGGTAAACGATACGGCCGGCTGCGCACTACCACGCCCGGCTCGGTCTCAATATGGTGTTGAATAAGGTTGGTTCGACCGGGCCGGGGCGAGAACACGTCCGCAAATTCTCTCTGCAACCGGGCTACATCGGTGAGCTGGGAGGGTGAGAGGTGATCCCCCCCCGGGGCCAGAGTGAGTGATGGAACTTTGAGGCTCGCCTCTGGCCCGAGATCTTCCTCGTTACCTACTACCGTCGCCAGCATCACCGGCTCGACCTCGTTCCATTTCTTAAGGAGGTTGAGGTGATAAATCTGACGTGCCCCGCTCCGATCCGTTCTAACCACCTCATAATTGAGATCCCCTACCTGCCGTGTGACCTCAAACGGTCCTTGCCACTTGGCGAGTAATTTGGAGCTAGAGGTAGGGAGTAACACAAGTACTTTATCTCCCGGCGTGAAATTGCGTAATCTGGCCCCCCGATTGTATAGCCGGCTTTGCTTGTCCTGGGCCTGTAACAAATTCTCCATGGAGAGCTGCCCCAACGTGTGGAGTTTTGTTCTCAGGTCCAGCACATGCTGAATTTCATTTTTACTCTCCGAAGGTCCCTCCTCCCAAGTCTCCCTCAGGACGTCCAAAACCCCGCGGGGCTGGCGGCCGTACAGGAGCTCGAAGGGGGAAAACCCCGTGGAGGCTTGCGGGACCTCGCGCACAGCAAACAAAAGGGGTTCCAGCCATTTGTCCCAATTTTTGGCGTCTTCGTGAACGAACTTTCGAATCATTGTTTTCAACGTACGATTAAATCGTTCCACCAGGCCGTCCGTTTGTGGGTGATAGACGCTGGTGCGAATCGATTTAATTCCCAACAACTCATAAAGTTCGCGAATGGTTCGTGACATAAACGCCGTGCCCTGATCGGTGAGAATCTCTTTCGGGATTCCCACCCGGGAGATCATACTAAACAGAGCCTCCGCTACACTCTTTGCGGAAATGTTGCGGAGCGCCACTGCTTCCGAGTATCGGGTTGCATAATCCACTAGAACCAATGCAAACCGATGCCCTCGTGCTGACCGTTCCAATGGCCCGATGAGGTCCATACCAATTCTTTCGAAGGGGACCTGCATTAGCGGAAGGGGGCGCAAAGGCGCTTTTGGGGAGGCCGGGGGATTCACTAACTGACATTCACGACAAGCCGCACACCACCGGCGTACATTCTCGTGAATGCCCGGCCAAAAAAACCGGGCCGTTAAACGGTTCAGTGTTGCTGCTTGACCCAGATGCCCTGCCATAGGATTACAGTGAGCCGCCTGGAAAAGCATTTCCCGACGGCTTTTTGGTACCAACAACTGGGTTGTATCTTGTTTTGACTGAGCGTCCTGCGTCACTCGATACAACCTATCTTTTAATATAGCAAAATAGGGATAGGAAGGGGGCCGTGGGGACTGGAGAGGCCGGCCGTCAATGGAATGGACCTGGTTGAACGCGTTTTTCAGCGACTCGTCCTGGGACTGCTCCAGGGGAAAATCATCACGCTCCGTGAGGATTAGCCTCTCGACCGCGCTCCGTTCCCCTGGTGCCGCCTCAGCGGGTCCTGGCTCAGCCTCTCCCGTTCGCACGGCCGCCTCCCCCTCCGGCTTCTCTTTTCCGCAGGAGCATCCACACACAAAACTCCCAATAAAATTTTAAACGCTGGCCAATTGGTTCCCAAAATCAGCGGATGCCGGAGGCGGGGGTTAACTGCCACCTTCACCTTATGCTTTTGCCCCCGAAATTGGATGGTTAACAGCACTACTGGGTATTTCACCACATCCCCATGTACACACCTCACCCGAACCATGCAGCTCTTATCCAATGCCTCGGGCTGAATTAGGCTTTGATGGATCGAGGTCTGGTTACATCCTGAATCCACCAAAGCCCAATAAGTACCCCCCCTAATACTCACAGGTATTTGGTACCCGCCAGCTTGATCGGGGGCAGCCTGTGGGGCGTCCGGAACCCGGACCAGTGTCCCCACCTCCATCACTGGACACCGATCGATGAAGTGGCCCGGGTCCCCGCAACGCCAACAGGCCGGCCCAGGCTTCCCCGCCACCCTAGTGGCGGGAAGTGGGACAAGGAATTGGCGTGGAGACCCCGGAGGAACGGGCATGAGCGCGGAGCTCGGGCTGGCTGACCCCGCCTCCCTGGCGTGGGCTCTCCCGGCCGCCGACTCCGGTGCCGGTCCCCCTCTCCATCGCGGCTGGGCTCGAGGAACCACGCCGGCACGGGACCTGGGAAGGAGGATAGGGGGAGACACAGAAGGGGAAGAGAGAGAGAGAGAGACGGATGGTAGGGGTTCGCCAACCCCATGGCACGCCACCATCTGGTCCTCGGCGAGTTGGATGGCCAGATCCAGCGACGCCGGGCGGTGGCACTGGACCCACTGCGCGGTCGCCTTAGGGAGCCGCGCAATAAACTGCTCCAGCACCACCTGGTCGATGACATGGTCGACGCCGCCTTCCCCGGCCAACAGCCATCTGCGGCAGGCGTCCCGGAGCTGGCGAGCCATCACGAAGGGCCGGCCGTTCTCCCCCAGCTCCAGTGAATGGAAGCGCTGGCGGTGCTGCTCGGGGCTCCGGCCGACCCGCTGGAGGATGGCTCATTTCAGGTCGTCGTAGACCAGGAGGTTCTGGACTGGCAGCTGCTGCGCCGCCAACTGCGCCTCCCCGGTTAGCAGGGGGATGAGGCGCACTGGCCAGTCCGTTTGTGGCCACCCACATGCCGCCGCGGTCTTTTCGAAGAGGTCGAGGAACGCCTCCGGGTCATCCTGCGGCCCCATCTTCTGTACCGGCATGTGGGTGGGCGGGGCCGGGACTGTTGGATTCTCACCGGCCCGAACCTCCCGGTCCATCCAGCTCCGGAACAGCTCGCGGTCCTCCCGCTGGTTCTGGACGAGGGCACAGAATCTCCTCTCCTGGTCTGCCCTCATGTCCATCAGCGCTTTGTGTTGTTCTTGGTGGAGTCCCGCGAGCGACTGGATGACATCCGCAAATGGCGATCCCGATGGTGAGGACATGATGGCAGCGGCGTTCCGGCTTCCTTCCCCGGGTTTCGGCAACCAGTGTAACAAAGTTCGTAGGAAGGAAGGAAGCGGACAGGGTTGGCTCGTGAAGACTCAGGTATGTTTATTTAAGACAGATAAACTCACACAGGTGCGCACTCTGCGTCACCCGGAAACATCAACTCTCTCGTTCGTCTCCGCGATCACTCTCTGTATTCGTTCCGACTGTTTCTCTCTGACAGCTCGTGCGCTCGAGTCTTCACTCCGTCTCTCTTTTTGAACTGCCGTTCCACGGCGGCTTTTATCCGGTCTCCACGCCAATTACTACAATCAGACACAGGTGATCCTCATTTTGCACTTGACCCACTTACTTACCGCTGTCTCCTGAGTCTTTCTCCCGCTGCAGACTTCGCTGAACCACGCCCCCCTCGCCACAACCATATTCTCATCAACCATGTGATACAGTTTCTGTAGCGCTCAGAGAAGATTCACAACATACAACACATGACCATACTCTCATCAACCATGTGATACAGTTTCTGTAGTGTCCAGAGAAGATTCACAACATACAACACATGACCATACTCTCATCAACCATGTGATACAGTTTCTGTAGTGCTCAGAGAAGATTCACAACATGAGCTCTCATGAAGATAATCAATGATATTTAATTAAATACTGATTCTGGCAAAATATCATCACTGGAACTCAATCTTAGTGGAAGCAAATTACAAAAACAATAGGACAAATACAACATAAAAAATACAAATAAAATAAACAATTTAGCCTACAATACTACACAGAAATTGATTAAAGTAATCAATTGTATAAATAAGTCACTACATAGACTTCACTACATAAATTAATTAATAACAAAGTTATGAGCAATATTAAGTGATGAGCAGTGATTAATTCTCTCTTTTTCTTTTGTTGTTTGATGAACAGATGATGACAGACAGCGTCAGGTTTATATCGTAGGATGATGTCACAGAATGCACAGATCTATACACTGACTAGCGTTCAATTACTTTGTCCGTGTTTCACTCCGTCTCGAATCACACTCACAGAAAGTGTTGATAAACCGCAGCGCTGTGCTTTGAACTCATATTTTATTATCGAGCACGAACGCTAGGAGACTGTGTGACAGTCATGTTACATGATTTGACTGGTGTGGAAGTTACGTAGAAACGGCAACAGTGCACCGCATTAAAGGAACATTCATGTTTTCATAACAGCTGACCAAAATATAGGATCGGCTCTGTGCGTCTGTTACTGTCGATCATAACAGACTTCTAGAGAGACTGGAAAACAAGGGTTTTCTGGGATGGTCCTCAAACGGTTTAAGTCAGAAGAGAGAAGTTATTATGTGACTAATATAGCAAAAACTAAACCAGCATTCTATCATCTACAAAACTTTGCAAGAAATGTTTTGTTTCTAGTCAAGACTTAGAGAAACTGTCCTAGTTTCCTAAAGTGTTTCCTAAAGTGGTCTCTTTTCAATCACCACCAGTGTGCAGCATCCACGTGGATAATGCGATGGCTGCCACAGGACAACGGCGCCAATGCGCTCACCACACACCAGCTACAGGTGGAGAGGAGAGAGAGTCATAGAGCCAATCAAGTGTATGCGCTCACCACACACCAGCTACAGGTGGAGAGGAGAGAGAGTCATAGAGACAATCAAGTGTATGCTCTCACCACACACCAGCTACAGGTGGAGAGGAGAGAGAGTCATAGAGCCAATCAAGTGTATGCTCTCACCACACACCAGCTACAGGTGGAGAGGAGAGAGAGTCATAGAGCCAATCAAGTGTATGCTCTCACCACACACCAGCTACAGGTGGAGAGGAGAGAGAGTCATAGAGACAATCAAGTGTATGCGCTCACCACACATCAGCTACAGGTGGAGAGGAGAGAGAGTCATAGAGACAATCAAGTGTATGCTCTCACCACACACCAGCTACAGGTGGAGAGGAGAGAGAGTCATAGAGCCAATCAAGTGTATGCTCTCACCACACACCAGCTACAGGTGGAGAGGAGAGAGAGTCATAGAGACAATCAAGTGTATGCGCTCACCACACATCAGCTACAGGTGGAGAGGAGAGAGAGTCATAGAGACAATCAAGTGGATGGGGATTATTAGGAGAATCCATGATTGACAAGGGCCAGTGGTGGGAATTTGGCCAGGACACAGGGGTTACTCCCCTACTCTTTACGAGAAGTGCCATGGGATTTTTAATGACCACAGAGAGTCTATTATTGTTGTTCCTTTGGATTTCAGAATAGAAACGCAAATCATTTGTATATAATGCTGTCGTCAATGACGCCGTTTGAAGCTAAATCCAGACGTACAGAATATGGATAAAAACTGCTATGATTTCTCTACTTTTAAAGCATAATTTTGATTTAGGTCTACATAATATTCACATATGCAGTTCATAGAGGACGTATTGTATTAGCCCTAGACTTACAGCACAAAATACTATTTAAACCTATTAAAATTTACTTGTTGTATTATTATTTTACTCCATGGCTTCCAGACAGCTTCTTGAAAACCAGAAAGTGAACCAGCGGCGAGTGACTTCAGTACATTTAGTGTTCACAATGTAAAAGACTTCATAGAATCACAAAAGGGCCCAAAGTGATGTGGTCTGAGTATGTATATTAAGTATTTTATGAAACAATATGTTGTTTACAATGAAGACAAAAGACACTTTCTGATTTTCGAGCATTAGTGTAACATGTTCATTTGTTAATGTACTGAACTACAGCTGTGTTTTTTCTGTAAAGAACGTGAGAACTGACTTCACACATCCTCTAAAAGAGACGAACTGGTTAAAAATACATGAAAAAGTGTCTCAGAAAACAGAAGTTAGTTCTGAGAAAAGTTTCAGCATATTTTGTGGTTAATGCAATTAAATTATTACATTAATTATTATTATTTTCAATATAAAGAGTTATTAGGAGCCTGACCGGTTTTACGTGCCCCAATCGAATCAGCATAATTGTATCAAGCAGATACTTATAGAGTTAAAAAGAAATACCATAAGTAGTTTTGATCATAAACACTTGCCACGGCTTCAAAGCCTGGAGCAGGGCCACCGAAAGCTACCAAAAGCTGATCGTCTCAGGTTCTGCACATGTTCAGATATCAATGTGGAGAACAAGAAGTGACAGAAGCCTCTCACTAGACATGATGCTTCACCAGTAGATACTATTATTGCTTGACTATTAAATATGAGAAAACAGAGACTCTCAAATGTGATATTAGACAGATGGATCTCTAAGAAGAGGAAGTAAATTAAAATGACAGTCACATGTTTTGCTCTTCTGATAGTATTTTGAGGTTTATGAAAGTAAAAATACAGAATAAGAATAACTATCTTCCCCACTAGTTAAAACCATAGAACAGAAATAAGCAAATATTAAGAATACAAGCAAATATTAACTTTAATGTGATCATACACACTACTGATGCTTCACTGGAACAAAGCAAACTACAGACTACAAACCACATCAGGTCAAAGTGTTTGAGAAACACACCGCATCACTTCCTGTTTGGTGTTGCCATCAGACATAATTGTGACATATAGCCAAATAAATTTTAACTTAAATAATTTAAAATTTTGGGTGTTTTCACATAAAGTGTATTATAAATGAACCAAACCCAGTTCAGTTCAAGTGAATCAGAAAGGGAACCAGCAGCAGGTGACGTCAATGCTTTTGCTGTTCACAACCAAACTAAACAACACCCCCGATGATGTGATCTGAGTGCGTTTTATTTGTAGCTCCTTTTAGCAGGTCTGAGATCATTTGCGGTTTTACTCAAATAAACTTGGTGTGAAAACACACTTAAACCATTAAACCAAGACAAAGCAATTGGCAGAAATATAGCACAAGCACTGTTTTCACTCAAAACATTTCACAAAATAAAGTTATGAAACAATAAATATGTTGTTCAAAATGAAGATCAATATTGTCCAGCATTAGTGGAACATGTTCTCATATATTAATGTAAAGGACTACAGCTGTGGTTTTTCTGCTGACAACGAGAGGAGAACTGACACACATCCGCTAAACATGACACTTAGACAAACTGGTTAAAATAATCGTTGTAATTTTTTTGGTAGATGTCATGATATATTGTTTGCTTCAATGAAATTCTGTCATTTTAAGTGTAATGTTTGACAGATAAACTTCTCAAACTCTCTGAATCTCTAATGGAGAGACTATTTAAAGATACAGTACCATACAACACCAAACTCATATGAACACAAATACATCTGATTGAACTGAACTGCTGAAAATAAGAAGAGCGAGTATCATATCATAAACAGCAAAAGCACATGTCCACAGGACCTCCATCTTTCACACGCAGCACAGATAAAACATGTTCTCTGAAACTGTGTCTGATCCACACGTAACATATCATCACATTTAATCTGAATAATAAATAATATTGTGGATTCTTAGACCCTCCTACACATAATCATTATTTTATCTTCAGCTGAATACTGTTTTAGAAACAGAATAACGAAACAGAAGATAGAGTAGAATATAATGAAATACTCACAGAGTATGAGAGGCAGTGCACTGGACCCCATACTGACACATTAATAGACTGTTTTAACAGAGACGCGTGCGCTAAATCAGACACTTCCTTGTGTTTCACACGTCAAGAAGAGATGAGGGAGGAGACTAAACTCTACACAGAAAAAGACACCCATTCTAAGATATGTAGCTGCTCTTTCAGTGCATGTAAGCTGTGTTTCTACTGAAAAGACTGTTTCACAGAGAATGTCTCCAGGTAATTGTTCTCACACTGCATGATTTTGTTGTTCACAGCCAGAGCCACACACATTACAGACAGAGCAGTGAATAAAGTGAATAATGTAGGCCTGTTCATGTAAGGCCGGCTCTTATTTGAGTTATTCTCTCGTCAACAATTACAGCGGTTCTGTTAATGACAAATAATCTGCTTTTACACAATGATTGAGATAATCAACAAGTAATCCAATGTATCTGTTATTAAATTCTGGCAAAATCTGCATATTTTCCTTCTATTTGGAGATTATTAAAACATGATTCTGTAATACAGTCATGAAAGTATTATTGCATACATCACCATATTTCAAATATAAAGACTTGCAGCAACAATAATCCAGAATCAAAACATATAATTGTTGTCATAAAAATATATGAAGAAAGTAAACAAGATATTAAGTTTAAAGGTGTGATTGATTGTGTAATGTTGCTGGTAAGGACTACAACGAGCTTCTTCCCAAGCCGGTGACATCACAAACCCATACATTTACATAAACTCCTCCCCCGGGAACAAACATGCAACAAACTAGGTGGTTTAGTGAATCACAACACACTGAGCCAGCTAACCAATCAGAGCCCACTGTGTATTTCTGAGGGAGGGGCTTCATAAAAACAGGAAATAACCAGGGTGTTCATAAGAGAAGGAACAGATTAGTGAAGAGTAAAGGTAAATTATGTAAAAAATATATGTTTTTTCTTTTTTATACAAAGCATTATGAGTCCAGGAGACGCTTGTGTATCTTCAGCAGGATTGTTTATTGAGAACATGCTGTTTGACGCTGCAGTCATTCAGTCTAATGCAGTGAAACGCTGTAACATACATTTTGGAGAGCAGCTGTTACAGGTCAAGACAACAGAGACTTTAAAGCATGCAAAGCAGCAATGAGACACTTACCACAACTTCAAAGACTGGAGCAGGAAAAGCCTTCATAGACAAAAGATGATCGTCTCAGGTTTATCCATTTTTATATTTTATTATATATATATATAAAATATCTGACATTAGACCAGGTTTCTAAGTAACAGAAGTAAATGAAAATGACATGCACATGTTGCTGGTATCTTTTGCTCTTGTTGTAGTATTTTGAGGTTTATGAAACTAAAGATGCAGAATAAGAATAGCTATCTTCACCACTGGTTAAAACCATAGAGCAGAAACAGAGCAAACGTCAAACCACAAACACCAGCTCCACTCTTTTATTACGATCTCTTTCTCACCGCAAGCAGCTTCTAAAGTTAGCAATGCACAAAGTAACAATGTGTCTTCAATGATGAGCTAAAGAAGAACAACACGTGAAAATTAGAGGCATATTCAGGGGCGTAAATTTGGGGAGACAATAAACATATCGTATCTCAAGATCAATTTTTTTAAGGAGCACGACAGAGCTCGTCTTGTAGACATTACTATCCATTAAGCTAACATTATTATTGCTAACATAGCGGACTCTTTGAAAAATACACTGCATCATCTGTATTATAGAAAAAATAATCACTTCATCCAATGTTTAAGTGAATATAATAGCCTTGACAGTCTTTGTTCTCTCTCAATGGACAGTTTTTTTTGTGTGTGTGTGTGTCTGTGTCTGTGTCTGTGTCTGTGTGTCTGTGTCTCTGTGTCTGTCTGTCTGTGTGTGTGTTTGTGTGTGTTTGTGTGTGTGTGTGTGTGTGTGTGTGTGTGTTTGTGTGTGTGTGTGTGTGTAGCTGATGTAAAAGAGGAAAGCAGGCATTTGGACCAAAGCACTGTGAGGCAAGGGAGGGGGAAACTCAAAATATGTCTAAACTTAAAACGCATTTTTGGAACGAAGTAAACGGCTCTGTCTTTGAATCATTGGCTCACACGATTCATTCAGAAACTAAACACGGAGATGTTCCTCGGAGATGCACAACAATTCTGCTGTGGCTTTATAGGTAATATTTTTTTTAATAATAATAGTACACTTTATTTTATATAGCGCCTTTTAAAAGTAGCATCTCAAAGCGCTTCACATACATTTACAAATATGAAGTAAAAAGATACATACACAAGTACAGGCAGTAGAAAACAATCAAACAATACAAAACCAATATAATAAAACACAAAGTAAATCACATAATTGTTGGCAAAACTGAGGAAAAACAGACAATATTGTGTTTAAAATATAACAAAATATTAGCTTCTTATTTACTGAAGTGTTGTATAAAATCACATTTGCACTCGTGCTATTCGAGACAAACAGCACTCGTGTGATTGCTTTCGCTGTTTGTGTGATATTGCTTATCATGTGATATAAATATCAGACAAAAACTCATACAGGAGCATTTTTGCTTCAATATCTTGCATTTTAGGCCATAACTGCATTTATGGAGCGGTTGCCCTGCATCATATTTGTCAACAGCAGAGCCGATCCTAGACTTCTGGGACCCTATACAAAACTTTATCACCGGCGGGGGGTGGGGGTGGGGGGGTAGTTGGGTGTAATGTTGTGATTGGGATGAAAGAATGGATGAAACTAACGCATTTGTCCGTGTTTCACTCCATCTCGAATCGCGCTCACGAAAAGCGCTCAAGAAACAGTATCTCTTCTCCGGCTCAGGACGCTTTCAATACGTTTTTTTTTGTCACGAGCAAGAGACTGTACGACATCCACGTTACATGATTTGACTGATTTTTATGTAGAGAGGGTGAGAACGCACGCATTAAAATAAACGATCATTTGTATTTTCAATAAGCGCTGGCCAAACTCAAATAAAAATCATCTTTGAGAGCAAGAAGGCCCCCTGGTGTTTCGGGGGCCCTACGCAGCTTGCGTATTCTGTGTATAAGGAGGATCGGCTCTGGTCAACAGTCAACTGTATGAAATGTAAGACGATGTACAGGTCTGGGGGCGAGGTCCGTGCATTACTGCGTTAAAATATTTGAACCTCAAAACAATTTTCAGAACTAAATAATTAAAGTTAACACGTTAAACTGACAGCCCTACTATATACACAATTATGTAAACTATAAAACATTGTTATTTACAATCCACAGTGTGGTTTTTAATAATCTTTTTAGGGTGGACAACCCTCAGCTGGGGGTCCTGTCCTGCCCATTATTTCCGCCTAATGAAAACCAATCAAAAGGCTTGAAGCTACACCGTCCAATGAGCGCAAGACAGCCCTGTGCTTAAATGGGTCTGTTTGGGGTTTGGACCAGTGTTGCTACTTTAACACTGTTGCCGCAGGTTGTTTTTGATGTCCGCGGGTTGAAGCAACCCCAATAATGTAATTTAGACCCTGAAATTCGAATTTACGAGGGGAACCTAACCGAAAAAACTGTATTTTATACCAGAGAATGCAATTTTTAACGGGAGACCCCCCATCGAAATGCTATTGGGCTAGTTTTGGGCTAGTTTTGAGTAGCAATTGCGTGCATTTTGTTGTGAAACCTGGCAACCCTGGTTTGGACTTTTTTCTAGTGTTGTTTCTAACAGCAACAATTTTTATTCTACGCAATGGCCAGAACCAAGCAAACCGCTCGTAAATCCACCGGACGCAAAGCCCAGAGAAAGCAGCTGGTTATTAAAGCCGCTCGTAAGAGCGCACACACCACCGTTAAGAAGCCTCATCATTACAGGCCGGTACCGTGGCTTTGAGAGAGATTCGTCGTTTTCAGAGGTCCACTGAACTGCTGATTCACAAACTGCCCGCCACATTTGCGGAGAGTGCTGTAATCCAGCTGTTTCTGCCATACAAAAACCCTAAAGGTACCGTGGCGTTGAGAGAGATTTCTATGAAATATGATTTACTTTAATCAATTGCTATGCACATGTAAACGACCGTAACATGTCTGAACTGTAGTTTATTACCAGAATGTTTTATCAAAATGGTAACATTAAAGCATTATTAGCAACTTAAGCATATTAAAATAACATGACAGGTAGACGGTATTCTAGGTTGTTTTACATCTTTAAGTTGGTGATGTTAAAATAATTAATGATGGTTTAAGTGGTCAGAAATATTTAATAGTTTTGCTATTAAACAGTTAATTTGTAAAGTAGTTCTTTAAACCCTGATTATTTCCACAATGTGCATTGCAAGACAGAACTGGACTCGAATGAGACGTAACGAGTGACGTTTAGTGATGGTCCAAGCACCGCTTCGTGACGCTTTAAAACTTTTGAGAATCATTTGTTTTGAAACAGTGCTTCTGAGCGCGTATCAAACTGCTAGAGTCACATGATTTCAGTAAACGAGGCTTCGTTACGTCATAACTGTTTCAAAACGTGTCTAAATGTAAATGGTTTGCCGCTGGGGGTGATATCTGTAAATCCGTGAATCATACGAGTTCATTGAGATTGCTCCGAGTCTTTAGTCTGATTTTTTGTTGCATTTGCACACTTTTGACCAGCAGGCGTCACCAGCACGTGGTGTTTCGAGCACTTCGAATATGTGAATCATTTTGTGAAGCATTGGTTCAATTGATTCAAAGTTTCGAAAAGGTTAGTTTATCCCGTATAGTGACGTTTAGTGGAAACACCCATGATCATGGTTTCACCTAGGTCCTTTAGCGAAGTATAACCTGCCCTCCTTCTCTATTTACTCAGATTATCTTCACTGGTGTGAGTGATGAAGCAAGTGTTGCTAAAAGAAAGACCGTTACCGCCATGGATGTTGTGTATGCTCTGAAACGACATTCAGAGGTTAAGAGATTCCTGAACAAAACTAAACCCCAACGGCTCTTTTAAGAGCCACACACGATTTCACTCAAAGAACAAGTTTCCAAATGGTAAAGCGACCAGTGTTGGCAAACCCTTCTCTCAGAAGATCTGTATAGAGGCGTATAATCTACAAGATACTAATTTTCACTTATAAAGCTCTCCATAACCTTGGTCCAACTTATTTATCTGATTTACTTCTAACTTACGCTCCTTAAGATCTTCTAGTGAGGGATTGTTAGTCACCCCTGAGTTTCGTCTGGTGACTATGGGATCTAGGGCTTTCAGGGTTGTTGCTCCTAGATTGTAGAATGCTCTTTGCCAAAACATCCGTCAGACTTCCTCCCTTCTCTCCTTTAAAAACCTCTTAAAAACATTTATTTTATCTGAGTATTACTCTTCAGTGCATAGTCTGTGAATTGTACTGTTATGGATGTTTATCTTCAGTCTCTCTATATCTCTAATCTAATCTTGTAAGTGGTTTCTGTATATTACTCTCACTTCATGGTATGTTATGTCTTCTGGTATTAAAGTCTATTTGTCTCTGTTCCTTAAATCTGACTTGTAAAGTGACCTTAGGTGTCAGAAAGGCACTATATAAATACAAATTATTATTATTATCTCTAGAACTACCCTCAAAAGTCTCAACTTTCCACAAAAAGTTGCCAAATACGAAAAGAAAGTAAATACAGGTAAATGTGGTAAAGATAAAGGAAGTTAAATATATATACTTTACAAATGATGACAGTATAAAACATATAACAAAAGCTGAAATATAACAACAAATTCTGAAGTGAAATTAGGAAATGCTTACTTGTAACTCTACACGACACATTTGAATCAGTAAATTATTCCTGTGATCTGCAAATACATCAAACAAAACCTTTATTCATACAAACTTATTTCAGTCAACACACTCTATTAATACAAAGTAAGAGACAAATACAGCATCCCAGCACACATGACACGATGAGGATGCCCTGTCTCTCTCAGTATCTGGTTGACATGATTGTGCATGAATTGTGATATAATGTTTGAGTCTGTGGTTTAAACAAGATGTTCATGCACTGAGTAGTTGGTGCTCTGATTTAATCATATTTCTTCTCCGTCATCTTGATGCTTATAATGAAATGGTGGTGTGTGTCATCATGGGTGTTTCTCAAATAGAAGACTGCATCCTACAAAGGCTGCATTTCTCGACTGCCACGTCATCAAACTTAGCTGAAGGCCATCTCAATCTGTGTCACGGTCCTGCTGTTGTGCCCTGGCTGGCCACCAGATGTCTCTGTGTGTTTGTTTGAGCACATGGCTTGTTGTTTGTTGTTGGTGCCATGTGCTCTCCTCTCTATAGTCTGATCCAGCCCTTCTTGTTATCTCATTATTGTTTCAGTTACGCCACCTGTGTCTTCCTCGTTACCCTCCTAATTGGTCTCCCCATTTATTATCCTGGTGTCTGCAGTCCTGTGCTGGTGCTCACTAGTCTACTAAGTTGTAAATCTGAAGCTAGGCAATATTTAGTATTTGAAGTTTCACTAAATTTGTTTAGAATAAGGCAGTTAAGGATAGAGGTAAATTTCCTCTGGGTTCCTGCACATGTGGGTGTGGATGGAAATGAGGAAGTAGACTTGCTAGCTAAGAAAGCATTAAATCATACACAAATATAAATTAAGTTGGCTTTAAGTAAAGCTGAATTCAAGAGAGTGATATCAGTTGAAGTAAATAAGAAATGGCAAAAGTTATGGAATAGTGAGTCTAAAGGAAGACATCTTTTTTCAGATTCAGGAGTATGTTGTAAATTAGATAAAAAGATATGGAAATAGGAAGAAAGATGTCATTATTTCAAGACTAAGAATTGGACATACAGCATTAAATCATAGTCTTTATAAAATAGGTAAGCATGAATCGGGAAAGTGTAACATGTGGACCGTTAGAAACAGTGATGCATATTCTTTTTGAGTCTTCTGCATATAAAAGGGAGAGGGTTCAATTAATGCAATTAAAGAAGGTTGGGAGTTGATGATATTTCTTTAAAAGTATTGTTAGGAAACGGGTCAAGGCAATCAAGAGTACATGAAATATTTTTTAAATACCTGAAAAACACAGGAACCATAGATGTGTTTTTTTTATCTATGTACACTCCAGATCAGTAGGTGGCGGTAATGCACCTTTTTCATTGTTTTGTCAAATCGCCATAAAAACCCCAGAAGAAGTCCTGTGCTGTTTCGTTGCTTAAATATCAGATGTGTTCTGTCGTGTGTGCGCTATGTCTGCCAACACTGCAGTTCCCTCCCTCCCTGCAAAGTATTTTTCCAAAACCAAGTTTTATTAGTGTTTCCGTGCCGTGACTCTGAGGGCGGGAACATATATGTAGCCACGGGCACTTACTACACACAGAAAAATAAGGGTTTAAAATTGTACCTTTTGGGGTACAACAGCTTGTCGCTGGAGCAGTACCCTTAAAAGGACATATTTGTACATTTTTTACCCCTAATAGGTACATATTAGTACCTTAGGAGTAGTAATTCGTACCCTTGAGGTACTAATATAGGTAAGTCAAGGAAAGAGGAGGTCATCTTTAACAGAATATTATTAGTGTATTTAAATTTAATATCAAATTTAATATCACACTTAAAATAATAGTGAAATGGGTTATGTGAATACTGTAATGTTACAGAAACAATACTTCATGTATTTATTGAATGTAGGAAGCAGGGGCGGTTCTAGGATTTCATCATTAGGGGGCTTAGCCCTCACTATTGTTTCTGATAACACCACCTAGTGTTGTTGCTGATAACACCACCTAGTGTTGTTGCTGATAACACCACCTAGTGTTGTGGCTGATAACACCACCTAGTGTTGTGGCTGATAACACCACCTAGTGTTGTGGCTGATAACACCACCTAGTGTTGTGGCTGATAACATCACCTAGTGTTGTTGATGATAACACCACCTAGTGTTGGGGCTGATAACACCACGTAGTGTTGTTGATAACACCACCTAGTGTTGTTGATGATAACACCACCTAGTGTTGTTGATGATAACACCACCTAGTGTTGCTGCTGATAACACCACCTAGTGTTGTTGCTGATAACACCTCCTAGTGTTGCTGCTGATAACACCACCTAGTGTTGTTGCTGCTGATAACACCACCTGGTGTTGTTGTTGCTGATAACACCACCTAGTGTTGTTGTTGCTGATAACACCACCTAGTGTTGTTGCTGCTGATAACTCCACCTAGTGTTGTTGCTGCTGATAACACCACCTAGTGTTGTTGCTGCTGATAACACCACCAAGTGTTGTTGTGGATGATAACACCACCTAGTGTTGTGGCTGATAACACCACCTAGTGTTGTGGCTGATAACACCACCTACTGTTGTGGCTGATAACACCACCTACTGTTGTGGCTGTGTATTGCAGAATGTCGATAGTACAAATATAAATGCAAACGATCACATATGTGAAGAACCAACATAATCTCTGTTCATTACATGCTGCAGTTACAATATGAATGCAGTCAGTCATTAATGAAGCAATATTCACAATATAAATCCAAAATATGTGCTCATAGCTGAATTACTGTAGCTTAAATAAACGTAAGGTAAGTTTATTTATATAGCACATTTCATAAACAGTGGTAATTCAAAGTGCTTTACATAAAAGAAAAAGAGAGTCATTAAAAATCACAGCAAAGAAAACATGGCATTTTAAATTATATAGAAATTTATTTAAATTAATTTAAAACAGTTAAGAATAGAAAATATTATACATAAAATACAGTGCAGTCAGTTCGGACCGTAAAACTAAACTTTACAGTCTTTGTTTTATTGCTTATAAAGTGTTTCCGGTTTCTTTTAATCTTTTCACTCATATTTACTTTTTTAAACCAATGGCATTATTTTTTATCATTTATTAATTAACTCATTTATGAATGATTTTGTTTGCATTAATATTTTTTCTGTAGTAGGTATTGAGAATCATGAATTTCACTAGCATTGGTATGACTTCTTGAATTGCAGTATTGTGAGAACACATATATATATATATATATATATATATATAAAATATTAAACCAGGACAACCATACTCTGTACATTAATGTCCGTTATATGGCAAACAATGTGCAGTGTCTAATCATGAAAATACTCACAGAACAATATGAAAAGGTAACATGCAAATATTTTACTGCATCAACTGTTTATTTGTGGAACAAACATAAAATACATCATCAAAGCTCAAACTTGCAAACAATTATAAACAGAAAATATAAATAAAAATGACAACTTTTTACAACCTCATAAGAAGATGACCCTATCCCCTGAATCTGGGCAAGTCCAGTTATTATTTAGATGGTATCATTAAGGTATGTCTCCTGTCTTTAAAAGAATGCAAAATGGTCAATCCAGGTAATAAGTTCCAAACTAACTCGTTTGGCTCTCAACGGAGGCGGTTGCATTCTTCACTCCCCGTCCTCCCTTTTTTTTTCCCCTGCTTGCTTCTTTTGTCTCGTCTCATCTATTGAGAGACTCTCTCTGCACGGCTCTCCAAACTAGAAAATTATGGATTTGATCAACTGGTCTCTTAGTGAAATTGACACTCTCTTCTCAACAAGAAGTCTGGGTTCTGGGGAACCTGTTTGTTCTGACAGGACGTTCGCAGCCGGCTATACGAGGGATGCGTGGGAGAGGTGGCAAATCGTATGTCTGGCGGCTCTTTCCGTGGAGGATGCTGAGGATATCTACCTATTCGGTACCATGATAACAGGTATTTTGCTGATTGGATTAGGCTTTGCCCTGGGTTATCGAAAAATTCAGAAGACGGGAACAGCTGTCCAAAGTCTCACAAGGCTGCCCGTTTTGATTGAGGCTGTGGGAAGAGCATTGAGGCTATTAACTGGAATATGGATTCCATCACGATGAAGCTCACGGCTTTGCAAGTGAAAATTGATTCTTTCGGAGACCAGAATGGACATAGAGAATAGCTGCGAAGGTATGCAGCTGTTCGCCCCAAAGACAAAACAAATCAATCTTATCTTTTCTGGCTCGCCCGCACCAGCCTGCCTCGGCCAAGGTCATGTTGGATAACTACCCTGGGAAGAGCGCTGCAGTGGGACTCTCTTGCTCCCTACCCTGATTACAGACATTACTCCCCTCCCCCGACCAAGTGCCTCCGGCTTTTGTTCCGCCAGGCTTGGTCAAGCGGGTCTGCGACCGGCGCCGAAACAAATGGCACCGGACCGGACGGCTGCTTGCCAGAGCTGGATATGTTCCCCCTGTTGCAAAGTTGTGTCTATGGTATATGTGCTTTTGTGCTGAGGTGTTTTTTTTCTGTTCTCACACTGTACTCCCCAATGGAGCATAGTCTGGGGGTTCATTTTTTTTCCCCTCTCTTTCCTCATGTAAATGCTGTATTTTTCTTCCATTCCCTGTCTTCCTGTTCTGTCTACCCCGTTGTCAGATGTATGTTGTGTATGTATGAACAGGTTGATGGCTAATTTCACTGGTACTTGTGACTAGTGACAATAAAGGGCTACTACTACTACTACTACTACTAAGTAAAAAGGTCAGGGCATGAAGCTAATAATCAAAAAACAAGAACAACCGGCAATGGCCAGGAACACGATAAGGCAGGACTAGTGTAACCCAGGTTACTAGAAACCCTGTTGCTGAGAAAGAGAAAAAAAAACTACAACATTCATAAATGTGTAAACCAATATTTTTTTTTATTAATATGTGTAAAGAGAGAGAAAAGAAAGATGTATGAAGTTCATTAATAATAACAAAAGACTCTTTTATAAAGTTAATTGATTTTAATAAGATGAAGATTGGTCCAATTAGAGAGTGGAAAGTTAGCCCCGCCCTAACGGGTGGATCCGGAAGAGGGAAGGAGAAGCATTTTTTCAGGAGAGAAGCAGCTGATGCGGTCCTGGAAAAAAAGAGCAGAATTTGAATGAACAAATTAACAGTTGTATCAGAGAAGTAAACAATCAATAAGATTGAGATAAAAGTGTGGATTAAAAATCATTAGTCAACGACCACGGGTGAATGTTAGCACGAATGCTACGGGGAAGATACAGGCCTGAAGTTAAAGTTTTGTCTTACTGCTGACTTAATAACTAAAGGAAAACAAATCGAACTCTCTTGGTAAGTGAATAAATCTTCAATTACTGAGGTTATTTTGTATAAATGTTTGTAAAATGGTGTTTAACCATTAAATGGTGTTGTGTTATGTGCAGTTGTATGTAAAATACTCATAAAAGTTCATCTTCTGGTTTCATGTGGTAAGAATATTGTGTGAATGTGTTAAATAACTAATGTTTCCGAGTTACTATGAACAGTTTACAAATGTTATTTTGATGGCTTTTGTGGTGTATTTGAGAGACGAGCTAATGGCTGATCGTGATGCACATCATGCGGGCAGATCGTCATTTGAAAAATGCTCTTTGCACATTATGCAAATTCAATGTGCTAATGTTAGAGAAAAATTAAGTTTAAATATGTTGAATGTTTATGTGCAGATTAACTGCTTTAATGATGTATATTTTTGAAAGTCTAATTGTATTTGTTCTTTTTGTCCTTTCTCGTTCTTCCTATTTTCTACTTTTTCATCATCCTCTGAGTCGGATGCTGCATGTTTCCTGGACACAGGACGATTTCTGAGGCAGATTTTGAATTTGAACTGTTCCTGCATCATGTTAAAGCCGTCATTGCGTGCAGGAACTGGCGAGTCATGCCCAGATAAGGACCGAGCTTTGTGGATCAAGGAATCAACGGAGTGGTAGGATTGTGTGTATATTTCCTGCCTTTCTGACTGAACTGTGTCGTCAGAATTCAATCGCGGAAGAAGGATCTCGTGTAAGCAGCATTGAACTGGAACTGAGATTTAGTGAAACATTAACTCATATCGAGTCTGCTATTGTGAGCAGTTCATTTGATTTATTATTACAATTATTTGGTTTATTGTAAAAAAAAAATTCTACTGTTATTTTTTTCCCTTTCACATTTTTTAATTGTACTGTATTTTATTTAAAGTATTTTATTCTATATCTATTTTCCTGGAAGATAAATTGAAAAGGTACTTCAAAGGGTTATCACTTGGAAGGATTGTATTGAAATTAAGTTACTCAACGTTAAATAAGCCAATTAGTTACAAATTGAATAAATAGGTGAAAATAAACTTTATACACATATTAGTCGAGTAAGGGTTAATTAGCTTTATTAGCTCGAATCTAAATAGGACAACAACAAAAAAATATATACGGGTTATAGTAAGGTAAAGATCAAATTTGTTGGAACAAGTCTTTGTCTTAATTTTTGCCATTACTTTTCTTTTGTGTCACGTTGTGATGTTTTGAATCTCACTGCCTTGTTTTATTTTTATTTATTTATTTTCTTCTCCAAATACATCTTACCTGTTTCTAATGCAGCCGGTGTTGTCACTCATGCCTTTCCTCTTGTTAGCACTGTCTCTTGAGCGAGTCTAATCTTCTGGTCACTGGTTCAAATCTAGAAATAGTGCACTCCCTTCTCTCTCATTTCCGTTATCCACTGTTTGAGAGGGAGGGTTGCAATTGTGCCGCAAGCGCGTTACACTAGCAACCTAGAAACACTTAGTACTGTATGCAGATAGATATAACAATACTGGGTCAGAACGGCTTAAATAGTGTCCATGGTATTGAAAACAGGTGAGGATTTAGTCAAAAAGCATGATGGGAAATGGAGTTCAAGTTAAAGTCCATGTGGTGTGTGTGTGTTTGGTGACCTCTGGTGGTGAGTCAAGAGAACAACTGTGACACCAGCTGTTTGTGCTCCTGTCCTTCAGCATTTAAAAACAAAAACGTCCTATATCCATCTATAAAGAATAAAGCATTTGAAATCTATAAATGTAAACATAATCTTGTTAGCAGTGCCGATCGTAGTCTTTTGGGTGTCCTGGGGGGGGGGGGGGGGTTGTGAAATGCATTTGTCTGCGCTTCTCTCCATCTCGAATCACGCTCATGTAAAGCACTCAAAGCAGTATCTCTTCCACGATTATTTGATTTGATTTTTTTTTTCATGCAAGAGACTGTACGACGTTCACGTTACATGATTTGACTGGATTTTTAAGTAGAGAGGGTGACAGCGCACTACATTAAAATAGTTGATCATTCATGTTTCCATAACCACTGGCCAGCTTCAAAAACTAATCTAAATGAAAGCCTCTTTGAGAGCAAGGGGCTCCTGGTGTTTCGGGGCCCTACACAGCTTGTGTTTTCTGCTTATATGGAGGATCGGCTCTGCTTGTTAATCACATCTCATTATTATCATCAACCAGGATCGGATCACTGTTAGCTAGCGATATTAAAATATATAGACTTCTAGAAATGTATTATTTTATGACAGTCAACCGAGAACTCGATTGTTTTAGTTTCAAAACGTGACCAAGCAATGCTGAATTATAAACTGGATGTTAGTTATTATGGAGAATTAGTTTCTTTTTCACAAATTATTAACGTAACATTACATCATTTTAGTAAATCGGGCCATTTAACTGAAAACAATTACAAATTCTTAATCGGTGGATAGTTTGCTACGTTATTATATATGTTGTCCACATATCATGTGCTGGGCTCCTACTACAGTATGTATGGACAGCTCATTTTAGATTGAACTTTTTTGTAGACACTGTACACATTGAATGCACAAATACAGGCTACACAATTTTTTTATGATAGAATATACCTTCTATAATTACATGTGCGTTGCAAGACGTTTCATGAAAGTGATTTTCATGACAGTAGATTATTTGATCAAATACTTGTGTAATGTGTGTAATAATGAGTTGTGTGCTTGTACAGACACTAAAGGAAGTCATTTATCAAATTAAGAAACTGTTAGATGCAAAAATAACTATGTTGTAGAAATAAATAGGAAGATGTCACAATAACTAGGGCTTGTAGACACAGTAGAACATGTGATATATGAATGTGAAAGTTATGAGAAGAGAAAGCATATATTTAACCCTGTAAAGCCTAAAATTATGAAATTATAGTCAGACAAAATATTTAGAAATATGATAGTTTATTTAACATTTTGACAAAAACAAAGAAAACAAGTTTCATAATTAATTAATCAGTTTTATTATGGCTGGTATTATGATAAAATGAGAAGCTAAGACTAGAAAAGAGGGAGAAAGAGAATTATGTCGATATGAAATATGCAATTTAGTGCAGATGCTGATATTTATGGCCAAAACTCTGATGCTTGCAATGCAAATAAAATATATATTTATAACAGTTTAGCAGATAACTTACATAACATGACATAAATATCAGTATTTACTCTCTCTGATAATAAGTCTTAGTAAGATGATATTTAAATGCTTAGTTTAATTATAAAAATCACTCAGTCTTATTGGTGGAGGTCTGTCCAGTTAAAATATAATAATGAACCCATTCTTCACATTCAATACAGTTTTATTATCAGACATTATTGATGTCTCTGTCTCAGCTTTTATTGACGATCAGGTTAAAATGATGATGTTTGTGAGCAGAAACATCTCAATGCTGATATTTGATCATTTTTATTGAACAGGTTTTGTTTGTTGTGTCTTGTGTCTGTAAGGGTGGTTTCAGTGGTTCAGGCTGGATTGATGAATGACTAAAGAAACATTATCAGCATGATGATATAAAACTGTACATTTCTTGTCTATTACCACCCACTGCCACTTACACCAACGACGGAAATAATCACAGTTATAATAGCTAAATATGTGGGAGAGCGTTGCTATTAAGTGATTGTATTGTAATAGATAGCACTTCAATATTAACCTTGAATCAAGACTCGTTAGCTCATAATTAATCATTGAAATGGTTTAATAACAATATCGTGTTATGGTTACACTTGAATTGGTTACAAAAATAGATGAAGGATGTTAAAACATAAACAATGTACCCAGCATGTATGTAAAATATTACCTGAGAGAAAGAGAGGGGGATAGAGAGAGGAAGAAAAAGGAGAGAGGGCAGAGCTCCAGCAAAGAAAAAGAGACAAGATAGGTTTGATCCATCACTCCAGCATCATGTGACTCTATACATGCGGTTTGGAGAATGAATGAAATATCAGAATGAAGTGTGTTCCTCTGTTACGGCGTACTGATCGTGGTCTTCAGTAGATGTGACTGTGAAACACACACACACACACACACACACACACACACAATTTATTTCAAGTCAACACTTTCTGTTTTGTTTCCACCGCAGTTATTGTTTATGAATGACCAGCATGTAAATAATGCTCTATATAACAGATAAAGACCGAGAGTAAAGGTCTGTCTGTCAGTGAATGTGAATGTTTGAGAAAAGACACTCAGAGGAGACACGGATCAGACAGATGTTGTACCTCTCGCTCTGTAGTATTTGAACAGCAGCACGACTGTCGACAGCAGATACGGACAAGCTGCCAGAAGAAAACTGAGGATGCTGAAGACAGAAATCTGACCTGAACGTGACACTGAAAAACAAGCACATTATTGAGCAATTATGAATCTCCTGAAGATTTTCTAAACATTTAAATAATCTCATCTCAATCTCATATTTATTCCACCTCCATGTCCCCAGGTCTGTATTAAAGGGACAGTTCAACATTATTTCCTGTATTTGTGTAACACTGATGTTAAAGAGGAGAGATGTGGAGAATGATGGTCTCACAGTGTGCATGTTTATTTATTTTATGCATTTATGATTATTCATTTACACAGATAACTTTGAATATGAAGTTTTATTTCCACTACTAAAGGAATAAGTAACCTGTTTCTTGTTTTTTTTTTTTTGGCCTCCATGAAAAAAAAAAAAAAAAAAATAACAAAATATATATATTTAACATGATTAAGAAATTAAATAACTAAAACAACTTTGAGTGTAAAAGCCATAATGATTAATAATCACTAAGAAATATTCCACTTTTTTACAGCTTTATTTGTGTCTGTATAATACTCACTAAAGATGATTCTGCACGTCTGCTGGTACATCTGAACTTTCTGTGACTGAGTGTCATATCGCTGTCTTGTGCTGTTTTGTGTTTATTCTTGTTTTGGAGGATATTTTGTTCCTCGTCTCTCTTCACTTCTTGTGTCTAGTTACTGTTTGCTATGTGCCTTGTTTGTTACAACAGTTACTCTTGTATTTGTTTTTCTCCATAGTGAATATTAAATCTCTTGTTACCGTGTATTTTAACAAGTGATATGAGAAACAAAGCTTTTCAAAGCTTTGAATCAATTGAACCGATTCTTCACAAATGATTCACTGATTCGAATCACTCGAAACTGCTGGTGACGCCTGCTGGTCAAAAGTGTGCAAATACAACAAAAACTCAGACGAAAACATGCAGGAAAACAGCTTTTAACGCCCATTGCAAATGTTTTATTGAAATTATACTACGTTAAATGCAATACAAATAATCAAATACCATTTAATATGAAGTGTCTGTATGATATGTGTTTTTGTATATTTTATATTAATTTGCTGGCTTGCTTTGTTTGTTTTATGCACAGCTTCTAAATAGAGGCCAGTAAGAGACTATTACCTGCTTCTCATTCTTTTATTTACACAAATGTCTTGGTAAAATTGTCTACAAATTATTTAAACTGAGCGTCTATGGTTTTTACCTGATCTCAGATCTCATGTACCCCCCCCCCCCCCCCCCCAATGTCTGTATTAAAGGGACAGTTCAGCATTATGCTGCCATTATTAAATCAACATTATGCTGCCATTATTAAATCAATTATTAAATACATCAATGGCAAGGCCTTGGTTTAAAGATGTTATTCTAATCCTTTAGTTAATGCACTCTTAATATTATTGAATTGTAGGATGGTGGTTATGAGGCAACCTGGGGTCCGTTCTTCGTACGTCGCTCATTACATCCGAGATCAAATGACAGATCCAAGATGATATCATCGCGCTAATCAGGATCTGGCTAATTCGGTTCTTCGAACGCACCTGCTGTTGATGATTAGTATGGCTGGATTGAGTTATCTGATGGTTTAAAAGGGGCTATGCATCGATACTCGAAACCACGATCAGCAATGTAGCGATTGGCTGGCGGCAAGACAGCAACGTAATGACATCATATCATTAAAAAAGTCACCTGACGAAAAACTTGACGACAAGATTTCTGGACTTTTATAAGGAAACAGCCAAACGAACAAACTACATAAATGTTATAATAGATAAATGAAATATGCACTGTTTTTAATTTATTTTAATTGTGTTACATGATTCCCAATTATTTATATTCATGATTTCTAGTATTTCTTGTACAGGCTTTACATTTGTATTTCAATGTAGTAATTAACAATTCATTTAATTTTATCTTTGAAATGGATTTGTTACTTGACAGCATTAATTAAAGTTTCTTAAGGGTCAAAATCAAGTTACCCGCATCTCCTGCGCTCCATTTAAGCCACTCCCATAATATCTGTCACCCCTCACATTAATTAACTACATAGCATGTCTTACAGACTCTAATACAATTATTTAGTAATTATTTTATGACGACTACATCTTTCAGTGAGTAAAACTGGCTGTGTCTATAGTATTATAGACGACACAACATTATTATAATATTTTTAAATGATTATTATTTTTAATTATTGTCCCTGGATCAGTAGGGTACACTTGTAATAAAGTAGCAGTGGCTGGGACATATTTTAAGTATCAAGTCTGCTTAAAAGGATGCGATCTAATCCTGCTTACATGAAATAAGCCTGCTCCCGAGCAGGTTTAAGCTTACGGACCCGTTGCTATGACAGCAACTCCGAGATGAGCTTCGAAGAACCAAACAATCCAAGATCAAGTGAAATCGTCAACAATCAAATCCAGCTAACTGAGTTAGCGACGTACGAAGAACGGACCCCTGGTCTCATAAAAGTACATAGCTTTGTTTATTTTCTGTGCGACACCGTTTTACGTACCTTACTGCAAGTTTCACCGCTGCTTCAAAGAGAAATGTCCACTGAGTGGCGCTAAAACACAGGTTAAATATGTGAAGCCTGGCACGTTTTTATTACGTAGATATAGGTATTTATTGCTGTGTTTTTATTACGTTGCTACAGAAACCTTTTGTGGCGGTTCACAATTCAAATATCCGGGGTCTGTCCCCAAAAGTTAATGCTCAATCATGCCCTACACCAAACCCAACCCTAAACCTACCTGATACTGTTAACGAATTCAAAACTGATATAAAAACGTGTTTGTTGATGCAATCGAGATATTTCAACTTCCTTATTTGCAGATTTTAACAGCTTTGTCGAACCGTGATTACACAGGATTTGAACCGGAGCTCCTCGTCTCCGAATACGTCTCCATACTCCGTGATCTACAGAACAAACTTACCGTCTATGAAAACCCACAGATACCAGGCTGGATATGTGCGATGCTACTGTACAAAAGTATCAGTTTTCAAATCTAACAGCATATTAATATTGTTTTGTCATAACATGACATTCTTCAAGTAGTTGTGCGAAAATTATGCTTTATTAATCAAAACTCTGTAAATTTGTGTGAAAAGGAGTAAAAGATGTCTGAGTTTTACTGCATCTAGTGTTTGTTTCTTTTGGAAACTGCAGTAATATGTAGTTATTGGTACATATTTCGTGTCTCGCTAAAAAGTGCACCCAGGTACATAAATGCTATGAGACCAGGTAGTTATGATGTGTTGAGGATTTCACTGTATTTCGGTAAATGTGATTTGTTAGTTACACATTCGTTCATGTGAGTTATGAGAAATAATAAACACATCAGTCAGTAACTGATTACACATGAATCACATCTCATCAGCTCCACTGACTCTCACCTCTGACTGAGATCCAGCTCTTGGGTGACTGTCCTCTCTCTGTTTTACAGGAGTAGAAACCCTCATGTGACTTTGAGACAGTCGTGATGTTCATCTCTCCTGTCGTCTGATTCTGGACGAGTGATCCGTCTTTATAGAAATCAGCTCCAAGGATCGAGGAGTTTGTAGATCGATGTAAACAGTGTAGAGTCAGAGTATCTCCTTCAATCACAGGATCAACAGAACTCTGCAGAATCACATCACCATCTACACAACACAAGAGACATCTGCTTACTGCAAATAGTGAGAATATAGCAAGACAATTCAGGGGCAGAAGTGTCGTTAATGAACTGAATTATATTTCATGCTTTCTGTGCTTTATGTACTAGTTTCATGTAGTCCAATCACATTTCACAAAAAAATACTTTAGTATATCGATTAGAACATGTGTAGATGTTGTGCTTCGAAACAGGACTCACCGTGTACAGTGATGTTGAGAGGATGACGTTTCTCTCCAGATTCAGACTGACACCAGTAAACTCCAGAGTCAGATGTGCTGAGAGAGACGATTCGACATGTAGATCCTGATTGTTTTGAACAATCTTCTGTGTTTCTGTCTGTGTATCTTCTCACTGTCCATCCAGCAGAGTTCCTCTGATCCTCACAGCTCAGAGAGAGAGAGTGAGACGAGAAGTGTTGACTTCTGCTGGGACTGACCACCAGAGAGACCTGGGACGATTTACCTGAGAAGAAGAACATCTCATTCAAAACTGACAGATTTACCTGAGAAGAAGAACATCTCATTCAAAACTGACAGCACATGTGTGTGTAGTACAATAATCTGTAACACGTAATGGAGTAGAATTAATATGAAATTTAGCACCAAGGACTATAGTTTAAAAAAGAGCCTTATGCATATACTGTGAGTGTGCATTTGATAGAGCTGGTAAAGACTGAGAACTGGAGGGAAGTAAAAGCATGTTTTTAAGATTTCTGATGCTTTTACACAGCTTGTACCAGAGACTTAATGCAACACAAATACAGATGAACACAATAATAAACGCTGTGACACAGACTCACCAGTGATCCACAGTGTCTGTGTGTAGTTTGTGTAATAGGCCGGTCGTCCTCTCTCTGCTCTGCACGTATAAACTCCTGTGTGCTGTAGAGCAGCAGGACTGAGAGTGTAAGAGTCTCCAGCTCCTCTGCTGCTGTCTGACAGACGATCATCATCTCTGAACCAGCTGAACGTCCAGCCTGTAGAGGAGCCTGTAACCTCACAGATCAGAGTCACTGAGTCTCCTTCAGTCAGCCACGGCTGTGGAGACACTCGCACTGCTGCCTGAGCTTCAGCTGAACAAAACATGAGCAGTTATAGAGAGAGAAGCTGTTCACACTGATGATAATCAACACACACACAAACTCACCTGATACAGTCAGTGTAACAGCATCACTGCGCTGAGAGCATTGTGTGTTTTTCTGTCCTCTGCAGCTGTATTTACCGCCGTGAATGAGATCAACACTGCTGATGTTCAACTCTTGTGTTAAACACCAGCTGACAGCATTTCTGTTTTTCTGATTATCAGTTTCACTGCTGCTGCACTCTTTTGTACATCGTTCAGCAGACTTTTCATACCAGGTTGTTCCCTCTCTTTCCCATCTGTACGTCCACTCAGTGTCTCCTCTCCACTTTATATCACATCTGAGAGTGACTGTTTCTCCTCTGAACACTCGTTCATCAGGCCGCACCGTCACCACAGCTTTAGGACTCACTGTACAAACACAGATTAATGCATTTATTTTTTATTTAAAGTTCCAGAAGTTCTGTAGATACTGTCTCTGATCTGTGTTGTGTCTCATACTATGTTCTCTCTCACCTGTAACATTTACCCACAGTGCATCACTGTATTGTGTGTAGTAGACTGGGTTTCCTCTTCCAGCTCTACACCAGTACTGGCCTCCATCAGACACTGAATCAATCTTCACTCTGTAGGAGTTTGTTTCTGTCTTTGTCTCAGAGTTCAGTGTGTGTTTGTTCCAGTAAAAGTCCCATCCAGTGGCCGGATCCATGCGACAGGTCAAAGTCACTGTGTTTCCTGTCAGTGCAGCTCCTGCAGGATCTGATGTGAGTTCAGGCTTTGGCTTCAGATCTGCAGGAGAACAAGAACACATTCAGATCCTGAAGAGTCAGATATTACAAATACAAAAATCTATTTGTCTGCATCATAACAAGTAATTCTAACATTGATGTATCCAGCACAATAATCCTCAACTGGTGTAATTAATGAGGCCACAACAAGAAGACAACTTTTTAATATACAGTTTTTGAATCACACTATATCAGTGCATGCTGTTTGGTTAAATTCAACTGCATGTTTCTTGTGTGCAAAATATACATGAAATACTGAAATAGTGAATGTATACATTTACACACTTCTGCATCTAAACAGAATAATACATTTCTTTAGTCCTTGAATAAGAACAGATGTGGCTGATAGACGAGGGTAAGAAAAGAGCTACAAATATAGATGTTAAATGAGTATTAATCAGATATGAGCAGTGTTGGGGAAAGTTACTTTTAAAAGTAATGCATTACAATATTGCGTTACTCTCTAAAAAAGTAACTAATTATGTTACTTAGTTACTTTTTATGGAAAGTAATCCGTTACGTTGCTTTCACGTTACTTTTTAAATATGAGCAGGGCTTGATTGTTTGTTTTTAATACAAGAAGTTATATTTATAGCTAAAGTAAAGCCCTTTCACACCCAAAAGTGTAAAAATAAACCTCAGACTGAAGGACGAGTAAATCACGTCTGTACAGAAGAACACAGGAGAAGTTCAACACTCTTCAGCAATTAAAAAGCAATCAAGCACAATTGTTAATGTAAAGTCATTTTTGTGTATTTTGAACTGGATCATCAAAGGTCAGCAGCAAAGACATTGGTTAATAAAATGGGATATTTTTTTATTATTTATTTAACAAACGGAACATTTAATGACATGGTTTTGCTGCAAATTAATTTCACAACATCACTCAATTGAAATACCTTCCTTTTGTGATCTGATGTGTTGTTTTTGACAGAATGAGGCAAAATCATTATTTTATAGTATTCTGTACAGTAATAAAAGCTATATCGACTAGCATTGCATTATTAGTAAGGAATAATTGACTCTGGACCGTTGAATTATTAAATAATGAAAAATAATAATAAAAAACAATGCACACCTGAAGTGGTGATGCGGTCACGGTGCTAAGCAGAGTTATTTTTCTAATAATTCAATGTTTTGCAGTCAATTATTCTGCTTCTACTACGGTTGCCGCACCTCAACACATCGATCGGATTATATATTTCAAGGGATTCGTCCGGTTTTTCTACTTCTCTCTGTTATGAGCAGGATTATTTCTTCTGCATCTCATCCAACACTCATTCCAAAACATCATTTTAGACCTAGTAACGGAGGCTTGAGTCGTTGATAACAGACAAATGCAGCTAATAACTAAGTTATGAGAGAGAGAGATGGAGAGAAAGAAAGAGATTAAGCGAGCGTGAATTAGCCTAACTATACTTCTCTGAGTCTGTCTCTCATCAGTGTTCGGCAGCAGCGTCCTAATGAAACTTTCAGTTCATTTTCCTCACGAACAGTGTTGTTGTTATCTCGCTTTGATTGTGAGAAATGTCATGTACTTTTAATTTGCTAAACTATTTACTGACAAAGTTGTCAGAGCAGCGTGAACATTAGCGTGTGTGTTTTCATGTGTGTCAACTGTGTGTCTGTGAGGGAGAGAGAGCGGGAGAAATAGAGTAGGCCTATGTGATTTACTTACATAATAAAACATAATTTTTGTGGCAAAACATGGCAATTATCTTTTGTTTTTATCCCATTGCTTACTATATTTATGTATTTGGCCAGTGTCTTCTTGGTTTTGGTTGTATTGCTATTGTAAGACCTTTTGAAATAACTGAAATCATTTGGTGAAGTGATACGAACATGTGATACGGTCGAGAGCTGCCTGGAACTACGTTCACCGTGTGTTTCCCTGAAAACAATTGCACACCTTAAGCCTGTGTTATACTTTCGGTGTGTGCAATCCAGACGCGTACACGGACAGCGCAGACGCGGACTACTTGTATGTATACTACTACCAAAAGCGTGCGCTGGTGGTCAGCTCCGCGGACGTGTTCCATACATGCACAGTAGACCAGCTTGAACAGTAAACGCACACCCTCCAATGACTATTTTTACATCATGCATACCATAGCGGACCCTACTGGACTCGCAAACGCAGAAAGTATAACTTTAGAAGGCTTTAGAACGATCGTCAGCCAATCAGATTCAAGCATTCAACAGCCCCGTAGAATAATCACAAATACATTACAAAAATTACAAACCATCAACTTTTATATTTTATTAAAATTCTATTTTGACCCCTATAGTAGGTGTATTTGTTTGCTTCCATAATATTTAAGGGAGGGGGGACAAATATACAATCCTGCTTAGGCACCCATTTGGCCAGCAGCGGCCCTGCACAGTATTTACTGGACAATTTCATATTGTAGTTATATCATTTAAGAGTGTCGCAATCTCTCAATGTTATTAGTTAAATATGTTTATTTAGGAGGATAATAAAACTCAACTCACCCGTAACAGAGAGAGAAACAGCAGAGCTTGTGTGTGATGAGACTGATCTTCTGTCTATGTGTCCTTTACACGTGTACTGACCCGCATCAGATGATCTAGATCGTATAATAGTGAGAGTGTTTTCTTTTACTGTGTAACTCTTAGACACTTCACTGCTGTCTTTATTCCACTCATATATCCAGTTACTGTGATCAGATATTATCACACACTTCAGAGTGACTGTCTCTCCAGTGAATACAGGACTGTCTGGTGTCACAGTCAGTGTAGATCTGGGTGAATCTGTGAAGAAAGATAAAACAAAGTGACTCAAATAGTGACAAAACATAAAAAAAGGTCTCCATGCGTATGCAAGAAAGAAATGTAAAGAATGGGAGAGGATGAATAACAGGTTTTTAAATGCAACACACTGCACACAAGACAAGACAGTTTTATAAAGATCAATACATTTTAAATCATTTAACCTTCAATATGAATTATCTGTAAATTATTGGTGGGCTACAGTCATCTACTAAAAGCTTGCATCGCTTTTGTTTTCTTTCTTTCTATTTTTAATTCTGCTTAGATCTTGACTAATGTCCCAATAATGGATTTGCTATTTCTGTATTTATAGGGACATAGTTAAGCAATGTCACACAAGTAAATGTGCTGTTTTTCCCTGAATACCAACACTTTGCAAATATTGTATTGATTTGATGGAACAACTGACTAAACAAGAAGTTAATATCGTAAGAAAGCCGCGTCAGGACCGTTGCACCTCTGAGCACCGTATTTGGATGCTGAATGCAAAGCACTTCTTGTGCTGCGACCGAGCTGAAGTAATAATGTGCCGCGCACATATGATTACCATCTTCAGTGAGGCACAATAAGGGACACTCATTCACCCCCCCCCCCCCTCCAAAAAAAACACACTAGGACAAATGATCAACGAGGAACTCATAAATCAATAATAAACCATGAGAAAACATGCTCAAATATCTGAATCTGCAACAAAACATAAATACATTTCATTAGTTATCATTATTAATTATGATTAGTCTTTTTTGACGGTTTTACAGCTGTTACCTGGATCAGATGCATTTTTATTATTTATGTATTTTATTAATATGCTTAAATTAGGACTTTATGATCATATAATTATTTGTCCCATTGTTATTTAAATAATATAGCTTTTTCTTTTTACTTTTTAAAATGCCAAATTGTATATGACATATGATTATTTACTATGTATAAATTTATGATTAACATTAACAATAAATTGCTTAATATGGGTCTAACATGAATTATAATCTATTAATTAATCTGTCTAATCATGTCTAAAATATCTATATTATTATTATAACTATAATAATAATGTCTACAAAGCTCTGATAATGTATGGAATATTATATTAACAGATTATCCAAATTTTAATAAAACAATTTAGAAGCACAGATGTATCTGTCTCTTTAAAATTATGGTCCACACGAAAATGAAAAATCTGTCATAATTGACCCAGGTTTTTATAAACCTACATACATTATTTCTTCTGTTGAACACAAAAGAAGATACTTTGGAGAACGTGGGAAACTAAACAGCTTCTGGTCCTCAAAAAGTACTATCAGAGTCAATGGGGACCAGAAGCGGTTTGGTTGCCAACATTATTCAGATGATCTTCAGCAGAAGAGAGAACTTACAGTTTTAGAACAACCTGGGTAAATTATGACAGAAGTTTCATTTTTGAGTGATGTTACGTCCCGTATGGTCTGGGAGGGATATTTTTGCTCTTTTCTCTCTCTCGTCTTACTCTCACCTCACAGGCCCTGTGATTGGACTATGCTTCCGTCAATCATCAATTCTACTCTACGCGTGGAGGACCAATCAGACGTTAGGGGGCGCGTATAAAGACCCGGATGTGACTCGAGTTCGGTAGAGCGCTTGCTTTTCATTTGTTGGCTCTACCACGTCTGCTGTGGTTTTACTCCTGATTTTGGTTGTAGTTTTTTTGTGCTTGGCTTTTCTCTTTGTGAAACTTTACTGTTCGTTTGCTGTGACTCGAGTCTCGGTTTATCCGAGTTTATTCAAGTCCTTCTCGACCTGTAGTGATGGGACCAGTTCAGCATGTCACGTGACTTACATCGTACTACACGCAGGGTAAAGTTGTCTAAACACACTAGTTTATGAGCGAGTGCCAACTTCTGTATTTTGTTTGTCAGTCATTATAGTTAGTGGCGTTCTACGCTGAAGATGTTATTTTCCTTGATTTCTTTGTTTAGCTTAGCTTTGATCGGTGCTAGTTAGGGGGGTTTTTGTTTTATTATTTTCTTTTCTTTAGCACCGCTCTTGTCCCTCACTGTTGTTGTCCTTAATCAATTACATTTGTATATAATTTGTAAATAGATATGTGTTGGTTTGTTTGAAGGTATTTTGGGTTTGTTTGTATTACTATTATTAATTGTGAGCTTTGTAATATTGAATTATTTCTCACTAAACGCAATCTTAATATTCAGTTTTGCCTCTGTCTGCTTTCTAATCGCACACACCACGCCTTCACAGCAGGGAAACGTGTTTTAGCTTAAATATCCTTTTACTTATTAAATGTTTTGTGTTGCCTCCCAAAACCCTAGACGCCAAATAATTAGGGAGACGTAACAAGTGAAGTATCTCTTTAAGTCAGATCGTCCACCGTATGTAAATGCTTCTCTGCAAACTGTGCATTCATCATTAGTTACTGGAGAGAGCCAGTGATGACTTTCCCGTTCAGCTCTACGTCTGGAGAGCAGAGGCGGAGCCAGACATTATAAACATTCGGAGCTTAGCCCCCCCAACATTCTTCAAAATATCTTCTCTTTAGTTCAGGAGAAGAAAGAAACTCCTACAAGTTTGAACAACATGAGAAATAATGACAATTCTAATTCTGGGTGAAAAAACCCTTATGTTTAGCTGATACATGTGCTTAAGTTGAACCATGCAGTAATGGGGGGGGGGGGGGGATAACTGCAAATCAAGTTTCCCCTCCATGGGAACTTCGAACTGCGTCCCCTAGGGGTTGCTACGGGGAACGCCCTCAGCGTGACTGTGTCTGAAGATACATATGTAAAAACACCACCTGTTGGCCGGCGACAGCCCATGACGTCACTACCGGCGTGCCACAATATAAGGGCCGCCGGGAGAATACATCATCCTCTTCTTCGTCTTCACTGACTGTTTTGTTTGAAGCGTGCATTCTGGTAAGATTACGGTTTTCTCTCTATCATGGCGAGCACTAGCAAGGCGTTTGAGTTTGTGTGTGGATCTGCATCCTCGTTGTTTGACACCCGATGACACACACAATCTTTGCGTCTTTTGTTTGGGCAAGGAGCACGCACGCGATGTCCTTGAGGGGAAAATCTGCGTGCACTTAGGCCTGTCGCGATAGTCGATATATTGACTTATCGCACGATATATGGATATGAGCGCGATCATTTTTGGTGCCGCGATATATTGCGACTGCTCATTTTTTAATAATTAAAAATAATGATTATATACATTTTTACATAAAAATGAATATCACCAACATTTTAGTCGATCGCGCTACCTCTGTCATCTCGTCTGCTCTCTGTGGCGGAGGCGGGGCTTAGGCAGCGTCTCCCCCACACACACGCACACAGAGCGGACAGCGACAGGTGAAGAGAAGGCGTGAACCCACTGCGTTATAAAGTGTTTCGTGGCAACTACAGGTAGGAAGAACAAGTCCCAATTGACTTGGTTTCAAAGCCGCAATCTTCAGCTCCGGTGTGGGAACATTTGGGCTTTAAGCCGAATGAGAGAGGAGAGCCAATTAACGTGAATGAGCCGGTATGTCGACTTTGTTTAAAACAGTGGCAACGAAAAGAGGCAACACAACTAACCTAAAATCTCACTTAAAACACAACCATCCCACCCAGTTTTTCAATCTGGGAACAACAACCGCAGCTGGAGCTGGAGAGGGGTCTTCCAGACAGTTATCTGTTACAGATGCCTTTTCCCGACAGTGGTAAACATAAACGTGACAGCGCGAAACGGCGCACACTCACAGATAGCGTAACTCGCTATATAGCCAAAGAGATGCAGTCATTAAACACGGTCGAAAAACCAGCTTTTAAAAATATGCTGCAAACTTCTTTATTCTTAAGAATAAAATGTTCTTTGTTCTTTGAAAGAGTGCACTTGCATTATTATGCTATTGTCATACTGTAATTATATAATCAGTGAAATAAAATTGTCTTAAAATGACAATAATATCGTTTATCGCAATTCGTTTTGGTGCAATATATCGCACAACAAAAAGTAGTTATCGTGTGAGTTTTTTTCTATGAAAAGCACCGCTCTCGTCTGTCCCTCTTTTAAAGGAAAGAGGGGCAGCCATCTGCTTCCCGCGATTCGGTACCCACCGCTGCCGAGGCATGGAGGCGATTGAAATCGTGGGGTTCGCAGTTGGATATGGCTGATGAGTTAGAGAGGGACCGCCCCTTTTCGCGTGCGTCGGCTGAGAACGAGAGTGAGCTGCTGGATTGTGACGATGCGATCTTTCTGACATCATCAGATTCAGCAGCTAGTGCTCTGCTGGGTTATGCCCAGGAAGAGCAGGAGATGTTTGAGGGCGAGGAAGTTGAGACTGAACCCTCTCAATCCTCATGCACTGCATATAAACGAGTTTTTGGAGGTTATGGATCATAAAAATAAATCTTTCTGGCCAAAAACCCCCAGCTCGAGTGAGCCTTCCTTCATAAAATCTCGATGTTGAGAAGGAGTGGAAAAAGCTATTTTTTCTCGTATTCATAGGTTTCAGCATACTAGTTATGCTGACATTGAGGGGATGCGTGAAAATGGCTATGAGGGGATGCCCCCTGTGCAAGAGATGATAGCCAGCTTATCTCTCTGTGGGCAGACATCCTCTCTCAAGGCTCCCTCCTGACCATCTAAGCCCCTGAATCTCGGTTAAATGGCAGGGTATATGCAGCAGCAGGTCAGACCGTCGCTTCGTTGCACACTATGGTGTACCAGACTGATCTGCTGAAAGACCTGGATAAGGTTCTATAAAATCCAGGTCTGAGCCCGAACAACCAGGGGTCCTAGCCCAGGGGTTACGCATGCAGCTTCGGGCCCTTTTTTGAGCTGGTTAAGCCCCGGTTGTGCCTTGGGCCCCACTCCTTCTGCCCCAATATTTTGGGTCAAAAAAAAAAAAAAAAAAAAAAAAAGGGGTGTACGCTACCAAGAGGTCTGTTGAGACAGTTCCCTCAGTAAGCTTGTGCAGAGCAAGTGGTAGCCCCTGAGTGATCGGCCAGGACCTAGTGACCAGGTGCTTGGCCATATCCTCTTAAAGGAATCTTTCTCTGATTCCAAGACCTTGAGCTCTACCCTGGGTCCGGTAATCCCGGCACCTAGCAGTTAAGTACTAGGGTATGCAGCTCAGGCCTTTGGCCGAAGGGGATAATATCACTGACAGCCATCAACCGTCCCAGGGGCAACTCCCTTAGCCGGGTAGAGTTGGCTTAGTGCTCGCCTTTTGCGCGAAATTGGCTTGCACTCCCCTCAGCATGGTGAAGTGGGTATAACGTTCCCCGTAGCGACCCCTAGGGGACGCAGTTCGAAGTTCCCATGGAGGGGAACGTCTCAGGTTATGTATGTAACCGTGGTTCCCCGAGTGGGGAACGAGACACTGCGTCCCCTAGGCTTTGGGCCATGCTTCGGACGCAAGCTTCAGATGAAGAAGAGGATGATGTATTCTCCCGGCGGCTCTTATATTGTGGTTGCGCCGGTAGTGACGTCATGGGCTGTCGCCGGCCAACAGGTGGTGTTTTTACATATGTATCTTCAGACCGAGTCACGCTGAGGGCATTCCCCGTAGCAACCCCTAGGGGACGCAGTGTCTCGTTCCCCTTTCGGGGAACCATGGTTACATACGTAACCTGAGACGATCTCCAACAATACCAATTAAATATGGGCTTCAGTTTTCTTAAGTGAATAGATGAGGCCAACAGAAGAACATTTACTGTATTTATATTATATTTCTTGAAGGAGTAGCATAAAAACATAAACACTGGGATCCAGGACCGTACGCATGTTTTTATAAATACAGAGGTCCAAAATGGAGATTGTAGGGAGGTTCGGGGGCATGCTCCTCCGAGAAAATGTGTATTTTCCTGACTTACATGTGCATTTTAAGATGTTTTAAGGCTCATAAATTGGATAATAATACAGGTTTAAAACCAAGTCAGAGGGCAGTAGTAATATACTGTACATTATTTTTTAAGGTAACCGATTCATAAACACGAGAATCAGATGAAATGTTGCAATGAATGATCCAAAGCTACAAACTGTAAATAGAGAAGATATATAGTTTGTTTATTTTTATGAATTTAAATAACTCAAGTTATAATTATCATGGTAGCCTTCAGTAAAATTCAAGTGTCTAAAATGATAAAAAAATGAAAATATTTTGTAAAGGTTTAATTCAGAAATTCATCTTTTCCGGTAAGTTTAAACGGATTCTTACATTTTATGGGTATTTTTTCCTTTTATAAAGCAATTTTTTTCTCTAAAAGTGTCCATTATCTTTTGAGTCAAATTCTTAGATTTAATCAGTGAATCAGAATAATAAGACATTTACCAAACAAATCAAATCAACACAGAAGCTACGTCTGAAGTGCATTTAGATGTGTTTAATGTGAGACATGAATGCTTTTAACTCCAATTACAAATGAATAAATAATGTTTTGATATATTAAACATAAAGCTTCCTGTGGCTCAGTGGTTAGAGCATTGCATTAGCAGCGCAAAAGGTTGTGGGTTCAATTCCCAGGGAACACATACTGATAAAAACAAATATTTAATCTGAATGCAATGTAAGCCGCTTTGGATAAAAGTGTCTTCTAAATGTAAATGTAAAACGTTAAATACTATTATTTGAATAGAAATTGAAATTAAAACAGCAAATCACTGTTAATAAGTGAGTCACTGATTGAACCGAATCATTTAAACGGTTTATTAATTCAGTTATGAAACAGCGTCATGTTGCTCAGAGATGCTAAACAGTGCTGTGGCTGTGTTTGGAATAATTTCTGCTGGTGAAATAGAGGAAGAACAGCCAATATGGTGTCTTAAACGAAAGTCTTGATATGAATCTATTATTTATTGAACATTGTATAAAATCAATATCACAATTATAATCGTGATGATTTTTTAAGAAAAAACGACACTCTTCATGAGATATTTATTAACAATATGAAATATGAACATTATAAAAAATGTTTCCCTTACCCTGAATTATGTGATCATTTTTAATGCATATTAATAGATTGAATCATGTGAAAGAACGTACTCTTGCTTTAAATGCGTAAAGTTAGTCTAGCTTCATCACGTAGTCATGCATGTGTGCACTCTTTAGGTGTTTTATTTAGTTTTGTCCATAAATCGATAATATTGATGTCTCACGAGTTCAGTATTTGCTCTAAACATGTGCAGATTTGCCTTGCATGAACTTGCCCAAGACATTAATGAGTGAACGTAATTTACAAAAAGTAACCGGCTAGGAAAAACAGCTTGAGGTGAATGAGATGAGACGAGTGACGTGTATTTTTTTATATTTTTTATTTATTTTTATTTTATATATATACTTTGTAAATGTTTTACAAACTATATAGTTTATACATATATATATTTATTTTATTGTATGTCGTAGTTCATAATATTGGTTGTGTTTTGTTTTATTTTAAGTTTTGTATTATCATCAGTTTTGTATTTTCAGTTGTGTTGTATTTTAAGTTTTGTTATTGTATTATCATCAGTTTTGTATTTTCAGTTGTGTTGTATTTTGAGGACGCTCTGCTACGTCATGAAGGATCGAATGATTCTCAATAAAACCTCTGGATGTTAATTCAAGAGAGCGAACATACTTCTGTGTTGTTTATTATTTGTTAGTTATTTCTTTATTAATTTCTCATCATTCTAATAAATATAATTGATTATTCCATTATTCATTTAATAATATAATCATTTATTCATTTGTATTACTGATTATTTTACTTGATCTTACAATGCTTTCCATTGTTATTTAAATGTATGATTGTTTGGTTTAAAGAGACATTAGCCTTCACGAGTAAGAGAATATCTCAATTTTACAGATTTCATCATCACGTGTTGTTGTTAAATATAATTTATTTGTACCAGGAAAAATACAGTTTTGTTAACGATAACAGCACTAATAATTATTGATGATTTAATAATCCTTCTACTTTGAGAGCTCCAAGTCTTAAAAGTGGCAGATGACAAAACTACAGTACAGATATATAAACCATATTGAGCTACAAATATTGATGTTAAAAGAGTATTAAGCAGATATGAATATGATCACTCACCTGATACGGTCAGTGTAACAGCAGCACTGATGTGTGATCTCTGTGAGTCTGATCTCACTCCTCTACATCTGTATTTACCACTGCGATACATATCAGCTGTGAAACTGAACTCTGTTGTTGTTGTGTATACTGAATGCTGAGTGTCTCCATCTTTAAACCAGATGTATCTCCACTGAATGTGTTCTGCTCGCTGTATGTCACATGTGAGAGTGACTGTCTCTCCTCTGAACACACGCTGATCTGGAGTCACCTTCACTACAGGCGTTGGTCTCGCTGTATTAATACACATGAGTAAATATTGATTAAAACAGTGTCATGATCACTGTTATGAACTCAACATAATATAAACAATATTGAATTAAATTAAAGATCTGGGCCCGTATTCATAAAGATTCTAAGAATCCTCTCAGAGAGCTCCTAATTTAGCTTAAAAATGTCTAGCTAGGAGTCTTAGCTTAAAAGTGATTCAGAACCAATCTGAGAGCAACTCTGAGCGAGGAAAAGACAAAACTTTTATCTTAGTGAGGAGGTGGACCTGACCCCGTTGCTAGGAATGACACAGTCTTTTGATGACTGTGATTGGTTGGTGGTCCAATAAGGAAATTAAAGAGAGATTTTAAGAGTAGGATCTATTTTAAGCCTTCACATAGAAATTGCAGGCATAATTTTTTCTGTTTTACCTTACTCTCTCTCTCTCTCTCTCTCTCTCACACACACACACACACACACACACACACACACACACACAAACACACACACATTATGTGTATATATATTTTTTACTTACCTTGCTGTTAATTTCCTACTTAACGTATTTTACATTTACATTTAATCATTTAGCAGACGCTTTTATCCAAAGCGACTTACAAATGAGGACAATAGAAGTAATAAAAACCAACAAAAGAACAACAACATGCAAGTGTTATGACAAGTCTCGGTTAGCCTAACGCAGTACAAGTTTTTTTTTTTTTAAGAAAACGAGTAGATAGAATAGAAAAAAGAAAGCTAGTGTTAGTTTTTCTCCAATAAGATCTGTCACAAACACGATCCCTGCACGATCTAATCTGTAGTGTCTTATTAATTCACTGTCATGCATTGTGTGCAACACTTTTCTTCTCCCTCTTCATGTTTCATCCATTTTCTCCAGCTGATAAAGAAACTCTTAAGCCTCTTAAAAGTCCTCGTCCGTACTCCTAACAATTTCGGACCTTAAGACCTCTTTTAAGGGTTAAGATGCTTTCTGAATTACTTTTTTCTTTACTAGGATCTTTTCTTTAAATTTAAGAGGAAACACCCACATTTCTAAGAATTTTCTTAGAATTTTGTTACTAGGAGCAACTCTTAGCACTAAAATTTATCATGAATACGGGCCCAGGTTTGCTTGTAACTTGTGTTGATTACATTAAATATATTTCCAGTTATCGATAAAAAACTAAATGAAACTCTGATTTGTATTTGATTTATGTTCTTTTCTTCACATATAACACAATTTCATATTGTTCAATAGTTATATCATTTAAGAGTGTCGCAATCTCTCAATGTTATTATTTAAATAGGTTTATTTAGGAGGATAATAATATTCAACTCACTCGTAACAGAGAGAGAAACAGCAGAGCTTGTGTTTGATGAGACTGATCTTCCGTCTATGTGTCCTTTACACGTGTACTGACCCGCATCAGATGATCTAGATCCTATAATAGTGAGAGTGTTTTCTTTTACTGCGTAACTCTTAGACACTTCACTGCTGCCTTTATACCACTCATATCTCCACTCAGGTGTCCAGTCATAACTCCAGTCATATGTCAGTCCATTTCTCTGTCTCCAGTTACTGTAAGACTCAATCACACACGTCAGAGTGACTGTCTCTCCAGTGAATACAGGACTGTTTGGTGTCACAGTCAGTGTAGATCTGGGTGAATCTGTGAAGAAAGATAAATCAAAGTGACTCAAATAGTGACAAAACATAAAAAAGGTCTCCATGCGTATGCAAGAAAGAAATGTAAAGAATGGGAGAGGATGAATAACAGGTTTTTAAATGCAACACACTGCACACAAGACAAGACAGTTTTATAAAGATCAATACATTTTAAATCATTTAACCTTCAATATGAATTATCTGTAAATTATTGGTGGGCTACAGTCATCTACTAAAAGCTTGCATCGCTTTTGTTTTCTTTCTTTCTATTTTTAATTCTGCTTAGATCTTGACTAATGTCCCAATAATGGATTTGCTATTTCTGTGTTTATAGGGACATAGTTAAGCAATGGCACACAAGTAAAGGTGCTGTTTTTCCCTGAATACCAACACTTTGCAAATATTGTATTGATTTGATAGAACAACTGACTAAACAAGAAGTTAATATCCAAAGAAAGCCGCGTCAGGACCGTTGCACCTCTGAGCACCGTATTTGGATGCTGAATGCAAAGCACTTCTTGTGCTGCGACCGAGCTGAAGTAATAATGTGCCGCGCATATATGATTGCCATCTTCAGCGAGGCAAAATAAGGGACACTCATTCACGACCCCCCCCCCCCCCAAAAAACACACTAGGACAAATGATCAATGAGGAACTCATAAATCAATAATAAACCATGAGAAAACATGCTCAAGTATCTGAATCTGCAACAAAACATAAATACATTTCATTATTTATCATTATTAATTATGATTAGTCTTTTTTGATGGTTATACAGCTGTTACCTGGATCAGATGCATTTTTATTATTTATTTATTTTATTAATATGCTTAAATTAGGACTTTATGATCATATAATTATTTGTCCCATTGTTATCTAAATAATTTAGCTTTTTCTTTTTACTTTTTAAAATGCCACATTTTATATGACATATGATTATTTACTATGTATATATTTATGATTAACATTAACGATAAATGACTAAATATGGGTCTAACATGAATTATAATCTATTAATTCATCTGTCTAATCATGTCTAAAAATATTATAATAATGTCTACCAAGCTCTGATAATGTATGGAATATTATATTAACAGACTATCCACATTTTAATAAAACAATTTAGAAGCACAGATGTGTCTGTCGTTTTGAAGGTATGGTTCACATGAAAATGAAAAATCTGTCATAATTGACCCAGGTTTTTATAAACCTACATACATTATTTCTTCTGTTGAACACAAAATAAGATACTTTGGAGAACGTGGGAAACTAAACAGCTTCTGGTCCTCAAAAAGTACTATCAGAGTCAATGGGGACCAGAAGCGGTTTGGTTGCCAACATTATTCAGATTATCTTCAGCAGAAGAGAGAACTTACAGTTTTAGAACAACCTGGGTAAATTATGACAGAAGTTTCATTTTTGAGTGAAGTATCTCTTTAAGTCAGACCGTCCACCATATGCAAATGTTTCTCTGCAAACTGTGCATTCATCATTAGTTACTGGAGAGAGCCAGTGATGACTTTCCCGTTCAGCTCTACGTCTGGAGAGCAGAGGCGGAGCCAGACATTATAAACATTCGGGGCTTAGCCCCCCCAACATTCTTCAAAATATCTTCTCTTTAGTTCAGGAGAAGAAAGAAACTCCTACAGGTTTGAACAACATGAAAAATAATGACAACAATTCTAATTCTGGGTGAAAAAACCCTTATGTTTAGCTGATACATGTGCTTAAGTTGAACCATGCAGTAATGGGGGGGGGGGATAACTGCAAATCAAGGATCTCCAACAATACCATTTAAATATGGGCTTCAGTTTTCTTAAGTGAATAGAAGAACATTTACTGTATTTATATTATATTTCTTGAAGGAGTAGCATAAAAGAGGAACTAAGGAGAGTGAACGTCAGGAAAGCAGCCGGACCTGATGGGATTACTGGCCGTGTTCTGAGGTCCTGTGCTGATCAGCTTGCTGGTTTGTTTACTTCCATATTTAATGAGTCGTTTGCTACCTCTGTGGTTCCCACCTCCTTTAAAAAATCTGTCATAATCCCTGTGCCTAAGAACAGTAAACCCTCTTGCCTGAATGACTATCGTCCAGTTGCCCTCACATCGACAGTCATGAAGGTTTTTGAGAGACTTTTAAAGAAACACATTTGCTCCTCCATCCCTGCTACCTTGGACCCTCTTCAGTTTGCCTATCGGCCAAATAGGTCTACTGATGATGCCATCTCCCAGGTACTGCACTCCTCCCTCACTCACATCGACAGCAAGAATGACAACTATGTCAGGCTGCTATTCATAGACTATAGCTCAGCTTTCAATACTATAGTCCCCACCAAGCTGGCTGTTAAACTCTCAGACCTCGGCCTAAACACTTCACTTTGTGACTGGATTCAAGATTTCCTCACCGCCAGACCACAAGTGGTGAAAGTCGGCCAGTTCACTTCCAACTCCATAACCCTGAACGTAGGAGCCCCACAGGGCTGTGTCCTGAGCCCCCTGCTCTACTCTCTATACACCCACGACTGCGTGTCCTCTCACAGCTCCACATCTATCATTAAATTTGCGGATGATACTGTGGTTCTGGGCCTCATTAACAACGATGACGAGGCCGCATACTTGCATGAGGTGGAGAGACTCACATCATGGTGCCAGGACAACTGCCTCTCTCTGAACGTGAGCAAAACCAAAGAGCTGATCGTGGACTTCAGGAAGAGACAGCAGCAGCCCTACACTCCTCTTATGATCAGTGGGACCCCTGTGGAGAGGGTGAGCAGCTTCAAGTACCTCGGAGTAAACATCTCCGAGGACCTGACATGGACTACACACATCCAAACACAAGTGAAGAAAGCCAGGCAAAGACTGTACTGTCTGCGACAGCTGAGGAAATTCAGGGTCTCACCAGCTATCCTGAAAACTTTCTATTCAGGGGCCATAGAAAGTGTTCTGACTCAGTGCATCTCAGTGTGGTATAATAATGCCACAAACCAGGACTGCAAAGCTCTACAGAGAGTCGTGCGCTTAGCTGAGCGCATCTCAGGGTCTGCTCTCCCCTCTCTGCAGGCCATCTACATCAAACGCTGTAAAAGCAGAGCTGCTAAAATCATCAAAGACTCAAATCACCCCGGTAACCATCTTTTCTGTTTACTGCCATCTGGCAGGCGCTTCAGGAGTATGATGGCAAAGACTGAAAGACTGAGGAGGAGCTTCTTCCCTCAGGCCATCAGGCTCCTTAACACAAACTCTGTTCCATAAACTTTCACAAGACTCATTATTATCTGTAAAAAAAAATAACAAAAACATTCATATTCTCATCATCCGTATTGCCGCTATGTGTACATACCCAGTACAACCCGTTGCACATCCCTCTCATCCCTCCTGTTTATACTAATATTTATTAAGTCCCATATAATGTTTTTGCACATCCTATTTGTTTTGCACATCTTACTGTTTTACTGTTTTGCACTTTTCTTTATTCTATTGCACATTTTACTTTCTAGTTCTCTTTTTACCTATATATATATATATATATATATATATATATATATATATATATGCTCTTGTGTGGTGTTACTCTTATAATAATATTTTTTCTTTTTTTCTTTTTTTTTATTCTTTGCACTGTCCACTGAGCGGACCTGATTTGACCTACATTTCACTTTTGATTATACCCTGTATAATTTATCATGTGACAAATAAAGAAACCTTGAAACCTTGAAACCTTAAAAGATAAACACTGGGATACAGGACCGTACGCATGTTTTTATAAATACAGAGGTCCAAAATGGAGATTGTAGGGAGGTTCGGGGGCATGCTCCTCCGAGAAAATGTGTATTTTCCTGACTTACATGTGTGCATTTTAAGATGTTTTAAGGCTCATAAATTGTATAATAATACAGGTTTAAAACCAAGTCAGAGGGCAGTAGTAATATACATTATTTTTCAAGATAACAGATTCTTAAACACGAGAATCAGATGAAATGTTGCAATGAATGATCCAAAGCTACAAACTGTAAATAGAGAAGATATAGTTTGTTTATTTTTATGAATTTAAATAACTCAAGTTATAATTATCATGGTAGCCTTCAGTAAAATCAAAGTGTCTAAAATGATTAAAAATGAAAATATTTTGTATATGTTTAATTCAGAAATTCATCTTTTCCGGTAAGTTTAAACGGATTCTTACATTTTATGGGTATTTTTACCTTTATAAAGCAATTATTTTCTCTAAAAGTGTCCATTATCTTTTGAGTCAAATTCTTAGATTTAATCAGTGAATCAGAATAATAAGACATTTACCAAACAAATCAAATCATCACAGAAGCTACGTCTGAAGTGCATTTAGATGTGTTTAATGTGAGACATGAATGCATTTAACTGCAATTACAAATTAATAGATAATGTTTTAGATTTATGTTGAGACATTATTAAAACAACATTATTATAACAATAAAAAATGAATCATTGTCAGTTAATATATATATTTATTTTTTAATTGTATTAAAGTACCATTTTTGCAATTATTTTACTATTACAGTAAAACTTGAGCGTGGTGTTATGTTGGTTTTGTGTGTTTGTGTGTGTGTGTGTGTGTGTGTGTTCGTGTCTGTGTCTGTGTGTGTTCGTGTCTGTGTGTGTGTGTGTGTTCGTGTCTGTGTCTGTGTCTGTGTCTGTGTGTGTGTGTGTGTGTGTGTGTGTGTGTGTGTGTGTATTTGTTCTCTAATATGGATGTTATGATGTCACTCCTAAATTTCTGTGTTCTTCATTGAAGCTGTCCCTCAGATCACCGGTGTTTGTGTTTTATAGTTTTGACATTTAATTTCTCTGTATTTGTTTTCTGCTTTGTGGTTAATTTGTGACTTTATTTGAGACATTTTGACAAATTGAACAGAGGGAAGAAAGCAATAATCAATGGTCATTAATTACAGTGTAAATATTTGCTACAAACGACCATTTTAACCTACTTTTTATTTCAATGTATCAGTGTTTTAGCAGCTTGAGGAACAAAACAGACAAATGATTCTGGGTGAAGGTGAATAACAGTTAAATATAGACAGAAATCATCAGCAAAGAGACAAATGTGGGATCCTCATATGATCCATGTAGACAAATGAACTACAATAACACAATTCACATTTGTTTAATAAATCAAATATACTGCAGTACAGCACAGTACCTTGAGTGAATCCAGCGGGGATGAAGGACATCAGCACTAAAAGAAGAAGAAACACAGATATTAAACATTTCCATTCATTCAACACAATGCAGATCACTGAAACATGTCTAGAGCTTCAACTGAAAGAGTTTTTCTGTGTTTCCATGAGAAGTCACAGGACTCGTGAACCGATACGAGAGTCGATTCTCTGATGGATTCACTGCTGCTCAGAGAAGATTCACAACATACAACACATGACCATATTCTCATCAACCATGTGATACAGTTTCTGTAGCGCTCAGAGAAGATCCACAACATACAACACATGACCATACTCTCATCAACCATGTGATACAGTTTCTGTAGCGCTCAGAGAAGATTCACAACATACAACACATGACCATACTCTCATCAACCATGTGATACAGTTTCTGTAGTGCTCAGAGAAGATTCACAACATACAACACATGACCATATTCTCATCAACCATGTGATACAGTTTCTGTAGTGCCCAGAGAAGATCCACAACATACAACACATGACCATATTCTCATCAACCATGTGATACAGTTTCTGTAGTGCTCAGAGAAGATTCACAACATACAACACATGACCATATTCTCATCAACCATGTGATACAGTTTCTGTAGCGCTCAGAGAAGATTCACAACATACAACACATGACCATATTCTCATCAACCATGTGATACAGTTTCTGTAGTGCTCAGAGAAGATTCACAACATACAACACATGACCATATTCTCATCAACCATGTGATACAGTTTCTGTAGCGCTCAGAGAAGATTCACAACATACAACACATGACCATACTCTCATCAACCATGTGATACAGTTTCTGTAGCGCTCAGAGAAGATTCACAACATACAACACATGACCATACTCTCATCAATCATGTGATACAGTTTCTGTAGTGCTCAGAGAAGATTCACAACATACAACACATGACCATATTCTCATCAACCATGTGATACAGTTTCTGTAGTGCCCAGAGAAGATTCACAACATACAACACATGTATTATATAATACATATATCATATTATTATATAGTAGATTATATTATAATTATCACTATTATTATATTATATTGAATTATATTATATTATATCTGAGCTGTATGGATAGCGACTCCTGAGTAGCACTTAAAGCATGTCTACGTGTGATTGTGGTAAGAGCATTTTTGGGAAACGCACGTGAAACAATAACGATCATTTGTAAAATGACTCGTAGAACATGCTCTTAAGTGCTAAGATCAATCGTTATCATATCCCTGCCCTGTTTGTTTTCTTTATTTTAAAAATCAAAACATTTTTGTTAATATTGTGAGTGCACACAAATAAAACTATTTGCAGCTCCGAATTATGTATACTCTTACTTTTATGAGAAAAAAATGATGGCGTATTTTAATTTTCCACTCTTATTAAGAAAAAAAAATGCAAGTGATCTCGCTAGCGCCTCCGTGTCCGTTGAACATGCTTCAGCTTGCTGGTCCCAATGATTGCACTGTATTATATGCAGCCTATATACTGTATATATACATATTAGCAATAATAGACACACGTCAAGCATAATAAATATAATATAAACATTAATGTGATTTTACACTACTGATGCTTCACTGGAACAAAACACTAGACTACAAACCACATCAGCTCAAAGCGTTTGAGAAACACACCGCCGCACTTCCTGTTTGAGACTGACTTCATCAGCTTAACCCTCATGTTGTGTTCAGGTCATTTTGACACGGAGATTATTTTATTTTTCCCACAAATGCAAGTTAATGTTCTCGCATTGAGCTAAAACTTACTGTCATTGCTCACACGTCATAACAACTTCCCAACATTTTTTTTGTAAAATTGTGTACTTTTTCGGGGGACATCCCCCCCCCACCACCACCACCACCTTGTTACAATTATGCATTTACATTATATTTACATTTATACAATAAGCAATACATTATAAAGAGGCAAACTGACATAGGAAGTGCTTGTAATACAAATTTCTAGGCATTTTTCAGAGCAAATTCTAGCCAGACAGTGAGAGGTTAAGGGAAAGAGAGCAAGAGAGAGAAGGTTTTTTTTTTTAAGATGAAGTCAAGTGATGATGGAAGAGAGATGAGTTTTCGTGTGTCACTTGACAATTGTCAGGGATTCAGCATTCTGGATTGGGGGGGGGAGGGTGGGAAGTTCATTCCAGCAGCCAGGAACGGTGAACGAGAATGTTCTGGAGAGTGATTTTGAGCCTCTCTGTAATAGCACCACGAGGTGTCGCTCGTCCACAGATCTCAGACTTCTGGAGGGGATGTAGATTGTCATCAGTGAGTGGAAGTAGGCGGGTGCTGAGCCTGTGGTTGTTCTATATACAAGCATCAGTGTCTTGAACTTCAGTGTGGGAGCCAGTGCAGGGAGATAAAGAGAGGTGTGACAATTATGGTGTTCATATAAACTTATATATCTTATAAATCTCTCTTTATGCTATATTATCACCAAATACAGGATTCAGTCTCTTTTCATCTTGTTTTCTTCAGGACAGGCTTTATATGTATTTGTATTTTAAAAACTGATTGATTGTAGGCATCGATGATCTGAGCCTAAAGCACACTAGTGTGATAAACAGTACAAATCAGTTTCATAATGTTATTAAAATATTGGCACAATTATCCAGAAATAACTTTTCTCTTAAAAACTGCAGTGCATAATCTCATATTAATGACTCCTATGATCAATCATTCATATTCAATACAAATTATGTCCTAATTGAAATAAAACAAGCTGACAAAAATATTGAATCCAATATTTGGTGATAAAATAGCATAAGAGATTTACAGAGAGGTTTTTTTATAAAAAAGGATGGCCGTTTTTGACCGGGAACACTAAAGGTGCTTTAGACCAATTTGTAGTTGCATCACTCGCAGCTGTGCGCACGTAATGGTGGCCGAAAAACACTGGTAATAATAGGTAGAGGAAAACGTTTAAAATCCATAGAATAAGAGAATATATATATATATATATATATATATATACTGTATATAGTTGAATGAATGAATAATGCATTTATATAGTGATTTATTGTGTATTGTCGTACACCCAAAGCACTTTACAATCGTGTGGGGGGCAGTGGCGGTGCCAGGATGTTTTCATAGGGGTGGCCAGGGAGGGCCCGAAACCAGCGGGTGGCACAGAAATCTTCATTATTTCAATATAAAAATGTGGTTGACTATAAAGTACTGGACTATTTTAGTGCCTAAAACACAGCTGAATACAATTCATTTCTACTTAATTGTAATTGAGATTTGTAAATTATTATATCAAGTAATCCTGAGTGAATATGACAATTTTTGTATTATTCCTCACCTCCAGGTAATTTAATAAAGGGGTTCACTATAGCTTTATTGCTCTGTCAGTTTAGCTCTGGCTCTCAAAAACCCAAAAAACTTGTTCTCTAACATTACATACTCATGGATGAGACACGCAGTTAGTGATAAGAATGTGAAAAAACAACCGCACATAAATGCCAGAATGTAAAATGAGTTGTTTTATGCATTTAAATGGCTTCATTTTCGTTTGTACTTTTAAAATGTATTTAAAAAAAATGCGTATATTGTCTAGTATATGTGTACTTTGCTCACATTTACTTGTGCATTAAATTAAAATACATATCAGTTTGTGCCTTATTGTGATCTGGAATCACACGAGAGCCTATATTTTAGTATGCATTTAAGAGACGTTCTGAAATGTAATGCATACATGCATGAACAGTTTGCAGCTTTAATCGCCTTTTTTGGCAATTTCATGACTTAACTGACAACAGAACTACGTCGTATGCTCATAGTTTCTTATGATGACGTAACAGAGCGTGCACAGTGACGGCTGGCGCTCTGACAGGACAGGGTAGTTTTACTGACATATAGCCGAACAGCATCTCATTGTTCTACCGAAGCTAATTTGGCTGGTGTACCATTTCCGCGCTCATTTGACTTGCTCCTGGCGCTGAAGCAAAGCTGAAATGTGCATCTGAAAAGTCTCCCGTTTGATGTGGATGCAAAAAATACACCTGGTTCTGCGTCTTAATAAAAACATTTATTATCAAGAAAAGGGGGACAAGGTGTGGCCAAAAAGGTGTTGCCAAGCTTAGATCAGTGGTGGCCATGGCCACCCCTTGGCTCCGCCACTAGTGGGGGGTCTCTCTTCAACCACCACCAGTGTGCAGCATCCACTTGGATGAAGCGACGGCTGCCACAGGACAATGACACCAGTGCGCTCACCAAACACCAGCTACAGGTGGAGAGGAGAGAGAGTCATAGAGACAATCAAGTGTATGCTCTCACCACAAACCAGCTACAGGTGGAGAGGAGAGAGAGTCATAGAGACAATCAAGTGTATGCGCTCACCAAACACCAGCTACAGGTGGAGAGGAGAGAGAGTCATAGAGCCAATCAAGTGTATGCGCTCACCACACACCAGCTACAGGTGGAGAGGAGAGAGAGACATAGACAATCAAGTGTATGCGCTCACCACACCAGCTACAGGTGGAGAGGAGAGAGAGTCATAGAGCCAATCAAGTGTATGCTCTCACCACACACCAGCTACAGGTGGAGAGGAGAGAGAGTCATAGAGCCAATCAAGTGTATGCTCTCACCACACACCAGCTACAGGTGGAGAGGAGAGAGAGTCATAGAGCCAATCAAGTGTATGCGCTCCACACACCAGCTACAGGTGGAGAGGAGAGAGAGTCATAGAGCCAATCAAGTGTATGCTCTCACCACACACCAGCTACAGGTGGAGAGGAGAGAGAGTCATAGAGCCAATCAAGTGTATGCGCTCACCACACACCAGCTACAGGTGGAGAGGAGAGAGAGTCATAGAGCCAATCGAGTGTATGCGCTCACCACACACCAGCTACAGGTGGAGAGGAGAGAGAGAGTCATAGAGCCAATCGAGTGTATGCTCTCACCACACACCAGCTACAGGTGGAGAGGAGAGAGAGTCATAGAGCCAATCGAGTGTATGCTCTCACCACACACCAGCTACAGGTGGAGAGGAGAGAGAGTCATAGAGCCAATCAAGTGTATGCACTCACCAAACACCAGCTACAGGTGGAGAGGAGAGAGAGACATAGAGCCTATCGAGTGTATGCGCTCACCACACACCAGCTACAGGTGGAGAGGAGAGAGAGTCATAGAGCCAATCGAGTGTATGCACTCACCAAACACCAGCTACAGGTGGAGAGGAGAGAGAGTCATAGAGACAATCAAGTGTATGCGCTCACCAAACACCAGCTACAGGTGGAGAGGAGAGAGAGTCATAGAGCCAATCAAGTGTATGCGCTCACCACACACCAGCTACAGGTGGAGAGGAGAGAGAGTCATAGAGCCAATCAAGTGTATGCGCTCACCACACACCAGCTACAGGTGGAGAGGAGAGAGAGAGTCATAGAGCCAATCAAGTGTATGCGCTCACCACACACCAGCTACAGGTGGAGAGGAGAGAGAGTCATATAGCCAATCAAGTGTATGCGCTCACCACACACCAGCTACAGGTGGAGAGGAGAGAGAGACATGGAGACAATCAAGTGTATGCTCTCACCACACACCAGCTACAGGTGGAGAGGAGAGAGAGAGTCATAGAGCCAATCGAGTGTATGCTCTCACCACACACCAGCTACAGGTGGAGAGGAGAGAGAGTCATAGAGCCAATCAAGTGTATGCGCTCACCACACACCAGCTACAGGTGGAGAGGAGAGAGAGACATAGAGACAATCGAGTGTATGCGCTCACCACACACCAGCTACAGGTGGAGAGGAGAGAGAGACATAGAGACAATCGAGTGTATGCGCTCACCACACACCAGCTACAGGTGGAGAGGAGAGAGAGTCATAGACCCAATCAAGTGTATGCTCTCACCACACACCAGCTACAGGTGGAGAGGAGAGAGAGTCATAGAGCCAATCAAGTGTATGCGCTCACCACACACCAGCTACAGGTGGAGAGGAGAGAGAGACATAGAGCCAATCAAGTGTATGCGCTCACCACACACCAGCTACAGGTGGAGAGGAGAGAGAGTCATAGAGCCAATCAAGTGTATGCGCGCACCACACACCATCTTCTGTATAACTCTATTTAACTCAACAATAGTGAGTTTGTCAATTCTGAGGGAAAAAGCCAGAAGTGTGGGATATAAATTCATGATTCTGAGCCGACGGGAAAGATATGACGAGTTGTTTTTCTTTATCAGAACTGTGAGATATAATCTAGGAATTGTGAGAATAAAGTCAGAATTCTGAAATATAAACTCAAATTGACTTGTTTTATTATTCTTTTATTTCATGGCTTCCAGACAGCTTCTTGAAAACCAGAAAGTGAACCAGCGGCGAGTGACTTCAGTACATTTAGTGTTCACAATGTAAAAGACTTCATAGAATCACAAAAGGGCCCAAAGTGATGTGGTCTGAGTATGTATATTAAGTATTTTATGAAACAATATGTTATTTAAATGAAGACAAAAGACACTTTCTGATTGTCGAGCATTAGTGTAACATGTTCATTTGTTAATGTACTGAACTACAGCTGTGTTTTTTCTGTAAAGAACGTGAGAACTGACTTCACACATCCTCTAAAAGAGACGAACTGGTTCAAAATACATGAAAAAAGTGTCTCAGAAAGCAGAAGTTAGTTCTGAGAAAAGTTGCAGCATATTTTGTGGTTAATGCAATTAAATTATTACATTAATTATTATTATTTTCAATATAAAGAGTTATTAGGAGCCTGACCGGTTTTACGTGCCCCAATCTAATCAGCATAATTGTATAATGCCGATACTTATAGAGTTAAAAAGAAATACCATAAGTAGTTATGATCATAAATACTTGCCACGACTTCAAAGCCTGGAGCAGGGCCACCGAAAGCCATCAAAAGCTGATCGTCTCAGGTACTGTGCATGTTCAGATATCAATGTGGAGAACAAGAAGTGACAGAAGCCTCTTACTTCACCAGTAGATACTATTATTGCTTGACTATTACATATGAGAAAACAGAGACTCTTAAATGTGATATTAGACAGATGGATCTCTAAGAAGTGGAAGTATATGAAAATGACAGTCACATATTTTGCTCGTCTGATAGTATTTTGAGGTTTATGAAAGTAAAAATCCAGAATAAGAATAACTTTATGGTTAAAACTAGGGATGAGCGAGTACAGCATTATCTGTATCTGTATCTGTTAACCATATGAATTATCTGTATCTGTACTCGGACTGGGCGGGGCCTAACCCGGAAGTGGGCGGGATTTAACCTGGAAGTGGGTCGGGTTGTCTTGAAATGGGCGGGGCTTTAACCGGTATGTTATTTTAAGCATGCAATTGATATTGGTTGATCAGAAATTGTTATATTTATTGCTGATTAGAAAACTATTTACATGACAGCATCAGCATTGAGCTTCAGATCAATGGTTTTGATCACGATAACAAACAAACTATATACAGAACAAGTTTTGCAACAATGAATACAACACATGCGGTTGCAATTATGAAGTAAAATGTAATGAACAAGAGTTTTCATCTCAACATAACTTTCTTTTTTTAACTTTTAATTTTTTTTATGATCAGTGATATTTTTTTTTATTTCCACACCAGGTATGTGTGTGTGTGTGTAGCTAATTAATTTGTAATATAGTTTTATACCACTACTTCCTTTTTTTTATGAAATACAGCAAGAAAGTGTCAGACACTGCGTGAAGTAAAAAAAAAACTGGTTAGAGCCAGCTGACGGTTTAAAAAAGAAAAAAAAAATCTCGGACAGGCAGAGACGCGAGTCGCATTCTACCAAGCACCACGTCTGAACAAACCCCACGTTTACCAAAACTCTACTGGTTAATAAGTAAGTACTACAAACCAAAGTAAAAAAACAAACCTGAAGCTGAAGAAACCCTAAACATTAACGGAAAAAACCCCTGCGAACCTGAGTGACTGAGGGAGAGACAGAGAGAGAGCGCGCTGTTCTCTTCTCAGTGTTCTGTGTGTGAGTGAGCAGAGCGGGACACAGCAACACAATAAGGGGCCGCTCACATATCGCGTCTTTTGCGCGCTCAAGTTCGTTATTTCAAATGTAGACGCGCGGTATGCGCGCTCATAATGGAAGTGACGCGGTCGCGGTGCGACGCGCTCGTTTTTTCCAGGCGCGTCCGCGCCGCATCGAGATAAAAACATCTCAACTTTTCAGAATGCCGCAAGCGCACCGCAGGTCATGTGACGAAATTTCCTTCTTGTAACGGAGAGCGCAGCTGATGGTTGCTTAGCAACGACAAATGCCTCCGGAGCGCAACCGCCCGAGCGTTTGCCACGCGTTTTTAGGCGCGATATGTGAACGGGCCCTAAATCTGTATGTGTGTAGGGGAGGGGCGCTGTGACTAGCCTATCACAGAACGCAGACACAGTCAGCTACCCAATGAGAATGTTTATTCAATCCGAGCACAGATATTGACTCGTATTACTCGTATGATACTCGTACTCGGCAAAAGTGCTTTATCCGTACCGGATACTCGTTTCAGCCGAGTATCCGGCTCAACTCTAGTTAAAACCATAGAGCAGAAAGAAGCAAATATTAAGAATACAAGCAAATATTAACTTTAATATGATCATACACACTACTGATGATGCTTCACTGGAACAAAGCAAACTACAGACTACAAACCACATCAGGTCAAAGTGTTTGAGAAACACACCGCCTCACTTCCTGTTTGGTGTTGCCATCAGACATTATTGTGACATATAGCCAAATAAATTTGAACTTAAATCATTTAAAATTTTGGGTGTTTTCACATAAAGTATATTATAAATGAACCAAATCCAGTTCAGTTAAAGTGAATCAGAAAGGGAACCAGCAGCAGGTGACGTCAATGCTTTTGCTGATCACAACCAAACTAAACAACACCCCCGATGATGTGATCTGAGTGCATTTTATTTGTAGCTCCTTTTAGCAGGTCTGAGATCATTTGACGTGTTACTCAAATAAACTAGGTGTGAAAACACACTTAAACCATTAAACCAAGACAAAGCAATTGGCAGAAATGTAGCACAAGCACTGTTTTCACTCAAAACATTTCACAAAATAAAGTTATGAAACAATAAATATGTTGTTCAAAATGAAGATCAATATTGTCCAGCATTAGTGGAACATGTTAATATATTAATGTAAAGAACTACAGCTGTGTTTTTCTGCTGATAACGTGAGGAGAACTGACACACATCCACTAAACATGACACTCAGACAAACTGGTTAAAAATACTTGAAAATCAGACGTTAACTCTGAGAAAAGCATTGACATCATTTTCTTTTTCTTTTTTTTTGCAGATGTCATTAAATACAAATCTGTAATTTGTAAGTGTAATTTTTCATTTTTTAAGTGTAATGTTTGACAGATACACTTCTCAAACTCTTGGAATCTCTAATGAAGAGACTATTTAAAGATACAGTACCATACAACACCAAACTCATATTAACACAAATACATCTGATTGAACTGAACTGCTGAAAATAAGAAGAGCGAGTATCACATCATAAACAGTAAAAGCACATGTCCACAGGACCTCCATCTTTCACACGCAGCACAGATAAATACATGTTCTCTGAAACTCTGTGTCTGATCCACACGTAACATATCATCACATTGAATCTGAATAATAAATAATATTGTGGATTCTTAGACCCTCCTACACATAATAATTATTCTCTTCAGCTGAATACTGTTTTAGAAACAGAATAACAAAACAGAAGATAGAGTAGAATATAATGAAATAACTCACAGAGTATGAGAGGCAGTGCACTGGACCCCATACTGACACATTAATAGACTGTTTTAACAGAGACGCGTGCGCTAAATCAGACACTTCCTTGTGTTTCACACGTCAAGAAGAGATGAGGGAGGAGGCTAAACTCTACACAGAAAAAGACACCCATTCTAAGATATTTAGCTGCTCTTTCAGTGCATGTAAGCTGTGTTTCTACTGAAAAGACTGTTTCACAGAGAATGTCTCCAGGTAATTGTTCTCACACTGCATTATTGTGTTGTTCACAGCCAGAGCCGCACACATTACAGACAGAGCAGTGAATAAAGTGAATAATGTAGACCTGTTCATGTAAGACCGGCTCTTATTTGAGTTATTCTCTCGTCAACAATTACAGCGGTTCTGTTAATGACAAATAATCTGCTTTTACACAATGATTGAGATAATCAACAAGTAATCCAATGTATCTGTTATTAAATTCTAGCAATATCTGCATTAATACTATTTGTAGATTATTAAAACATGATTCTGTAATACAGTTATGAAAGTATTATTGCATACATCGTCATATTTCAAATATAAAGACATTGCAGCAATAATAACCCAGAATCAGAACACATGATTGTTGTCATAAAAATATATGAAGAAAGTAAACAACGATATTAAGTTTAAAGGGGTGATTGATTGTGATTTCACTTTTTTTACTTCATTTAGTGAGTAATGTTGCTGGAAGGGACTACAGCCAGCTAGAGGTCTTCACGGGTCCCAAAATTCGTAACCGAACCCGAAGAGACCCGTAAATATGCTGCACGGAACCGACCCGGACCCGTATTTTATTTGAAAGTGGGACCCGAACCCGTGCAGACCCGAGAAATGCCTTAAATGTACTACCCGGACCCGACGCGGACCCGACCATTATTCGGAAGTTGGACCCGAACCCGGCTGGGAAGACACAGACCCGACTGCACCCCAAAAAAAATTGGCTTAAACTGTTAACTTAGTTGCCTTCTCACTGACTGCATGCGATGCAATCCTCTTTGCCAATAAATTTCCATCCATGTTAGGCTGTTCCTCTCTCTTGCCGACAGAAATAGCCTTCTTAATCCACTATTCCAGCTTTAAAAGTCTACTTGCTGTCACGGTCGGTGACGGATGACTAATGCAACTTCGCAGTTGTTGTTTTTTTTTCATCTTGAGTCAACTTCGACTGTTGTGTTTACCCTTTTGAACTAGATGATGAGCTTTATTTGTCACATACACAATTATACAGAGTATAATGAGGAGTGAAATGTGTTCTCTGCATTTAACCCATCCAAGTGGAGCAGTGGGCAGCCGACTGTGCGGCGCCCGGGGAGCAGTTGGGGGTTCGGTGCCTTGCTCAAGGGTCTCACCTCAGTCGTGGACACTTCCTGCCAGAGCCAGGATTACAAACCCATAACCTTGGGTTACCTTGGGTTTCAAGCCCAACGCTCTATCCATTAGGCCACGACTACAATAACGATACTTTTTGTAGGTTGTAATAAAGGACTCGGCCAAATTATTATTATGTTTTAGCAAAAACGCACAGAACAGTAAGTGCGTTAAACTTTACTGCGTGAGTGTTCAATAACAGGTGAATCTGTTCTTCAGGTAAAAGAAAACAATACAAAACATGTTTAGAGCTCCACCTAGGGGTCATCTTATGAAACTAAAAGGAGGAATTCACATGAGACAGCTTGATAACTTAAATAGCTTATTCTGATAAGAGTGTATTTTTCCACCATATTTTCTATCATTACTGTGCTCTCTGAGCCGAGCCTGACCAAAAAGTTTTAAATATAACAAGACGGTTCTTTCATATTATTATAAACATGTAAGAAAGAATGCAACGCGTACTATGGCAGAGTCCCGCCAGCTCTGGTTGCCATAGAAACATGGCGTGCGCGTGAGACTGCACATGTGCGTTATTGTAATGCAATGTCAACTTCATAGAAAACATTAATTTGACAGTTCATTTCCGTTCATTTTAAGTTTAATTTTGCAAGTTGCAAAACACACATAAAGTGCCAACTGACACTGATCACTGGCAGGTGCGGAGTTCTCCGATCGACTCGGGTATTACACACAATGTTAAACAGACCCGGGACCCGAAGTAATAGATTGGGACCCGACCCGGACCCGGCTGACCATTTAAAATATAGACCCGAACCCGAACGGGTCTCGGGTCCTGTGAAGACCTCTACAGCCAGCTTCTTCCCGAGCCGGTGACATCACAAACCCAGACATTTACATAAACTCCTCCCCCGTAAACATGCAGCAAACTAGGTGGTTTAGTGAATCACAACACACGGAGCCAGCAAACCAATCAGAGCCCATTGTGTATTTCTGAGGGAGGGGCTTCATAAAAATGGGAAATAACCAGAGTGTTCATAAGAGCATTAACACATGTTAGACTGCACACCATAAACACAATCAAGTCTAAAAAAAAAAAGTATTGTGTATCTTCAGCAGGACTCTTTATTGAGAACATGCTGTTTGACGCTGCAGTCATTCAGTATAATGCAGTGAAACGCTGTAACATACATTTTGGAGAGCAGTTGTTACAGGTCAAGACAAAAGAGACTTTAAAGCATGCAAAGCAGGAATGGGACACTTACCTCAACTTCAAAGACTGGAGCAGGAAAAGCCTTCATAGACAAAAGGTGATCGTCTCAGGTTTATCCATTTTATTATATATACAGTATACAAAATCTGACATTAGACAGGGTTTCTTAGTAACGGAAGTAAATGAAAATGACTTGCGTATGTTGCTGGTATCGTTTGCTCTTGTTTTAGTATTTTGAGGTTTATGAAACTAAAGATACAGAATAAGAATAGCTATCTTCACCACTGGTTAAAACCATAGAGCAGAAACAGAGCAAACGTCAAACCACAACCATCAGCTCCACTCTTTTATTACGTCTCTTTCTCACCGCAAGCAGCTTCTAAAGTTAGCAATGCACAAATAACAATGTGTCTTCAATGATGAGCTAAAGAAGCCGGTGCAACATGGGAAAATTAGAGGCGTATTCAGGGGCGTAAATTTTGGGGGACAATAAACATATCATTTCTCAACATAATTTTTTTAAGGAGCCGCGACAGTGCTCGTGTTACTATCCGTCAAGCTAACGTTAATATTGCTAACATAGTGGACTTATTGAAAAATACACTGCATCATCTGTATTAAAGATAAAATAATCACTTAATCCGATGTTTAAGTGAATAAAATAGCTTTGACAGTCTTGGAGTTTCACAACTAATGAATTTGTTCTCTCTCACATGTGTGTGTGTGTGGGTGTGTGTGTGTAGCTGATGTAAAAGAGGAAGGTAGGCATTTGGACCAAAGCACTGTGAGGTAAGGGAGGGGGACACTCAAAATATTTATAAACTTAAAACACATTTTAACTGTGTGTTAAATGAGAAAGTATTAAGCAGACATTACAAATAGTAGCTTTAGAAATAAATTTGGTGTTTCTGGTGTTCCGGGGGCCCTACACAGCTTGAGTTTTCTGCGTATAAGGAGGATCGCCTCTGGTCAACAGTCAACTGTATGAATTGTAAGATGACGTACAGGTTTGGGGGAGGGGTCCGTGCGTTACTGCGTTAAAATATTTGAATCTCGTAATTTATTTCATAACTAAATAATTAAGTTAACGTTAAACTGACAGCCCTACTACTTACACAATTATTTAAACTATAAAACATTGTTATTTACAATCCACACTGTGGTTTTAATCATATTTTTAGGGGGGAGCCCTCTCCCCCGTAACTTTCACCTAAGGAAAACTGGGCGGGAACCACAAACGGTTTGAAAACATGAGTCGCACAGCCATTGGCCAGCAGTTATTCCAGACAATAACCAATCAAATGGCTTGAAGCTACACCGTCCAATGAGCACATGACAACCCTGTGCTTAAATAGGTCTGTTTTTGGTTTGGACCAGTGTTGCTAGTTTAACATTGTAGCCGCGGGATGTTTTTTTATGTCTGCGGGCTGAAGCGACCCCAATAATGTCATTAAGCCAGAAAAGAGGCATTCTAGCACACATGACACGATGATGATGCATCGCTCGGTATCTTGTTGACATGATTGTGCATGAATTGTGGGATGTATCCTCCACGACCTTCAATCATCCACAATCCTTTGTACCCATTCCATTTCATGAAAATAAACTGACGAAATACAAGTCAGTACTGGGCTTGTCTGAATTTATTATGCAATCTAAGACAAAAATAATGTGCTCGGACATGAAAAGATAGATGTTGTCTTTTGTTTTGGTGTAAATTACTTACTAAACGTTAAACTGCCAATAACTTAAGCCACAGGGAGATTGTAGATGGCTGTGATTCATTTAAGCCAAATAAAGATTTGTAATAAAACAATTTTTCCAAAACTAAGTTTTATTGGTGTTTTCGTGCCATGACTGTGAGGGCGGGAACATATGTGACGTAGCCACGCGCACTTTCTAGAGCGTCTCATTCTAGCGTTTAATGCCGATGAGGACTCTAGCCTACAAGACTCTGAAGGACTGAACTAGGAAGAACGCAGCTTTCCATTTGAGACGCACCCATCATCTGAATGGCAGGCGTAGATGTGTGTTCACTGCGCAGACTCATTGTCATGATTGAGAGCAAACGTGAGAGGTCACGGGCCTACGGCAGGGTTTGCCAAAGTAAAAAGTAAAAAATATCCAAAAAATTATCGCTATTTTTATTTAAATATAGCTAAAATAGCTCATTGACCAAAAAAAAAATAATCAATAAAAGTCGCAGCAACAATGAGAAAGTAGCTAAATTTGGTCACAAAATCCCCTGTAAAAATCCCCTGTGCTTATCCAGAGTGAATAAAAGGGCTGTCAAAATCACTCTGGACCCCTCACATCCATCCCACTCCGTCATTGAACTGTTACCGTCTGGTCGACGCTACAGAGCTCTGAGCACCAGAACGACCAGACACAGAAATCTTCCCCAAATCAATCCATCTCATGAACACTTGACATTAAACATGGAACACACAACACTATTATACAATTATTTATTCACCACACACACTTATTTTCTTTTTTAATTTGCACATGTCAGACCTCACACATAACTGTCTGTATTGTATATTGTGTTTTTGCCATTTTGTACATTTGTATATTTGTATATTGTTATTTTGTTGTCTGTGTCCTGTTGCTGTCATTCTGTTGCACTCTGGAGCTTCTGTCACTATAACAAATTCCTCGTATGTGTAAATATATCTGGCCAATAAAGCTCATTCTGAATCTGATTCTGAAATTGGCAACACTGAAAACGATCTGTTTGTAATAGTTGGACTCAAAAGTAATTTTATTCGTTAAGTAAATAGAACACTTGCTATTTTTAAGTGTTTGTGATCATTATTACAACAATACGTAATTAACCAACGTTTTAGGATATGTTAATTTTTTTTCTTCTTAAATTCAAATGAAATAGAATAAAACCTGTAGTTATTGTATCATTATACAGTGCTAGTTTACCAAATCTCATTAACTATATTTCAGTCATTATATCGTTCTGAAAAATGCGGGAAAATCAAACAAAAAAATGAATGAATTAAATGAATGGGGGGGGGGGGGGGGGGGGGGTGATAGATGTGACGTATGAGGCGATGGGAGGGATTTACATTTTAAAACCTCTGATTGGCTTTAAATTGACCAATCATTATGTGGGTTGGTCTATAGAGATGCCCAATCACAGATCTTTTTGAGATTAACATAGGACCATGTATAAAAGCTTATGTGGTCTCTTAAAATTTCACAAACCTGATAATGCTTTAATTTGTTCTGACTCAGTTATTTTAAATCAAGTCAGCAAGATATTCTCTTTAGTATCCTACAAATACATTCAATAATTGTTCAAAATGATCCATCAGTCAGTGTTATATGTGTCCAGTACACACAGGAATAAGGAGAAATGAAGAAGTGGATAATTTATCAAAGCAAGCTTTACAGAAAGAAACTATAGAGTTACATTAAGTAAATCAGAGATACAGGTTTTAATCTGGAGTAAAGTGAATAAAAAATGAATAGTTAAGTGGAACAATGTGGAAAAGGGTAGATTAATTTATAGTTTAATAAATAAAGCAAATCAAAATATAAAGTGTACAGGTACGTCAAGGAAAGAGGAGGTCATCTTTAACCGAAATATTATTATAGTACTCAAATTTAAATAGCACACTTAAAATAATAGTGACATGGGTTATGTGAATACTGTAATGTTGAAGAAACAATACCTTGTGTATTTTATGAATATAGGAAGCAGGGGCGGTTCTAGGGTTTCATCATTAGGGGGCTTAGCACTCACTATTGTTGCTGATAACACCACCCAGTGTTGTTGCTGATAACACCACCTAGTGTTGTTGCTGATAACACCACCTAGCGTTGGGGCTGATAACACCACCCAGCGTTGTTGCTGATAACACCACCTAGTGTTGCTGCTGATAACACCACCTAGCGTTGGGGCTGATAACACCACCCAGCGTTGTTGCTGATAACACCACCTAGTGTTGTTGCTGATAACACCACCTAGTGTTGTGGCTGATAACACCACCTAGTGTTGTGGCTGATAACACCACCTAGTGTTGTGGCTGATAACACCACCTAGTGTTGTTGCTGATAACACCACCTAGTGTTGTGGCTGATAACACCACCTAGTGTTGGGGCTGATAACACCACCTAGTGTTGTGGATGATAACACCACCTAGTGTTGTGGCTGATAACACCACCTAGTGTTGTGGCTGATAACACCACCTAGTGTTGGGGCTGATAACACCACCTAGTGTTGCGGCTGATAACACCACCTAGTGTTGTGGCTGATAACACCACCTAGTGTTGTGGCTGATAACACCACCTAGTGTTGGGGCTGATAACACCACCTAGTGTTGTGGCTGATAACACCACCTAGTGTTGTGGATGATAACACCACCTAGTGTTGTTGCTGATAACACCACCTAGTGTTGCTGCTGATAACACCACCTAGTGTTGTGGATGATAACACCACCTAGTGTTGTGGCTGTGCATTGCAGAATGTCGATAGTACAAATATAAATGCAAACAATCACATATGTGAAGAACCAACATAATCTCTGCTCATTGCATGCTGCACTTACAATATGAATGCAGTCAGTTATTAATGAAGCAATTTTCACAATATAAAGCCACAATATGTGCTCATAGCTGAATTACTGTAGCTTAAATAAACGTAAGGCAAGTTTATATATATAGCACATTTCATAAACAGTGGTAATTCAAAGTGCTTTACATAAAATAAAATGAGATAGTCATTAAAAATCACAGCAATGAAAACATGACATTTTAAATTATATAGAAATGTATTTAAATTAATTTAAAACAGTTAAGAATAGAAAATGATTATACATAAAATACAGTGCAGTGAGTTCGGATCGTAAAACTAAACTGTGCATTCTTTGTTTTATTGCTTATAAAGTGTTTCCGGTTTCTTTTCATCTTTTCACTTATATTTACTTTTTTAAACCAATGGCATTATTTTTTATTAAATATCTCATTTATGAATGATTATTTGTTTGCATCAATATTTGTTTTTCAGTAGTAGGTATTGAAAATCATGAATTTCACTAGTATTGGTATGACTTCTTGAATTGCAGTATTGTGAGAACATAATAAATATATATATATATATATATATATTAAACCAGGAAAACCATACTCTGTACATTAATGTCAATTCTATGGCAAACAATGTGCAATCATGAAAATGCTCACAGAACAATATGAAAAGGTAACATCCTCCAACAACTGTTTATTTGTGGGACAAACATAAAAGACATCCTCAAAGCTCAACCTTGCAAACAATTATAAACCGCAAATATAAACACAAATTACAACTTTACAACCTCATAAGAAGATGACCCTATCCCCTGAATCTGGGCAAGTCCAGTTATTTTAGATGGTATCATTAAGGTATGTCTCCTGTCTTTAAAAGAATGCAAAATGGTCAATCCAGGTCATAAGTAAAAAGGTCAGAGCATGAAGCTAACAATCAAAAAACAAGAACAACCGGCAACGGTCAGGAACACGATAAGGCAGGACTAGCAACCTAGAAACAGGGCAAACACTTAGTACTGTATGCAGATAGATATAACAATACTGGGTCAGAATGGTTTAAATAGTGTCCATGGTATTGAAAACAGGTGAGGATGTAATCAATGAGCATGATGGGAAATGGAGTTCAAGATAAAGTCCATGTGGTGTATGTGTTTGGTGACCTCTGGTGGTGAGTCAAGAGAACAACTGTGACACCAGCTGTTTGTGTCCCTGTCCTTCAGCATTTAAAAACAAAAACGTCCTCTATCCATCTATACAAAATAAAGCATTTGAAATGTATAAAAGTAAACATAATCGTGTTAGCAGTGCCGATCGTAGTCTTTTGGGGGTCCTGGGGGGGGGGGGGGGGTTGTTGAAAGAATGGATGAAACACATTTGTCCGCGCTTCACTCCATCTTGAATCACGCTCATGTAAAGCACTCAAAGCAGTATCTTCTCCACGATTCATTTATTTTATTTTATTTTTTTCATGCAAGAGACTGTACGACGTTCACGTTACATGATTTGACTGAATTTTTAAGTAGAGAGGGTGACAGCGCACCGCATTAAAATAATTGATCATTCATGTTTTCATAACCACTGGCCAGCTTCAAAAACTAATCTAAATGAAAGCCTCTTTGAGAGCAAGGGGCTCCTGGTGTTTCGGGGCCCTACACAGCTGTGTTTTCGGCTTATATGGAGGATCAGCTCTGCTTGTTAATCACATCTCATTATTATCATCAACCAGGATCACTGTTAGCTAGCTAAATAATAAAATACAAATAGACTTCCATAAATGTATTATTTTATGACAGTCAACAAAGAACTCGATTGCTTTAGTTTCAAAACATGACCAAGCAATGCTGAATTATGAACTGGATGTTGATTATTATTTTGGAGAATTTTTTCTTTTCACAAATTTTTTACGTAACGTTACATCATTTTTGTAAATCGGGCCATTTAACTGAAAACAATTATGAATTCTTAATTGGTGGCTAGTTTGATACGTTATTATATATGTTGTCCAGATATCATGCGCTGGACTCCTACTACAGTATGTATGGACGCTCATTTTAGATTTCCGTAGACACTGTACACATTGAATGCACAAATACAGGCTAAATATATATTTTTTTAAATGATAGAAAATAGCTTCTATAATTACGTATGCATCACAAGAAGTTTCATGAAAGTGATTTTCTTGACATCGTCTCCAGCCTCCGGCAGACATACAGCACGAGCCGTTGCACTTCTGAGGAAGGACTATCACGCATGCGCAGAATAGCAAAGAGAATTAAATACATACATAAATAAATTAAAAACAACACTGTTCGTTTTTGTTTTAATCAACACATTTTGATAGTTTGAAATCTGATCGTTTAAGGGGGGCTGAAATTACAGACAGGGGTTCTTTAATAATAATAATGTCAAGATGTTATTGTTTCACACAGACACGTTGTATTTCTATAACTATAATTTCATATGTATGTTCACGTAATGTTCTCTTTTCTCCGGATCATTTACATGTGCAGTCATGACAGTAGATTATTTGATCAAATACTTGTGTAATGTGTGTAATAATGAGTTGTGTGCTTGTACAGACACTAAAGGAAGTCATTTATATCAAATTAAGAAACCGTTAGATGCAAAAATAACTATGTTGTAGAAATAAATAGGAAGATGTCACAATAACTAGAGCTTGTAGACACAGTAGAACATGCGATATATGAATGTGAAAGTTATGAGAAGAGAAAGCATATATTTAACCCTGTAAAGCCTACAATTATTAAATTATAGTCAGACAAAATATTCAGAAATAGGAACGTTTATTAAACATTTTGACCAAAACAAAGAAAACAACAGTTTCATAATTAATTAATCAGTTTTCTTATGGCTCGTATTATGATATAGAGAGAAGCTCAGACTAGAAAAGAGGGATAAAGATATAACAAATATTTATGCTGATATGAAATATGTAATTTAGTGCAGATGCTGATATTTATGACCAAAACTCTGATGCTTGCGATGCAAATAAAATATATATATTTATAACAGTTTATCAGACAACTTGCATAACATGACATAAATATCAGTATTTACTCTCTCTGATAATAAGTCTTAGTAAGATGATATTTAAATGCTTAGTGTAATTATAAAAATCACTCAGTCTTATTGGTGGAGGTCTGTCCAGTTAAAATATATTAAATATATTAAAATTATATTAAAATATAATAATCAACCCATTCTTCACATTTAATACAGTTTTATTATCAGACATTATTGATGTCTCTGTCTCAGCTTTTATTGACAATCAGGTTAAAATGATGATGTTTGTGTGTGTTATGTCCTCTGACGTATATAATGTTGCACTGCGATGTGTGACTGTTATTTCTGTGAGTGTGTGTGTATGTGTGTGTGTGCTCCAGGTTTCAGCTGCTAATTACCTGGGAAGGCGGATTGGCTCCTCGCTGGACATCACACCCTTTTAAAAGACACGCTTCTGCGCAAGACCAGAGAGAGAAAGGAGTGTGTGCCACTGAGAGGACGCCGTTGTGTTGGTGTTGGTGTTCCTCATGTCTGTTGTAAGGTTGATCACAAGTGAAATAGCCAGTTACTTGGGTAACACAGTGCTAATTGTTGTTTCCTCAGTTTAGTTTATGTTAAAACTGTGTGGTATTAAAAGGTAATTTGTAAATATAGGAACATCACAATTCTGTAGTAGTTTGTCTTCGTTTGTTTACCATTGTACCGCTGTTAAGAAGGTAACCTGTAAACAGAGTAAGCCACCTTTGTAGGAAATGGGTGCCTTTTTTTCTTTTGGGAACCTGTATTTTCTCCTGTTTTTAATTAGACAGGGAGGCAGAAAAGTGGAATGTATTTTCTTTTCTTTTCTTTGTTAAGGTGAGATAGCACCTAAAAGAGAAGTTAGTTTTGGTTTGTTTGTTGTTTTGGCTTATACCCATTTCTGAAGCTGGTATAGTGGCTTGTGAGAGATAAGAAACTTGTTTGCTCCCACAATAAATGAAGATTAACACTTTATTTGTGTGATGTTCTTAATTTATGTTACTGCACTGCAGGGCCGTGCAGAGACCTTTGGAGGGGCAGGTGCTCAAAATATAAAAGGGGCACATGAAACAAGGCTTTAAATAGGGCTGTGCACAAAATATCATAACAGCAAAGTATAGTGACGCATTCCTTGCTGATACGCGTATTGATGCGGATGCTTCTGTATTGATAGAGTAGCAAATGCCATGATGCAGTTTTGAAAAAGAAACAGAACAGAAAATACCATTTTAAAAGACCTGCCTCAAGTAGCTCCTTTTTTTGTTTTATTCTTCTCTCTTTGCGAGGCATCTTTGCACTGCAGAACACACACACACACACACACACACACAGGGACATTTCACACATTTTTCTGAAATCTATAAGGGCCATATCTTCTTCACTCGGCACTGTGATGTCAGGTCAGGTATATTATTCGTTTTATACTGACATTGTTTAATTTATTTCCAGAGAGATGTTATTGACTTTACAGGCTAAGGTGTTTTTGCTATTGTAAACACTACTTGTTGCTTTTGTAGAAATAAAATTGTCATATTTAAAATATAATTGTATTCTAATCCTGTTCTGAATTTATTCATTTTTGAATGATAATGATAATTAAAAACAGGATTGATAAGTAAAAATCGGAGAATGAGAAAATCAGTATAGTCTTGTTTTACCAGTGTTGAGGTAATTACTTTAAGGCACTCTACATTTTTAAATAAATACTGTAACAATAAAAGTACAAGTATGAATAGATTTTAGTCAAATGACATTAAAAAGACCAGACCCTTCCACCCCCATGAAACCTTTCTCCCTCAAATAGCACGAACGAAGTGAACACATGCACCTTTGTTTATGGTGCTGCTGCTGTGTATAACGTTAGAAGTGGCGTTTGCTGCAGGCTAAACACAGCGATTTAAACAAAAGCTGTGCAATGCATGTTCTCTCCACGGTGTTCTTGTAAAATAATAATAATGATAAGTAAACAAGCGTACCACTCCGCTGAGAACCCCACTTACTTAAGCTGCAACCGTGGCGCGGACGATATTGAAGTGGTGCCTGAGCGCGAGGGATCGTTCGGATGAGGTCATCAGGTGAAAGGTTATCATGTGGGTGATTTTATTTACGGCTAAATTATTAATCATTCATTTTACTAATAGTTAGATTGGCCAGGCCTTCACAGAAGGTTGTTTAAAAAAAAAAAAAATTGCCTTGACAAAAGGGCACTTTGGGCATCATGTGGCAAAGGGGCAGGTGCTCAAGCACCCTCCGCCCCCCCCTCTGCACGTGCCTGCTGCCGTAACAGTGAGCAGGAACATCTCAATGCTGATATTTGATCATTTTTATTGAACAGGTTTTGTTTGTTGTGTCTTGTGTCTGTAAGGGTGGTTTCAGTGGTTCAGGCTGGATTGATGAATGACTAAAGAAACATTATCAGCATGATGATATAAAACTGTACATTTCTTGTCTATTACCACCCACTGCCACTTATACCAACGACGGAAATAATCACAGTTATAATAGCTAAATATGTGGAAGAGCGTTGCTATTAAGTGATTGTATTGTAATAGGTAGCACTTCAATATTAATCTTGAATCAAGACTCGTTAGCTCATAATGAATCATTGAAATGGTTTAATAACAATATTGTGTTATGGTTACACTTGAATTGGTTACAAAAAATAGATGAAGGATGTTAAAACATAAACAAAATGTACCCAGCATGTATGTAAAATATGACCTGAGAGAAAGAGAGGGGGATAGAGAGAGGAAGAAAAAGAAGGAGAGAGGGCAGAGCTCCAGTAAAGAAAAAGAGAGAGCAACAGTTACAATCTTCTTTTATCCCTTCCTTGACCATGTAACTAAAACCCAAATGTGAGACATTCAAACGGACCAATCAGCAGATTACAGCTTCACCCGCTGGACAAAAGATGAGACGATTAACAGACCAGCGATGTATACACATGTTGACCTACAGGCCTCGATCACTATCAGCACACATGTGCCTTTAGGAATGACAAATAGCCCTTTTGTTACTCAAGATAGGTTTGGGACAGGAAAGCAGAAGTCTTTGATTATTTTCAACCTTACATGTCTTTAAAAGGAAACTTTCAATAGTTTACAGTGAATTTGACACACATTAAGAACAAGTCCGGAGGTCTTTCTGTGTGGAGTTTGCTGTTCTCCATGTGTTGGTTTGGTTTCTTCTACAGTCTAATATACAGCACAGGTGAATTAAACACTAAATCATCCGTATGTGTGAGAGTGTGATCGTGTGTCTGTTATCTTGAGATGAACTCCATGTTCAGTGTTTCCAGCCTTCAGCCTGAGACTCCAGCATCATGTGACTCTATACATGCGGTTTGGAGAATGAATGAAATATCAGAATGAAGTGTGTTCCTCTGTTACGACGTACTGATCGTGTTCTTCAGTAGATGTGACTGTGAAACACACACACACACACACACACACACACACACACATTTATTTCTAGTCAACACTTTCTGTTTTGTTTCCACGGCAGTTATTGTTTATGAATGAGCAGCATGTAAATAATGATCTATATAACAGATAAAGACAGAGAGTAAAGGTCTGTCTGTCAGTGAATGTGAATGTTTGAGAAAAGACACTCAGAGGAGACACGGATCAGACAGATGTTGTACCTCTCGCTCTGTAGTATTTGAACAGCAGCACGACTGTCGACAGCAGATACGGACAAGCTGCCAGAAGAAAACTGAGGATGCTGAAGACAGAAATCTGACCTGAACGTGACACTGAAAAACAAGCACATTATTGAGCAATTATGAATCTCCTGAAGGCTTTCAAAACATTGAAATAAATAATCTCATCTCAATCTCATATTTATTCCACCTCCGTGTCCCCTTAGGTCTGTATTAAAGGGACAGTTCACCCTTATTTTGCCATTAAATACAAAGAGTGCTCAGCATAAATAAGTACACCCCTAAATGTAAAATTTTAAACAATATCTCAATGAACACAAAAACCATTTCCAAAATGTTGACAAGACTAAGTTTAATATAACATCTGTTTAACTTATAACATGAAATTAAGGTTAATAATATAACTAAGAGAAGAACATTTTCAGTTTTACTCAAATTAGGGTGATGCAAAAATGAGTACACCCCTCAACAAAAACTACTAAATCTAGTACTTTGTATGGCCTCCATGATTTTTTATGACAGCACCAAGTCTTCTAGGCATGGAATGAACAAGTTGGCGACATTTTGCCAGAACTATCTTTTTCCATTCTTCAAGAATGACCTCTTTTAGAGATTGGATGCTGGATGGAGAGTGATGCTCAACTTGTCTCTTCAGAATAGGTGTTCGATTGGGTTCAGATCAGGAGACATACTTGGCCACTGAATCACTTTCACCCTGTTCTTCTTCAGAAATCCAACAGTGGCCTTAGATGTGTGTTTAGGATCATTGTCATGTTGGAAAAGTGCACGACGACCAAGGGCACGGAGTGATGGTAAGCCTATTGCATATGTTTTATAGAAATTATACTACGTTAAATGCAATAAAATAATAAAATACCATTAAATATGAAGTGTCTGTATGATATGTGGTTTTTATATATTTTATATTAATTTGCTGGCTTGCTTTGTTTGTTTTATGCACAGCTTCTAAATAGAGGCCAGTAAGAGACTATTATCTGCTTCTCATTCTTTTATTTACACGTCTTGTTAAAATTGTCTACAAATTGATTCAATTGATCTGAGATCAGGTAAAAACCATAGACACTGGTTCAATGTTTCACCGCTGGGGGTGATCTAAATGAACTCGCATGATTCACAGAGACCCCCCCCCCCCCAGCACCGAATCATTGAAATATAGACACGCTTCAACAGTTATGACGTAACGAAGCCGTTTACTGAAATCACGTGACTTTGGCAGTTTGATACGCGCTCAGAACAAAAGATTCGTATAAGTTTCGAAGCTTCATGAAGCAGTGTTTCAAAAGCAGCTGTCACTACGGTGGCCGAGAGCTCAACGCGCTGCAAATAGAAAAAACTACTTCCTCAGTTTGACAACGCACACGCTGCAAATGCTCACAACACAACCAAAACAAGAAAGGCCCTGCAAATAAAATGTATTTGTTTGTGTTGTGAGCATTTTGCAGGGTTTCTTTATTTGTTTGTGTTGTGAGCATTTGCACTATCTGCTGTCAAACTGATGAAGATGTTTTCTTGATTTGCTCGTGCTTTTTCTATTTGCATGTGTTTTCTGACCAAAAAATGAAGCTGAGAGACAGAAGAACATAAACATGCAGATCTGATCATAAGTCACGTACTGTATGATACATCATGTACTTCCCTCATCACTTGACTTCATCTAAAAATAACACTTAACTTTCTTTCCTTAACCTCTCGCTGTCTGGCTAGTATTTACTCTGAACAATGCCTGAGACTTTATATGACAAGCACTTCTTGTGTCTCTGTGTCTCTTTATAATGAATCACTTATTGTATTCCTCAATTGTAAGTCGCTTTGGATAAAAGCGTCTGCTAAATGAACAAATGTAAATGTATGATAAAATTACAAAAGGTACATAAAATCACTAATTATTTCAAGACCGCTCATGCTCTGTGGGGTATTACATTAATTTAATCAGAAAGATAGCATTTATGATTATGCATTCAGCACATTCTATAATAAACCTTGTTTTCATAAAAGCAGATGATTAAACCCCCAAAAACTGCTAATTACTTAATTTTTAGTGCATCAATGCATCATATTGTAGTGCCTGGTAATTAGTGTTTATCACAGTATTTACTCACCATTAACAGACAGATTTATCCGGTTACTCTCCTGTGATGATTTTGGTCTTTCATCTCTCTGTCCTCTACACCAGTACTGACCCTGATCAGACTCATTCACTCCTCTGATAGTGAGAGTGTCTCTGTTTACAGACGTCTGTAACATTACACTGTCTTTATACCACTCATATCTCCAGTTACTGTAAGACTCAATCACACACTTCAGATTGACTGTCTCTCCAGTGAATACAGGACTGTCTGGTGTCACAGTCAGTGTAGATCTGGGTGAATCTGATCAAGATAAAAACACACAAATAACCAATGGTGAGACAAACATTGAATTGTTATATCCGTATGATCTTTACATATAATCTCAGTCTTTACATTTGGGAGTTTGTAGATTCAGTGTTAACTCAATACAGTAACTGTTCATATACATCTTATGTGTTCTCAGAAATAATACCTATTTTCATGCTATGAAGAAATAAATATGTTATTCTACTTTTTTGTGTAACAGACATATCAATCATTTACTGGTGATTTGTGTCATTTTTAAGAGGCGCTGGTCATCATTCACTGTCATTGTAATGAAAAGAGCAGCCAGGATATTTAATTATAATGATATTTGTGTTCCAGGGAATAAAGTCATGCAGGTTCCTAAAAATATGAGTTTTGGGGCAAAATATTACTTTAATTATTGAGAAATGGTTTAAATGTATTTTTTGTTATTTTAAATAATCTGTAACCTTATGAAGTTATGTTTTTCAGGCACAGATAGGACAAAATATGAGATATAAGCATTCAAAACGTAAAGTCTCTCTCTTCCGTCAATATGGATCAGAGATTTTGATGACATCACCCTGAACTTCAGCTTCAACTTTCATCAAACTTTCTGTCCAATCAAATGCTCTCGAATCTGAAGTGTCCCGCCCCCTGCACTATAAACAGATGCTAGAGCTGAAGCTCTGGAACAAACTTCTTACTGTCTCTTTAAAACAGATCTCAAAACTCACTTATTTACATCATGCTGTGTTATTTGATTGTGTGCCTCATTTTCCAGTTCCATTGCTTTCACTGCTTATCTGGGCTTATAAAAGGCGCTATATACATAAAACATGATTCATGTGGCGGTCTTACAGATTAAAAAACACTGCAACAAGCATTGTTAAATACTGAAGCCACATTTTCATACAGTCTGCATTACCAACACGAATCTTGGCCAAACGGTTGATCTCGCCTCCAAAACTCACCCAGACCAACAAAACACTTCATATAGGTCTCAAAACAAGTTTCATCATAACACTGTCATTCAGAAAACATACATTACATTCATAACACAGGACGCATTACATAAACTATGAACTTTTATCTTTGACGTTTGAATGATTTGTCACATAAGTATTTGATTATTGGATAAGAATAACATATTTTCATTTTACATTACAGCACAAAGAATGAATGAGAAAAGCAGAATTTACACCCTATGTATTATATACCAAAAACAAAACCCATCAACATTTACAAAATATAAATAAAAAAAGTTGTGACAAATTTATATACAATTATTTATATGAAATAATATATAATATAATAATAATAAATTATGAAGCAATAATATATATATATACAGGGGCGGTTCTAGGGTGAGTGGATATCCGGGGCTTACCATACCTGTCAGTATACACTTTAAATAAAATATATTTAAAAGTCACATTGGCTAAGAAGCTTTATTTTAAATTTTATTTTTACTTTATTTTTAATCATGCTGACGATTGTAATGATGCCAGGTTGTTTACCTCAGCTTAGAGCGCTCTGCTCGTGCTGCTTCTCAGAATGTTTGGTCGCTATAGCAACCAGTTGTAGTGGAAAACTGTAGGTCCGAAACAGAGCAGAACCGAACTGAACCGAGCTGGTACCAGTCAGTGGAAAACCCCCATAAGCTGCAGTGCACTATGCAACAAGCTATTGTAAACAAGCTAACGTTAACTAGATAAGTAATATTTTAATCGCTAATATAGCAGATTCATGGAAAATTAAATCGGTAACGTTAATCAGCATTTTTGCGGGGGGGTTTTTCTACTTACACAATTATTTTAGGTATACATACATATTTTTTTCACAATAGAGAGTGCGATTTTTTTTTCAATCGTTTTTTTGGGGGGACAACCCTCGGATGGGGGGGGGGGGGCATGTCCCCTCCGTCCCCCCCGGGATTTACGCCCATGTGTGTGTGTGTGTAGGAAGACTGCGCTGCTCAACCGTTACATGATCAATATGATCCAAAATACAAATCCCATAATTTAAAAACGATTAATAAATACAATATCATGAATAAAAACCTATATTTGTTGTTTCACAGTGACACAGCTCAGTAACAAATAATGTATTTTGACGGATTGCGAGACTGTTACAGCGATAAGTTATAGTAAGTTACAGATACCTGAGGCAGCAGATTCTTGCCGTTTAAGTGCTGGCTGGGCGTGTTTTACATCCTTTTTTTGAAAGAATTTTGAAATGTCCATATTTATTTTCAAATAAAAAAATGGCTCCGTAAGTTCTGATCTCATTGGCTGGATTGTATAGATCCTATAACTTCTTATCGACGGTGAGCAAGTTTACATGTCAGTCAAAATGGATATGAGTCTCAGTGGGCGGTCCTTATCGGGAGTGAATGAATGACAACGTAAAGTTGACACTATGTGCAGAGAACAAATCTGCGGTTACAGTAAAAAATATTTTATTGTGCATATAAACTCAGTGATAGAGCTTACGAGGCATGGTAATAAAAACATTCGGGGCTTTACTGAAAACATTCGGGGCTTCAGCCCCCTTAGCCCACCCCTAGCGCCGCCCCTGTATATATATATATATATATATATATGAGTCCCAGCTGCTGCAGGAGACCATGCTATGTGGAGTTTGTATGTTCTCTCTGTGTTGATGTGGGTTTTCTTTGGGTTTCTCCCAGAATCCAGAGACACACAGGACAGGTGAACTGGAGACAGTAAGTGAATATACATAGACTGGCCGTCTGTCCAGGGGGTTGTCCTGCCTATGACCCAGTAAAGGCTCTAGCCTCAGGACCCTACATAGGACAAGCGCTTTGGAAATGAATGGAATAGATGGATGGATGTACAGTAGTTACTGTGAGGGTTCTAGTCCTCCTTCTCTCTCTGCCACTCTTTTTCAACACCAATGTGTCTCCCCTAATCCATGTTTCCAAAAAAATCATCCCAAAGCCCTCCATTTATCAAAATATAACCAAGAAAGAAAGAAAGAACGAACATCTGGCTTAGGTTTCAGCTTAAATTGCATTTAGTTGTGTTTGGAATGATTATTATTAACTTGCATAATAAATATTCTGATAAGATTTTATATCTCAATATAATTCCTGCAGAAAAGGACAGTTTGCCGTCGTTCTGATTTGAATGTGTTTTTATCAGTTTTGAAAGCAGTTTGTTAGCTTTTGAAAAATGTGCTGAAAATGTACAGTGTTTTGCAGATTTTGGAGTATGAATGACAAAAGTGTTTGTCGATTTTGAAAAATGCGGTCATTGCATGCAATTTGTCTGAAAACATTGTAACAATGATTCAGAGTTTGGTCCGGATAGACTTCTGCATCACTGAATCTGTGAACAGTTTTGAAAATGTGGCTTCAGTATTGAGCAATGCTTCTTAGCTCGTTAGAAAAACTGTGTGCTGTCAAATGTGGCTTCACCGAGCTCAACAGCTCTGGGTCTAACTGTGATATAACTGGCTATTTAAATAACGATTGCTTGATATGTCCCGCCCTGTCTTCCTGTTTCAGGTGAAAGTATGTAAACACAATACGCTGTGTTTCGAAGCACTTCAGGGGACCTTTAAGCACAGAAAGATTTTTGCTCTGATTTAGAGTCTGGATAAGTCGACGCTAGTTTGCCGAGAGTCAGATCAGTCTGCAGATTTGAGTTTATGAATGTCACAGACTCAGGATTTTTAGCTTCAGACTCTGATTGCATACAGTCAGAGGATCTCAAACATGCTTGATATTTTAACAACCTGGTCTCATAAAAATACATGACTCTGTGCACTTTCTGTGCGAACCTGTTTTACGTTTCACCACAGTTTCAAAGAGAAACGTCCACTGAGTGGTGGTAAAACACAGGTTAAATACGTGAACCCTGGCACGTTTTTATTAGGTAGATATAGATACAGTACATATTGCTGTATTTTTATTATGTTGATATAGAAACTATTGCGGTGGTTCAGAATTCAAATATCCGGGATCTGTCCCTAAAAGATCATGCTGTAAATATGCTCTACACCAATCCCAACCCTAAACCTACCTGATAGTGATAACAAATGCAAAACTGATATTGCTTTGTCAACTGCTTTGTCGAACCGTGATTACACAGAGCTCCTCGCCTCCAAAATACGTCTCCGTACTCCGTGAGCTCCCGAACAAACTTACCGTCTATGAAAACCCACAGATACCAGGCTGGATATGTGCGATGATAACGTTCAAAAACATCAGTTTTCAAATCTAACAGCATATTAATATTGTTTTGAAGTCATAACATGTTATTCTTCAAGTAGTTGTGTGAAAATGACGCTTTATTAATCAAAACTCTGTAAATTTGTGTGAAAGGGAATAAAAGGGGTCAGAGATTTATTGCCTCTAGTGTTTGTTTCTTCTGGAAACTGCAGTAATATGTAGTTATTGGTACGTATTTTGTGTCTCGCTAAAAAGTGCACCCAGGTACATAAATGCCATGAGACCAGGTAATATTTTAAGCAGATTTTAGAAAACATGTTATTTGTATTTGTCAAGTGTCTTCTGGCACAAGACGCATGTTTCTGTGAGTCGTGTACACTCAGTCGTTTAGTGTATAACGGCCAGGTTTCTTCTGTCACTCTTTACAAAGTCAATAAGTGTATGATGTCTAGTGTTTTAAAGATCTGTTCAGATTGAGGTGTTTGGTCCAGCACACCACACAACTGTACAATCCTCACTGTGTCTGTAGTTTATAGTGTGTAAACTGTGTACAGAATCCCATCCTACGACGCCTGAGATGAACAGAATACAGATTATGCAAAGACTGACTACATTTACTAAAATATGCATGTATAATAATTATCAACCACAACGACTTTTCTTCAACATTTGATCAAACTTTCAATCGGAATTAAATTAGCAAGATAACAATTTTTGTTCTTGAGATGAAATGTTGGACGCGGTGTGTGTTCATGTAGTAGAGCGAGTTTAGCAGGAAAATTAAATTCAACTCACCATTAACAGACAGGTTTGTCCGGTTACTCTCCTGTGATGATTTTGGTCTTTCATCTCTCTGTCCTCTACACCAGTACTGACCCTGATCAGACTCATTCACTCCTCTGATAGTGAGAGTGTCTCTGTTTACAGACGTCTGTAACATTACTCTGTCTTTATACCACTCATATCTCCAGTTACTGTAAGACTCAATCACACACTTCAGATTGACTGTCTCTCCAGTGAATACAGGACTGTCTGGTGTCACAGTCAGTGTAGATCTGGGTAAATCTGTGGAGAAAGACACAATTTGACTCAAAACAGACAGACGTGAGTTTGCAGTGCAGAGCGACAATCATATAAGAAGGTCAAAGGTGTTTTAATACAAATCCATATGAATCCAGGAATTGAATCCAAGTCTTGAAGAGATATGATCAGTTTATATGTTAAATAGATTGAATCTTAGGCTTTTATTCACATATTCACATGCTTTTTGGCTCTTCTAAGTTTTGGTTTCCTGGACTTTTAATGGAGAAACAGAAACCTCTCAGGTTTATTTGGGTTTCTTAATTTGTGTTTCAAAGATTAACCAAAGTCTTCTGGGTTTGGACGCACATGAGTCATCTTTCTAAAACAACAAACACTGATCACTGCACAGCATCTGTCCTGTAAAGAAACATCTTCTACAGTCCTGCATCTGAACAGAATAATGACTAAAAGTGAAGTGCTTCAGTCCTCTTATAAGAACAGATGTGAATAAATGCTGCTATTCTCATCATCATCACTGCACTCGCAGCTGATTGGTCCAATATCTGTTACCATCTATTAACTAAAACATAATCTGACTGTGAGAATAATAGGTCAGTCAATATAAGATCACGTTTACCTGGTTATCTACTCAATCTGTTTGTTTTGAAATGATGCAAGAAACGATGAACAGACTCACCTGATACTGTCAGTGTAACTCCGTCACTCGTCTGTGAGTATGTTGGTGCTTGTGACTGAGTTCCTCCACAGCTGTACACACCACCATGAGACGGATCCACAGATGAGATTATATAGTTCTGTTTTTTTCCTGCTCTGTTATCTTGTTTGTAGTCTTTATTACCAGCTGTACCGCCAGTATCCTGTGTGCTCTATGTCACATGTGAGAGTGACCGTCTCTCCTCTGAACACATGTCCATCAGGAACAACACCAACTACAGGTTTGGGTCTCTCTGTGAAACGAACAAACAACACACTTATTATAATTCAAAATGAGCTTTTCAATTTCAGTCAGCAGTACAGTATCTGTTGAAATATTTTCAGTCGGAAGGTTTCAACAAACTATTATTTATTTGAATAGTTGATGAGGCAATAATGTGCTACAATACAATAACATTGAGAACGTATGTCTGTGTCTGTTCTCAGTCTCTCATCTCTTATAAATCTTCATAAACACAATCATATCGAATGAATAACATGAAGAATAACAGGTGCACGAGATCTTACAGACAGACAGTCATTAAATACAGTGAAAATTGTTGCATTAGCTTGCTTTTCTGAATATAACATTCATAATAATATAAAATAAAAATAAAATAGAATTAAGTTAAATTAAATACAAAAAATAGAAATGCTGTGCAATGATTAATCATGACAAATCGTCGCCCTGCTTTAAAACAATTAGTAAAAGTATATTTTAATATATGTATTTAATAAAATATTTTTGTTATATTAATCCTAACTTTCATTCATGGAGATAACATGGACAATGTGACATGGTTTAGTAGATTTTAGTAGATTTCTGCCATAAAATAAAATAATATGTAACGTCGACTACAGCCGCTAGATTTCTGAAATGATCTCTCAACGGCTCATTTAGATTTGTGTTGAGACATTATTAAAACAACATTATTATAACAATAAAAAAATAATATTTGTTAGCTAATTAATTTTATTTTTAAATTGTACTAAACCACTTTTGCTATTATGTTACTATTACAGTAAAACTTGAGCGTGGTGTTATGTTGGTTATGTGTGTTATTTGTGTGTGTGTTCCTGTGTGTGCGCGTGTGTGCGCGCGCGCACACTTTTGGGTACATTTACCAGAATACACACCAGTAAACTGAGGACCACCTTGACAATTGAGGACATTTTGATGGTCCTCATTTGTCTGACTATATAGTGGTATTCAGTAAGCTCTAAAATGGTGTCCAGGCTTAAAATCTCACTTGTCCCTAAAATGTACTTTTAAGTGATTTGTGTACTGAAAGTGTGTAAACCCCCCTCCTCCCCCCCCAGACAGTGTGTATAACACAGCGCCCTCTAGCAGAACTGCACCTACTCTGAGATTCACACTCTGGGGATTCCGACCAATCAGAGAGCAGCAAGAGGCCACGCACGTCTGAATAATTTGCTCATCTGACCAATTGACCCTTCGCTAAGCCCCGCCCTCCTTAGTTACTGTTGCTACGCCTGTCAAGCTTTCGCGTCTGGCACGTCTATTACAGTATGTATGCACCGGTGTCAGACATTCCCAAGGAAATAATTAGTCATTTTTGGCAAACAGGTGAAATATCTGAGAGAGCAAGACAAAAGGGACTGCAGTATGCATTCGATGGATATATCCACGACATAATATGCAACCGATTAGAGAATAATTTCATCAAAATTGAAGCTAAAGCCTATAACTTAGGTCCCAGCGCAAGCAGCAGCCACCTCACACGCTGACCATTCAAATAGGAAACAAATTGAGGAAGAGCTATGTTCATCCACAGCAGGGTAAGTGAAATTTGAAAATAATCTAATAATTATAAATCAAACAGCTTATCCATAAATCTTGTGGAATAAACACAAGACATTAGCATGACCACTTTGCAATGATAACATTCTCCCGCTCATATTTTTAGCGCGCCAGGCTAACGTTAATTTACTGCTCACACGTCGTGGGTCTAATCTACGCCTTGGAGATGCTGAGCTGAGCCATACATCATCAACAACACAAACAAAGTCCTCCTGCACGAGTCTGCCACAGCAGTGGCACAAGCCAAGAGGTAACAAAATAAGGGCAGTGCCAATATATCGGTAGTTGTCGCTAAAGCCAATGAAAACCGTAGGCGGCGACCAATCGACTGCCGGTATGCAGAAAGCAGGCAAGTTGAAAATTATGCTTATGGTTAATTGTTATGGGATTTGGCAGATACTTTTGTCCAAAGTGACATACAATAGAATAGTTCAAATTTCTCCACTTGGTTCTTAGGTTTCGGGAAGGAAAACAATTCCACCACCCCATCCAAACTTTTAGGATACCGGGTATCAGATTAGCACAATCCATACGCACAACGCTTCGGCATGTTTCCCTCGCTCAAGCTTGACAGACCTGCCGCGCCTAGTTACGGTTGCTAAGCCACGATTGGTCTGTGGCGATTTTCAGGCGTGGCTTAGCGAAGGGTCAATTAGAGGCAAAATACGTCAGCAATAGGGATCGCGGAAGAAAATGACTTATGTATATGAATTAATAGACAGATCGTCAACTTAAATGAAACATGAATTAATACTATAAACCAATAATTCGTGTAAAAAAAGAAAATTTTCCCCGAGAGAAAGCTCTCATCCTTTACATCCATGATTTGTTTCTAACTGAATTTAGCAGTGTGTGCGTGCATCACGGACTCTTACCGGAAGTTCAGACAGTAAACAGTCACTTAGATCAGGGGTTCCCAAACTTTTCAGCCCACGACCCCCAAAATAACGGTGCCAGTGACTCGCGACCCCCACTATCCTCGGAGGTGGTTAAAATATACAAACGTTGCGCGCAACGGCGCACATGCACCAATAGGCATCAAAACATGCGCATAGCCTAATGACAACACAAAAATACACAACGGTCTAACAACCAAATAATTTTGTTTAATAATAATTTACTCATTCGTTTAATTTCAACATTAACCTCACCTAATGAGATGGGTGGGCACAATGCTTGGAGCACAGCAAGTCCATTCTTGGATTAATTTTGGAGACCACCACTCGGAGATCATCCTCCACGTTCAGTCGCGACCTGTATTTATTTTTAATGTACGTGAGTGCCGAAAAAGTATTTTCGCACAAATAGGTTGTGCAAAATGGCATCAGTACATCCATAGCGGCCTTGGATAGCTGTGGGTATTCCCTCTCGACTGAAATCCAAAACTCAGCCAGCGTCTTGGAATTAAACACTGTTTTCAAGGTTCGGTCGCTTGACATTTCAACCAATGCGTCCTCCAGGTCGGATGTCAGATGATTTGCTCTCGTTACAGTGAATGGTGATCTTATCCAGTCATATTGTTCTGGAGCTGTTTCCTCTGGGAAATACCTGTTAAATTGTTCCAGGAGGGCATGAAGGTGGGTAGTGATAGACTTCTTCACTATGTTAACACTCAGTTCGTTTTCCTCCATGAATTCGTCCAGCTCAGAAAACATATCAATTCTACCCATTTTAACTCGCTCAGTCCAGCGCTCAAGTTTTCTCTTGAATGCGTGGATTTTGTCATTTAGCAACATGATGTTTGTGTTTTCACCTTGCAATGACATATTAAGTCCATTCAGTTTTTCAAATATGCAAGCCAAATACGCTAGCCTTGTTAGCCAGTCAGGATCAGTGAGGTGGTCAGCGAGCTGGGACCCATGCTGCATCAGAAATAAGCGCACTTCATCTCGCAGCTCAAAGAGGCGGCTGAGCACATTTCCTCGTGAAAGCCACCTGACTTCTGTATGGAACAGCAAGCACTCGTGCTCCGATCCCAGTTCGTTACAGAGAGTGGCAAACAGTCTGATATTGAGTGGACGCGCTTTTATATAGTTGACAATTTTTATCGAAGTCTCAAGAACACGTTTAAGTTCTGGGTCAAGTGTTTTGCTCGCAAGAGCTTCTCTGTGTATAATACAATGCGTGAATTTTACGTGAGGCGCCACTTGGAAGACTCTTGCTTTAAGACCTTTCTTTTTTCCCAGCATCGCCCCTGCACCGTCTGTACACACACCGATGCACTCGCTCCAAGACAGTCCATCTTCATTTAGTTTGTTGTTAAGTTTTGTAAAAATGTCCTCGCCTGTGCACGTTCCCTCCAGCGGGGTGCAAAACAGAATGTCCTCGTTAAGTTTTCCGTCAAAACCGTATCTGACGAATACAAGCAGCTGGGCAGAGTTTGATACATCTGTGGATTCGTCCAACTGTATAGCATATTTCCCTTTCTTCACACATTGGGGATGTTGTACTTCGTTGACGATGACGCATGTGAATCCATACTGGATAAATTCCTCTCGATACTTTCGACATTTTGAGTAAGGCTGATCCGACTGCTTATGGATGTCCTCTTTATGAACACGCCGGTTTCTTTCCGTACCTGACATCGATGGCCTTTCTGACGGTGGTGCTTCTCCGCTTTCCTCCGCTGGCCTCCCTGCCTTGTCATTGGTTGATATTAACCAACGTTTCATTTCAACAAAAATAATATCCTAAGCCTAAAGCGAAAAAATTACCTACGTGCACATGTTGGAATGTTTAACATAGTGCTGTAAATTGATCTGCTGCAACTGATGCGATTGCAGTGTCGTTAATCTGTCGTAATAACCTCAGAGGTCGCGATGAACGGAAAGAAAATTGAAGGCTGATGGCTTTTTTATTTGCATGTTTTTTTAATGTAACCATTAACTACTACTTTTAATTTTTTGTTAGTTATGGATAAAATATGTTATTTCTAATACTTTTTTTATTTTTTTGATTTCTGGAAATCATCGCACGACCCCCCCTAACTGTCTCACGACCCCCCAGGGGGTCGCGACCCCTACTTTGGGAACCACTGACTTAGATCATAGTTCATAATGGTGTATGAACACTGCGTAACACGGAGAAGGACACGTCCAGGCATATTACATATAAAAACACGTATTTCTTCTGAACAGCGGAGGGACAGATGATTACATTTCATAACAGTAACGTTAATTATCTTTATGTACCTAAATTTATTCAATAAAACAAACAAGCCACAGACATTTGTGTGAAAACATGCAAACTCACTTGCTTTTAGTGGTGGTTTTATTCGTTTAGATGTATTTTCCTAGTTTGTAAAATATGTATATATATCTGTCATTCCCTCATAATGTGATCGGATCTCCCGCACGTGCTCCGCCCCTCCCCCCCCCCTACCGTAACCGTAACCGTAACAGCACAGATCACCTTACGGGAGGAGAACGGCTCTGCTTACAATGAGAATATACACTCTTTAGATTAGTCATTATAATAATTATCATTATTATTATTAAATATTAATATGTATTATTACTATTATTTTAATATTTTATGTTTGCTTTTGAACTGTTACATACACAAATATTACATAACTTGTTGCACAAGACCAGACAATACAAGACACACACAAAAATAAACAAATATTGAATGGGATGATACAGGATATCATAATTATTACAGTGTAACTCCAAATGAGAATCCAAACGGGAAAAGGGTTGCCAAATTGTATGAAGTACTTTACTTTTATTTCTTAACGAGTATGTTAATTATCCCAAGGGTACACAGTTATTAACCTCAATAACCACAGACTTATGGGGATAACAGTATCAGATTTCCACTTCATTGCAATGCACTTCTTAGAAACATTTCTGTGAGATTTATGACATAGTCTTGTGTAATATTGCTATTATTATTATTATTATTATTATTATTACAATTACTACTATTATTACATTTATTTTATTTAGTTAATTTACAATAAAATGTGTTTCACAATCAGTATCAGAAGTCAAGGTGACACATTGATATTTTGTTTAAATATTTATTCTTCATCTGATAAAAAACACTTCCAGAGGCCAAAGTTAAACTGTAGACTGTATTTAGCCGTTGTGTGTGAGCCGCCCCTCCCCCAGCAGTGTGCGCGCGCCCATCCCCCACCCTACAGCGCGAGACTCCAGATGCAGCAGAGCAGCGCTGCGCGAGACTCACACATACAACATATTAATACAAGTGCTGCTCATAAGATGCATGTATGCAATTAGTATCATGTGTGTTTAGTGTCATTTTACAACGCCCAGCAGTTTTCCATCACTTTCATTCGATGTACAATGTTTTTACCATTTATTCACACACTCACACACACACACACACACACACACACACATGTTGGGTTTCCATGTTTTATGGGGACTTTCCATAGACGTAATGGTCTTTATACTGTACAAACTGTATATTCTATCCCCTTACACTGCCCCTATCCCTAAACCTAACCATCACAGGAGACATTCTGCAATTTTACATTTTCAAAAAACATCACTTAGTCTGATTTATAAGCTGGTTTCCTCATGGGGACCAAAAAATGTCCCCACACGGACAAGGATTTTGGATATTGCCATCCTTGTGGGGACATTTTGTCCCCATAACGTAGGGTTTACCTGAACCACACACACACACACACACACACACACACACACACACACACACACACACACACACACACACACACACACACACACACATACACATATATATATATATATATATATATGTGGCTCATTCTACAGAAACGTAAACTTTTGGTATGACAAGATGTCTTAAAATTTAGTTTTTTTTACATTTAAACTTAGACAGACCACATTATTAGATTACCTTTTGACTTTATGAATATAAATGACAGCTTTTAATGATTTTTATATTTTAATATTTTGTGTGCATTTATTTAAAGACCACATGCACTATTTTTTGTCACTGGTGTTACCTTACTACTTTGGACATTTTAGAGGTGTTTAAGAAACATTATTTTCCAGCAAATATAGTCAGAGTTACAGAACAACAATAATAATGGAGCAAATAAGGCGGTTACATTTTTTTTTTTTTATTCAGGTTTGTTAAAAGTATTATTTGAATGACATAAGTTCATTTGTGCAACCATGTATTTTCTATAACAATGAAAATATTTTCAAAACAATTATAAACAAGTAATGATGCAATCCTTTAAATCTTACCTCTTGAAGCAGAATTAAATGGATGTAATTATTATCATGCCACATGTGACACATTGTATTTAATGAGACATAAAAAACATTAACACCAGTGATATACATTAGACCAAATATCCTAATTCCTCCTCAGCAATAATTAATAGATGAGACTAAATTTGGCATAAATCTGGCATTTAGTGAAGGCAGATAGTAAAAGCAGATAAACTGATCTTCACTGGTGTTACTCGTAAGGAAGGTGACAGCAGCGACAATTCTCATGAAAAATTAATTTTACTAAAAGTCTGCTGCAAGATACCAAACCACATGTTGTCAATCGCATACTCACTAAATTAAGTAGTTTAATCCATTTGTATTCTAGTTTTTTACAATTTCCTAACTATAAAGTAGGTCATACTAGTGACTTGAACTAAAAGCTTCATGAAATCATGAGATAAAATAACGCTGAAAGTATTAGTAAAAGAGTAAACCGTTGCTATTGGAGATTCAGTGTGATCATTAATGAAGACATCTCTTTTAACACATCTCATTAACTACTAAAACTAGATCACTTTTTACATTTCTCTGTCTACATGTGTGTAATACGGTAATATATTTGAAAACATATTCTGCAGATTTAGACTCAATGTTGAGACTGAAGCTCTCACCTGATACTGTCAGTGTAACTCCAGCACTCATCTGTGAGTATGTTGGTGCTTCTGACTGAGTTCCTCCTACAGCGGTACACACCACCTATGATACTGATACACAGATGAGATTATATACTTCTGTCCTGCTGTAAACGTGTTTGTTGTCTTTATTCCAGCTGTACTCCCAGTCTCCTGTCTGCTGTATGTCACATGTGAGAGTGACCGTCTCTCCTCTGAACACACGTCTATCAGGATCAACACCAACTACAGGTTTGGGTCTCTCTGTGAAACGAGCAAACAACACACTTCACGTGTCTGAAAGTATTACAGATGATCTGTGCTGATTACATTATTATTATTTTTATTATAGTTTGACATTTAGTTGAACTGACAACACTTTGTTATTGTATGACAGTAATGATCATGTTTATAACCATGTTATATGTTACAAACAAAGTTTCTTCCATTAAAAACTGTATAGAAAGTAAAACAGCTCTTACCATTTACTGTTATCTCAGCTGCATTACTGCACTCGCTGTAGTAGTTTCCTCGTTGTGCTCTACACCAGTATCTTCCTCCGTCAGAGACGCTCACAGAACTGATTGTTTTAGTTGCATCACCCGTGGATTCAGTGTTTGAGTCTTTGCTCCAGTGAATTGTCCATCCAGTTAACTGTCCCACATCACAGCTCAGAGTAACTGTGTCTCCAGTGAACACTGAACTCTCAGGATTTACAGTCAGAGCCGGCCGAGGTTTCTCTGGAAGTGACAGTGATGCAGGGTTGAGTTCACTTATAGATGTTATTGTTATTTAAGATCTGCACAGTACCTTATTACATATTTTGAGTGCAATATTATATATATTTATGTAACTAACTGTATAGTAAACTAGTTGTATTATATTATTTGTCTGCTTTAATAATGTAACATAAGTAACGTGGCAAGATATGAGACTTATAATACATTATAACTATGATAATTATAATCTATTGTAACTTAAGCGGATGGATTGTGTTCATTGTGTTATAAATCATCATACTCTTAAAAGCTATAACCACAAGTAAGTATTATAATACATTAAAACTGTTCTTATGAATATTCATGAGATGACACAACATATTATAAAGTTATTTTTAATGCATTATGTATTGTAATGTCTTAAGCATGACGGATATGTATTCATGTTTGTGTCGACAACGTTCAACTGCATCAGTTTACAAATTTAGCAGCATGTTAAAATAGTTTTGAATTCATAACATAATAGTCCTGAAGTATTAAGTTTATTAATCAAAACTGTGGACCAGCAAATCCTACTTTTGTGTGAAAATGAAAAAAAAGAGGAGTTTTAACGCCTCTAGTGTTCATTTCATCTGGAAACTGCAGTGATTTGTATAAGTATGTATTTATAGTTTTGCAGGAATGTAAGTATTTCAGTCTCTGAAGACATCTGGAGGGAAAATATTACTTAAAATTGCTTTTTATTGTTAGAGACACTAGAAGGTCGATAGGATCCTATAGATATTCCTGACTGAGCAAAACAAGTCAAACATTTACAATTACATGAACTTGAAGATTGAAAAAGCTTCTTTATTCATTCATAACTATATGTAAACATAAGAAAACTCTATATTTTGTAAAAAAAAAAACTGAATTTTAATCCATACATGTGTATCCATCCAATTTCATGAATATGTGATAATAAATATAAATGATATATTTAAAAATATAAATACGATATAAACTCATTGACCTGTGAAAGGGTTAGTTCACTCAAAAATGAAAATTAGCCTGTGTTTTACCCTCCCTTGAGGCATCCTAGGTGTATAATCAAATTAACAATTAAGTTTTTGTGATTTTTGACAGTGCATTTAAATTTGAAAACAGATTAGTTGTGTTTCAGGGCTCGTAAAATCTCTAGCTCGACGTCCCAGTGCTATTGCTTTTACAGTCGAACTACCAAAATATATCTCGCTCTGCCCGACGGGCTACAGGTCCTTAACACTCTCAATTTACTTGTATAAAAGTATTAAATACATTAAATGGTATAAGAAAAGTCTTAATTATAATGTCAAGAGGTCTTAGAGTTGGAGACAGAAAGACAAGAATCACGATTCAGCTGAATTAAACTTCAGAAGACAAAGATGTCACTGAATAAATATGAACGCTGCACATTTCAAAGTCAAAACACAGCACGGATGTCTTCATGTGTCTCTGAAGGGAACGTCTGTCCTCAGAAATGTGTCGTTGGCAGATGTATTTCATCTTGTCTATAATGCCTGATAAAGCAGCGTATATGAGCGCGGTGCTGCTTTGTGTACAGCTGTTACCGGAGAAGCCGCTATATTTGCTCCTAAAGCGCCACCTCGTGGCAGAGAGTGAATTTACATTTCCAGTCTTACGTTCAGATCGATGTGAATATCCACCCATGCTTTTATGCAGAAAACATAGTGTAAATGTGAACGAAGCTTTATAAAAACCTTAACAATTAAGACAGTTATATTTATGTTTTAAATTCATATAATAATATGTTTGACTTGTCCCTTTACATGAAAAAAATTTAAAGCTGAAAAGCCATTTTATTAGATTTGTTATGTGTGAAAACTTGTATCTAAACTGTAAATCATGTCATTTTATGGCTTAAAATGTTACCAAAGACATTAACCAACCCAGTGTTCATTTTATTCGTACAGCTCCTAAAAACACTCATAAATTGACTTTCTGCAGATACCCTGTGAAATAAAATTATTGCATTGATAATTGTTCATATTTCTGTATTGAAAATGTTTTTGACTGACATTTAGACTTATCTGGTTATCTTATTTGGTGTATTTTTTTAATTTGGGTTAGTAAAATTAATTTTCGGGCTACCAAATTCTGAAGAGTATCTGCCCGAAGCACTGCCAGGGATTTAGACATAGTGCGAGCCCTGTGTTGTAAAAGCCTGTTTCTTTAACTGAGACTGTTGTCTAAAGTAAGGCGTATGAAAGTGTAATTCATGCTTTAATAACGTCTAGACTAGACTACTGTAACTCTTTATGTCGGTTTGGATCAGTCTTCTCTTCAACGCTTACAGTTAGTCCAGAAGGCAGCAGCTCGGCTTCTAACTGGGACTAAAAGTATGAGCACATGACCGTCTTAGCTTCACTACACTGTTCCTGTCCGTCTCAGGATTGATTTCAAGATTGTATTGTTTGTTTTTAAGATTGTAAATGTGTCAAGAGCCCACTATCTATTATGTGACTATAGTTTTCAATGACACCCTCATCATCTAAACCTCTGTCAATACTCAATAAGCACGTCTGTATACGTGTGTGTGGGGGGGGGGGGGGTTAGATAGTGAAGCTGGTGTTGCTGTATGGGGGGGGGGGGGGGGTCAGATAGTGAAGCTGGTGTTGCTGTATGGGGGGGGGGGTCAGATAGTGAAGCTGGTGTTGCTGTATGGGGGGGGGGGGGTAGATAGTGAAGCTGGTGTTGCTGTATGGGGGGGGGTAGATAGTGAAGCTGGTGTTGCTGTATGGGGGGGGGGAGGTAGATAGTGAAGCTGGTGTTGCTGTATGGGGGGGTAGATAGTGAAGCTGGTGTTGCTGTATGGGGGGGGGGGTAGACAGTGAAGGTGGTGTTGCTGTATGGGGGGGGGGTAGATAGTGAAGCTGGTGTTGCTGTATGGGGGGGTGTAGATAGTGAAGCTGGTGTTGCTGTATGGGGGGGGGTAGATAGTGAAGCTGGTGTTGCTGTATGGGGGGGGGTAGATAGTGAAGATGGGTTGCTGTAGGGGGGTAGATAGTGAAGCTGGTGTTGCTGTATGGGGGGGTAGATAGTGAAGCTGGTGTTGCTGTATGGGGGGGGTAGATAGTGAAGCTGGTGTTGCTGTATGGGGGGGGGGGAGATAGTGAAGCTGGTGTTGCTGTATTGGGGGGAGTAGATAGTGAAGCTGGTGTTGCTGTATGGGGGGGTGTAGATAGTGAATGGTGTTGCTGTATGGGGGGGTGTAGATAGTGAAGCTGGTGTTGCTGTATGGGGGGGGTGTGTAGATAGTGAAGCTGGTGTTGCTGTAGGGGGGGGGGGTGTAGATGTGTAGAGTGAAGCTGGGTTGTGCTGTATGGGGGGGGTAGATAGTGAAGCTGGTGTCGCTGTATGGGGGGGGGGTAGTAGATAGAGTGAAGCTGGTGTCGCTGTATGGGGGGGGGGGGTAGATAGTGAAGCTGGTGTGTCGCTTGTATGGGGGGGGGGTAGGGTAGATAGTGAAGCTGGTGTCGCTGTATGGGGGGGGGTGGTGGGGTGTTTAGGGGGGGGGTAGATAGTGATAGTGAAGCTGGTGTTGCTGTATGGGGGGGGGGTAGATAGTGAAGCTGGGTTGCTGTATGGGGGGGGGTAGATAGTGAAGCTGGTGTCGCTGTATGGGGGGGGTGTAGATAGTGAAGCTGGTGTTGCTGTATGGGGGGGGGTAGATAGTGAAGCTGGTGTTGCTGTATGGGGGGGTGTAGATAGTGAAGCTGGTGTTGCTGTATGGGGGGGGGGTAGATAGTGAAGCTGGTGTTGCTGTATGGGGGGGGTAGATAGTGAAGCTGGTGTTGCTGTATGGGGGGGTAGATAGTGAAGCTGGTGTTGCTGTATGGGGGGGGGGGTAGATAGTGAAGCTGGTGTTGCTGTATGGGGGGGGGGTAGATAGTGAAGCTGGTGTTGCTGTATGGGGGGGGGGTAGATCGTGAAGCTGTGTTGCTGTATGGGGAGGGTAGATAGTGAAGCTGGTGTTGCTGTATGGGGGGGGGTAGATAGTGAAGCTGGTGTTGCTGTATGGGGGGGGGTAGATAGTGAAGCGGTGTTGCTGTATGGGGGGGGAGGGGTCAGATAGTGAAGCTGGTGTTGCTGTATGGGGGGGGTAGATAGTGAAGCTGGTGTTGCTGTATGGGGGGGGGTAGATAGTGAAGCTGGTGTTGCTGTATGGGGGGGGAGGGGTCAGATAGTGAAGCTGGTGTTGCTGTATGGGGGGGGGTAGTAAGTGGAAGATGGTTGTTGCTGTATGGGGGGGGTAGATAGTGAAGCTGGTGTTGCTGTATGGGGGGGGGGTAGGTAGTGAAGCTGGTGTTGCTGTATGGGGGGGTAGGTTAGATAGTGAAGCTGGTGTTGCTGTATGGGGGGGGGTAGGGGGGTAGATAGTGAAGCTGGTGTTGCTGTATGGGGGGGGGGTAGATAGTGAAGCTGGTGTTGCTGTATGGGGGGGGTAGATAGTGAAGCTTGGTGTTGATGTCTGGGGGGGTAGATAGTGAAGTCTGGTGTTGCTGTATGGGGGGGTAGATAGTGAAGGCTGGTCGTTGCTGTTATGGGGGGGGAGTAGATAGTGAAGCTGGTGTTGCTGTATGGGGGGAGGGTCAGATAGTGAAGCTGGTGTTGCTGTATGGGGGGGTAGATAGGAAGCTGGTGTTGCTGTATGGGGGGGGGGTAGATAGTGAAGCTGGTGTTGCTGTATGGGGGGGTAGATAGTGAAGCTGGTGTTGCTGTATGGGGGGGGGTAGATAGTGAAGCTGGTGTTGCTGTATGGGGGGGGAGGGGTCAGATAGTGAAGCTGGTGTTGCTGTATGGGGGGGGTAGATAGTGAAGCTGGTGTTGCTGTATGGGGGGGGGGTAGATAGTGAAGCTGGTGTTGCTGTATGGGGGGGGTAGATAGTGAAGCTGGTGTTGCTGTATGGGGGGGGGGGGTAGATAGTGAAGCTGGTGTTGCTGTATGGGGGGGGGGTAGATAGTGAAGCTGGTGTTGCTGTATGGGGGGGGTAGTGGAGTTGTTTAATCGTTCTCTGTTCAGATCTTGAGAGATTTAATGTCGTCTTCATCTCAGACTGCGGATGTGAGTCAGTTATTGATGTGTTTCTGTTTGTCTCTTTTCTTTTTTCTGTTCATCATGTTTCTCTTTCCTTCAGTACTTCTCATATTTATTGTTGTGGACTATAAGCTCATAGAGAAGAGTGAATGGTGCGTTTAACTGTATTTATTTATTTATTAAAAATGGTTATTAACATTTAACAGTTTTTAATGTGATTTTAGGCTGGACATGTAAATTAAAAGTCTATCTTTGTGGTTTTATTAATACTTTCTGTAACATTATTCATCATTGTTGTTATTATTATTATTATTATTATTTTAAACAGTGTAAGTCAAAGACTTTGGTTCTGTTGTTTTTGTCATTGGTGGCTAAAGATCGTTAATTATTTAAATGATTAATTATTAATCAATTATTTTAATCGTTAGAATTTGCTCTGAATAATTTCTAGAAATTTGTATTACAAGCACTTTCTGTGTGTGTTTGCCTCTTTATTGTATTCCTCGCTTTGGATAAAAGTATCTGCTAAATTAATAAATGTAAATGTAATTATCTGTGAAAAGGACCAATCACAACTCAGTACGTAGATAAATGCCAGAAATGAAGATTTTAGAAGCAAGTAACTATTTTAAGTGCTTGAAGTTAATGTGAGATTTTGAGATTTGAACTTTATATTTATTCTTAAAATACTTATATAAATATATCGCACACAAAAGTCTGAAATGATCAGAGTAAACGACTGCTGGAGCTTCAATGTGCACATTAATGCAGGAAAAACATATTTTCTATGTAATGCATAACATCTGTGAATGAATATTAAATCTAGGTCACATTTTTCTGTCTCTAAACAGAAACACAATTGTAACTGAAGCTAAAGGCTGCAGGCAACACTGTTAATAAAAAAGAAGGATTCGTGTGAAGAACACATGAGCTCTCACCTGATACTGTCAGTGTAACTCCAGCACTGAAGTGTGAGAGACGTGGAGCTTGTGACTGAGAGACTCCACAGCTGTACACACCACCGTGAGACGGATCCACAGATGAGATTATATAGTTCTGGTTTTGTCCTGCGCTGTTATCTTGTTGTTGTCTTTATTCCAGCTGTACTGCCAGTCTCCTGTCTGCTGTATGTCACATGTGAGAGTGACCGTCTCTCCGCTGAACACACGTCTATCAGGATCAATATCAACTACAGGTTGGGTCTCTCTGTGAAACGAACAAACAACACACTTATTATAATTCAAAATCAGCTTTTCACTTTCAGTCAGCAGTACAGTATCTGTTTGAACTATTTTCAGTCGTCAGGTTTAACAAACTATTATTTATTTTAATAGTTGATGAGGCAATAATGTGCTACAACACAATAACATTGAGAATGTATGTCTGTGTCTGTTCTCCGTCTCTCATCTCTTACAAATCTTCATAAACACAATCATATTGAATGAATAACATGAAGAATAATATGTGCACGAGATCTTACAGACACACAGTCATTAATTACAGTGAAAATTGTTGCATTAGCTTGTTTTCTGAATATAACATCCATAATAATATTAAATTAAATTAAATACAAAAATAGTAATGCTGTGCAATGATTAATCATGACAAATTGTCGCCCTGCACTGAAACAATTAGTAAAATTTATTTTAATATGTATTTAATAAAATATTTTTGTTATATTAATCCTAACTTTCATTCATGGAGATAATATGGACAATGTGACATGGTTTAGTTGTAGATTGCTGCCATAAAATAAAATAATATGTAATGTCGACTTCAGCCGCTAGAGACATTATTAAAACAACATTATTATAACAATAAAAAATTGAATCTTTGTCAGTTAATTTATTTATTTTTAAATTGTATCAAACCACTTTTGCAATTATTTTACTATTACAGTAAAACTTGAGCGTGGTGTTGTGTTGATTAATTGTGTGTGTGTGTGTGTGTGTGTGTGTGTGTGTGTTCGTGCGCGTGTGTGTGTGTGTGTGTGTGTGTGTTCGTGTCTGTGTGTGTGTTCGTGCGCGTGTGTGTGTGTGTGTGTGTGTGTGTGTGTTCGTATTTGTTCTCTATTATGGATGTGTTATGATGTCAATCCTACATTTCTGTGTTCTCCATTGAAGCTGTCCCTCAGATCACCGGTGTTTGTGTTTAGTAATTCTGACATTTAATTTCTCTGTATTTGTTTTCTGCTTTTTGGTTAATTTGTGACTTGATTTGAAAAAAAAGTCAAATTGAACAGAGGGAAAAAAGCAATAATCAATGGTCATTAATTACGTTGTAAATATTTGCAACAAACGACCATTTTAACCTACTTTTTATATCAATTAATCAGTGTTTAATCAGCTTGAGGAGCTACAGAGATAAATGATTCTGGGTGAAGGTGAATGACCGCAAAATATAGACATAAATCATCAGCAAAGAGACAAATGTGGGATCCTCATATGATCCATGTAGACAAATAAACTACTATAACACAATTGACATTTGTTTAATAAATCAAATATACTGCAGTACAGCACAGTACCTTGAGTGAGTCCAGCGGGGATGAAGCACATCAGCACTAAAAGCAGAAGAAACACAGATATTAAACATTTCCATTCATTCAACACAATGCAGATCACTGAAACATGTCTAGAGCTTCAACTGAAAGAGTTTTTCTGTGTTTTGATGCTCATCCATGAGAACTGATGCTGGAGATTCTCCATCATTGAACATCAACGTCACAGGACTCGTGAACCGATACGAGAGTCGATTAACTAATGCTCAGAGAAGATTCACAACATACCACACATGACCATACTCTCATCAACCATGTGATACAGTTTCTGTAGTGCTCAGAGAAGATTCACAACATACAACACATGACCATACTCTCATCAACCATGTGATACAGTTTCTGTAGTGCTCAGAGAAGATTCACAACATACCACACATGACCATACTCTCATCAATCATGTGATACAGTTTCTGTAGTGCTCAGAGAAGATTCACAACATACAACACATGACCATACTCTCATCAACCATGTGATACAGTTTCTGTAGCGCTCAGAGAAGATTCACAACATACCACACATGACCATATTCTCATCAACCATGTGATACAGTTTCTGTAGTGCTCAGAGAAGATTCACAACATACAACACATGACCATATTCTCATCAATCATGTGATACAGTTTCTGTAGTGCTCAGAGAAGATTCACAACATACAACACATGACCATATTCTCATCAATCATGTGATACAGTTTCTGTAGTGCTCAGAGAAGATTCACAACATACCACACATGACCATACTCTCATCAATCATGTGATACAGTTTCTGTAGTGCTCAGAGAAGATTCACAACATACAACACATGACCATACTCTCATCAACCATGTGATACAGTTTCTGTAGCGCTCAGAGAAGATTCACAACATACCACACATGACCATATTCTCATCAACCATGTGATACAGTTTCTGTAGTGCTCAGAGAAGATTCACAACATACCACACATGACCATACTCTCATCAATCATGTGATACAGTTTCTGTAGTGCTCAGAGAAGATTCACAACATACAACACATGACCATACTCTCATCAACCATGTGATACAGTTTCTGTAGCGCTCAGAGAAGATTCACAACATACAACACATGACCATACTCTCATCAACCATGTGATACAGTTTCTGTAGCGCTCAGAGAAGATTCACAACATACAACACATGACCATACTCTCATCAACCATGTGATACAGTTTCTGTAGTGCTCAGAGAAGATTCACAACATACAACACATGACCATATTCTCATCAACCATGTGATACAGTTTCTGTAGCGCTCAGAGAAGATTCACAACATACAACACATGACCATACTCTCATCAACCATGTGATACAGTTTCTGTAGCGCTCAGAGAAGATTCACAACATACAACACATGACCATATTCACATCAACCATGTGATACAGTTTCTGTAGCGCTCAGAGAAGATTCACAACATACAACACATGACCATATTCTCATCAACCATGTGATACAGTTTCTGTAGTGCCCAGAGAAGATTCACAACATACAACACATGACCATATTCACATCAACCATGTGATACAGTTTCTGTAGCGCTCAGAGAAGATTCACAACATACAACACATGACCATATTCTCATCAACCATGTGATAAAGTTTCTGTAGCGCTCAGAGAAGATTCACAACATACAACACATGACCATATTCACATCAACCATGTGATACAGTTTCTGTAGTGCTCAGAGAAGATTCACAACATGCAACACATGACCATATTCACATCAACCATGTGATACAGTTTCTGTAGCGCTCAGAGAAGATTCACAACATACAACACATGACCATATTCACATCAACCATGTGATACAGTTTCTGTAGTGCTCAGAGAAGATTCACAACATACAACACATGACCATATTCACATCAACCATGTGATACAGTCTCTGTAGTGCTCAGAGAAGATTCACAACATACAACACATGATCATATTCTCATCAACCATGTGATACAGTTTCTGTAGCGCTCAGAGAAGATTCCCAACATGAGCACTCGTGAAGATAATCAATGATAATTAATTAAATACTGATTCTTGCAAAATATCAGCGCTGGAACTCAATCTTAGTGGAATCAAATTACAAAACAATAGGGCAAATACAACATAAAAAATACAAATAAAATTAACAATTTAGCTTACAATATTACACAGAAATTGATTAAAGTAATCAATTGTATAAACAAGTCACTACATAGACTTCACCTCATAAATTAATTAATAACAAAGTTATGAACAATATTAAGCGAGGAGCAGTGATTAATTATCTCCTTTTCTTTTGTTGTTTGATGAACAGATGATGACAGACAGTGTCAGGTTTATATCGTAGGATGATGTCACAGAATGCACAGATCTATATACTGACTAGCATTCAATTACTTTTCTAAATGTTTGTTTATTTAAGACATAACTGACTGTGTTTAGTGACAACTCACCAATATAGACATTTTGAAATATAAATAGCACAAAGTAGCCTATATTTGTCTGTGTTTAACTCCGTCTCGAATCACATTCACAGAAAGCGTTGTTAAACCGCAGCGCTGTGCTTTGAACTCATATTTTAGTATCGAGCAAGAACGGTAGGAGACTGCATGACAGTCACATTACATGATTTGACTCGTTTGGCTGTTACATAGAAACGGCAAGAGTGCACCGCATTAAAGGAAGATTCATGTTTTCATAACCACTGATCAAAATATAGGATCGGCTCTGTGTGTCTGTCACTGTCGATCATAAGAGACTTCTAGAGAGACTGGAAAACTGTGGGATGGTCCTCAAATGGTTCAAGACAGAAGAGAGAAGTTATTATATGACTACATGAGAGTATAAGTCTAAGCATCAATGCATTGATGAAATGAACAGTTGGATGTGCAAATACTTGCTTTATTTAATCAAAGAGAAACCTGAAGTCATTTCATTTGGAAACAAAGATGAAGTTCTCAAAGTGAATGCAAACTTCAAGCGGTCAAACAACAAGAAATCAAGTCAATAATCTTGATATGATTCGGGAGTCAGACCTTAGTTTCAGTCGCCAAGTCAAATCAAAAACTAAACCAGCATACTATCATCTCAAAAACTTTGCAAGATATGTTTTGTTTCTTGTCAAGACTGTCCATGTCTTTATCAGCAGCAGGCTGGACTATTGTAATTAACTCCTGACCAGACTTCCCAAGAAGACCATTACACAGCTGCAGCTCATCCAGAACATCATGAATCATCTGAACATATCACACCAGTCCTCAGGTCATTATACTTTCAGTTATATTTCGGATTGATTTTAAAGTATTATTTCTTGTTTAAAAATCACTCAATTGTCAACCACCTAAATACATTGCAGATATGATCACTGAATATAAGTCTAACTGTCCTCAGATCATTAGGATCGAGTCAGTAAAAATAGCAAGGGTTCACTTCAAACAAGATCTCCAGAAGAACCAGCTTCCAGAAGAGATCAGATGTGCTAAAACAATCACTGCATTTACATCCAGACTCAAAACTCATCTGTTCAGCTGTGCATTTACTGAATGAGCTCTGTGCTGGTCCCAATGTTTGCACTGTGTTATATGCATCCTTGCTTTTTCATCCATTTTAAATCAATTTATATCATTCTATAAATAGTCTTTGCTTTTATTGTTGTGAGTATTTTTTTACAATAATTATAATTTAAATGTTTTATGTACAGCACTTTTGCAAAAGGCAACAAAATATACTATATTAATATATATATATATATATATATATATAAACATGAATGTGATTTTACACTACTGACGCTTCACTGGAACAAAACGAACTACAGACTGCAAACCACATCAGCTCAAAGCTTTTAAGAAACACACCGCCTCACTTCCTGTTTGAGACTGACATCATCAGCTTAACCCTCATGTTGTGTTCAGGTCATTTTGACCCGGAGATGATTTTATTTTTCCCACAAATGCAAGTTAATGTTCTCGCATTGAGCTAAAACTTACTGTCATTGCTCACACGTCATAACAACATCCCAACATTTGGTACTTTTGGGGGACCCCCCCACCACCACCTTGTTACAATTATGCATTTAAATAACATTTACATTTATTCATTTAGCAGACACTTTTTATCTAAAGCGACTAATTGAGGAATACAATAAGCGATACATTATAAAGAGGCAAACAGACAAAGGAAGTGCTTGTAATACAACATTTCAGGCATTGTTCAGAGCAAATTCTAGCCAGACAGTGAGAGGTTAAGGAAAAGAGAGCAAAGTTAAGGAAAGAGAGAGAAGGTATTTTTTATTTAATCGTTTTAAGATGAAATAAAGTAATGATGGAAGAGATGAGTTTTCGTGTGTCATTTGAAAATTGTCAGGGATTCAGCATTCTGGATGGGGGTGGGAAGTTCATTCCACCAGCCAGGAACGGTGAATGAAAACGTTCTGGAGAGTGATTTTGTGCCTCTCTGTGATGGCACCACGAGGCGACGCTCGCCCGCAGATCTCATACTTCTGGAGGGGATGTAGATTGTCATCAGTGAGTGGAAGTAGGCGGGTGCTGAGCCTGTGGCTGTTCTATATACAAGCATCAGTGTCTTGAACTTGATACGAGCTGCAACCGGGAGCCAGTGCAGGGAGACAAAGAGAGGTGTGACAATTATGGTGTTCATGTAAACTTATAAATCTTATAAATATATCTTTATGCTATATTATCACCAAATACAGGATTCAGTCTCTTTTCAGCTTGTTTTCTTCAAGACAGGCTTTGTATGTATTTTTATTTTAAAAACGGATTGATTGTAGGCATCGATGATCTGAGCCTAAAGCAAACTAGTGTGATAAACAGTACAAATTAGTTTCATAATGTTATTAAATATTGCCAAAATTATCCACAAATAAGTTTTATCTCAAAAACTGAGGTGCATTGTCTAATATTAATGACTCCTATGATCAATCATTCAAATTCAATACAAATTATGTCCTAATTGAAAGAAAACAAGCTGACAAAAGATTGAATCCAATATGTGTTGATAATATAGCATAAGAGATTTACAGAGATATTTTTTTATAAATAGGATGGCCGTTTTTGACCGGGAACACTAAAAGTGCTTTAGACCAATTTGGAGTAGCATCACTCGCAGCTGCGCACACGTAATGGTGGCAGAAAACACTGGTAATAATAAGTAGAGGAAAACATTTAAAATTCATGGAAAAAGAGAAGAAAAGAAATATGTTGTTGAATGAACGAATAAATTATGCATTTATATAGCGCTTTATTGTGTATTATTGTAGAGAGAGAGTCACATAGCCAATCAAGTGTATGCGCTCACCACACACCAGCTACAGGTGGAGAGGAGAGAGAGTCATAGAGACAATCAAGTGTACGCGCTCACCACACACCAGCTACAGGTGGAGAGGAGAGAGAGTCATAGAGACAATCAAGTGTATGCGCTCACCACACACCAGCTACAGGTGGAGAGGAGAGAGAGTCATAGAGCCAATCAAGTGTATGCGCTCACCACACACCAACTACAGGTGGAGAGGAGAGAGAGTCACATAGCCAATCAAGTGTATGCGCTCACCACACACCAGCTACAGGTGGAGAGGAGAGAGAGTCATAGAGACAATCAAGTGTACGCGCTCACCACACACCAGCTACAGGTGGAGAGCGCTCACCACACACCAGCTACAGGTGGAGAGGAGAGAGAGTCATAGAGACAATCAAGTGTATGCTCTCACCACACACCAGCTACAGGTGGAGAGGAGAGAGAGACAGGGACAATCAAGTGTATGCGCTCACCACACACCAGCTACAGGTGGAGAGGAGAGAGAGTCATAGAGACAATCAAGTGTATGCGCTCACCACACACCAGCTACAGGTGGAGAGGAGAGAGAGTCATAGAGTCAATCAAGTGGATGTGCTCACCACACACCAGCTACAGGTGAAGAGGAGAGAGAGACAGGGACAATCAAGTGTATGCGCTCACCACACACCAGCTGCAGGTGGAGAGGAGAGAGAGTCATAGAGTCAATCAAGTGTATGCTCTCACCACACACCAGCTACAGGTGGAGAGGAGAGAGAGTCATAGAGTCAATCAAGTGGATGTGCTCACCACACACCAGCTACAGGTGAAGAGGAGAGACAGTCATAGAGCCAATCAAGTGTATGCACTCACCACACACCAGCTACAGGTGGAGAGGAGAGAGAGACATAGAGACAATCAAGTGTATGCGCTCACCACACACCAGCTACAGGTGGAGAGGAGAGAGAGAGATAGAGACGATCAAGTGAATGCGCTCACCACACACCAGCTACAGGTGGAGAGGAGAGAAAGACATAGAGTCAATCAAGTGTATGCGCTCACCACACACCAGCTACAGGTGGAGAGGAGAGAGAGACATAGAGCCAATCAAGTGTATGCGCTCACCACACACTAGCTACAGGTGGAGAGGAGAGAGAGACATAGAGACAATCAAGTGTATGCGCTCACCACACACCAGCTACAGGTGGAGAGGAGAGAGAGAGAGAGTCATAGAGCCAATCAAGTGTATGCGCTCACCGCACACCAGCTACAGGTGGAGAGGAGAGAGAGACATAGAGACAATCAAGTGTATGCGCTCACCACACACCAGCTACAGGTGGAGAGGAGAGAGAGAGATAGAGACGATCAAGTGAATGCGCTCACCACACACCAGCTACAGGTGGAGAGGAGAGAAAGACATAGAGTCAATCAAGTGTATGCGCTCACCACACACCAGCTACAGGTGGAGAGGAGAGAGAGACATAGAGCCAATCAAGTGTATGCGCTCACCACACACTAGCTACAGGTGGAGAGGAGAGAGAGTCATAGAGACAATAAAGTGTACGCGCTCACCACACACCAGCTACAGGTAGAGAGGAGAGAGAGTCATAGAGCCAATCAAGTGTATGCGCTCACCACACACGAGCTACAGGTGGAGAGGAGAGAGAGTCATAGAGTCAATCAAGTGGATGTGCTCACCACACACCAGCTACAGGTGAAGAGGAGAGACAGTCATAGAGTCAATCAAGTGTATGCGCTCACCACACACCAGCTACAGGTGGAGAGGAGAGAGAGAGAGTCATAGAGCCAATCAAGTGTATGCGCTTACCACACACCAGCTACATGTGGAGAGGAGAGGAGAGAGTCATAGAGACAATCAAGTGTATGAGCTCACCACACACCAGATACAGGTGGAGAGGAGAAAGAGTCATAGAGACAATCAAGTGTATGCGCTCACCACACATCAGCTACAGGTGGAGAGGAGAGAGAGTCATAGAGACAATCAAGTGTATGCGCTCACCACACATCAGCTACAGGTGGAGAGGAGAGAGAGTCATAGAGACAATCAAGTGTATGCGCTCACCACACACCAGCTATAGGTGGAGAGCAGAGAGAGTCATAGAGACAATCAAGTGTATGCGCTCACCACACACCAGCTACAGGTGGAGAGAAGAGAGAGACATAGAGACAATCAAGTGTATGCGCTCACCACACACCAGCTACAGGTGGAGAGGAGAGAGAGTCATAGAGCCAATCAAGTGTATGCTCTCACCACACACCAGCTACAGGTGGAGAGGAGAGAAAGACATAGAGCCAATCAAGTGTATGGGGATTATTATGAGGTCATGATTGAGAAGGGCCAGTGGGGGGAATTTGGCCCTTTCCAGCATATTTTGTGGTTAATGAAATTCAATTATTAATTATTATTATTATTTTCAATATAAAGAGTTATTAGGAGCCTGACCGGTTTTACGTGTCCCAATCTAATCAGCATTATTGTATCATGCAGATACTTATAAGTTAAAAAGAAATACCATAAGTAGTTATGATCATAAACACTTGCCACGACTTCAAAGCCTGGAGCAGGGCCACCGAAAGCCATCAAAAGCTGATCGTCTCAGGTACTGCGCATGTTCAGATATCAATGTGGAGAACAAGAAGTGACAAAAGCCTCTCACTAGAATCGATGCTTCACCAGTAGATACTATTACTGCTTGACTATTAAATATGAGAAAACAGAGACTCTTAAATGTGATATTAGACAGATGGATTTCTAAGAAGTGGAAGTAAATGAAAATGACTGTCACATGTTTTGCTCTTTTGATAGTATTTTGAGGTTTATGAAAGTAAAAATACAGAATAAGAATAACTATCTTCCCCACTGGTTAAAACCTATAGAGCAGAAAGAAGCAAATATTAAGAATACAAGCAAATATTAACTTTAATGTGATCATACACACTACTGATGATGCTTCACTGGAACAAAGCAAACTAACAGACTACAAACCACATCAGGTCAAAGTGTTTGAGAAACACACCACCTCACTTCCTGTTTGCTGTCACCATCAGACATTATTGTGACATATAGCCAAATAAATTTGAACTCTTAGGTGTTTTCACATAAAGTATATTTTAAATGAACCAAATCCAGTTCAGTTAAAGTGAATCAGAAAGGGAACCAGCAGCAGGTGACGTCAATGCGTTTGCCTGTTCACAACCAAACTAAACAACACCCCCGAATGATGTGGTCTGAGTGCATTTTATTTGTAGCTTCTTTTAGCAGGTCCTGAGATCATTCGACGTGTTACTCAAATAAACTAGGTGTGAAAACACATTTAAACCATTAAACCAAGTCAAAGCAATTTGCAGAAATGTAACACAAGCACTGTTTTCACTCAAAACATTTCACAAAATAAAGTTATGAAACTCTGCTGAGAACGTGAGGAGAACTGACACACATCCACTAAACATGACACTTAGACAAACTGGTTAAAAATAATTGAAAATCAGACGTTTCTGAGAAAAGCATGAATATCATCGTCTTTTCTTTTTTTTTGCCAGATGTCATGATATATTGTTTGCTTCAATGAAATGCAGTTATTTTAAATGTAATTTTTTATTTTTTAAGTATAATGTTTGACAGATAAACATCTCAAACTCTCTGAATCTCTAATGGAGAGACTATTTAAAGATACAGTACCATACAACACCAAACTCATATTAACACAAATACATCTGATTGAACTGAACTGCTGAAAATAAGAAGAGCGAGTATCACATCATAAACAGCAAAAGCACATGTCCACAGGACCTCCATCTTTCACACGCAGCACAGATAAATACATGTTCTCTGAAACTCTGTCTGATCCACACGTAACATATCATCACATTTAATCTGAATAATAAATAATATTGTGGATTCTTAGACCCTCCTACACATAATCATTATTTTATCTTCAGCTGAATACTGTTTTAGAAACAGAATAACAAAACAGAAGATAGAGTAGAATATAATGAAATACTCACAGAGTATGAGAGGCAGTGCACTGGACCCCATACTGACACATTAATAGACTGTTTTAACAGAGATGCGTGCGCTAAATCAGACACTTCCTTGTGTTTCACACGTCAAGAAGAGATGAGGGAGGAGACTAAACTCTACACAAAAAAAGACACCCATTCTAAGATATTTAGCTGCTCTTTCAGTGCATGTAAGCTGTGTTTCTACTGAAAAGACTGTTTCACAGAGAATGTCTCCAGGTAATTGTTGTCACACTGCATTATTTTGTTGTTCACAGCCAGAGCCGCACACATTACAGACAGAGCAGTGAATAAAGTGAATAATGTAGGCCTGTTCATGTAAGACCGGCTCTTATTTGAGTTATTCTCTCATCAACAATTACAGCGGTTCTGTTAATGACAAATAATCTGCTTTTACACAATGATTGAGATAATCAACAAGTAATCCAATGTATCTGTTATTAAATTTTAGCAATATCTGCATAATTTCCTTCTATTTGGAGATTATTAAAACATGATTCCTGTAATACTGTCATGAAAGTATTATTGCATATAAAACCATATTTCAAATATAAAGACTTTGCAGCAACAATAATCCAGAATCAGAACACATGATTGTTGTCATAAAAATATATGAAGAAAGTAAACAACGATATTAAGTTTAAAGGTGTGATTGATTGTGTAATGTTGCTGGTAGAGACTACAACGAGCTTCTTCCCGAGCCGGTGACATCACAAACCCAGACATTTACATAAACTCCTCCCCCGGGAACATGCAGCAAACTAGGTGGTTTAGTGAATCACAACACACTGAGCCAGCTAACCAATCAGAGCCCATTGTGTATTTCTGAGGGAGGGGCTTCATAAAAACAGGAAATAAAATAAAGGTAAATTATGTGAAAAATTGTATTTATTTCAACTATGCCACAATTGTTTTTTTCACAAAGCATTAACACATGTTAGGCTGCACCTCATAAACATAATCAAGCCTAAAAAAAAAGTGAACCACTCCTTTAATATATTTCACATCACTTTTGGTATGGTCACACTATCAGAGACTAAATATAGAGATCAACACATGTATAAATGACTCAAAGTGAATATACTGTCACACACAAGTGACACATCAAGCTTATAATATTTATTCAATAGAGCCGCCTCAACAATATTTGAAATGTTTATTTCTTCTCTAAAAGGAGTTACAAGACCGCAGTTAAGAGTCCAGGAGACTCTTGTGTATCTTCAGCAGGACTCTTTATTGAGAACATGCTGTTTGACGCTGCAGTCATTCAGTCTAATGCAGTGAAACACTGTAACATACATTTTGGAGAGCAGCTGTTACAGGTCAAGACAAAAGAGACTTTAAAGCAGCAATGGGACACTTGCCACAACTTCAGAGACTGGAGCAGGAAAAGCCTTCATAGACAAAAGATGATCGTCTCAGGTTTATCCATTTTTATATTTTATATATATATATATATATATATATAAAATATCTGACAGTAGACCGGGTTTCTAAGTAATGGAAGTAAATTAAAATGACATGCACATGTTGCTGGTATCGTTTGCTCTTGTTGTAGTATTTTGAGGTTTATGAAACTAAAGATGCAGAATAAGAATAGCTATCTTCACCACTGGTTAAAACCATAGAGCAGAAACAGAGCAAACGTCAAACCACAAACACCAGCTCCACTCTTTTATTAGATCTCTTTCTCACCGCAAGCAGCTTCTAAAGTTAGCAATGCGCAAGTAACAATGTGTCTTCAATGATGAGCTAAAGAAGCCGGTGCAACACGTGAACATGTGAGGCGTATTCAGGGGCGTAAATTTGGGGGGACAATAAACATATAATTTCTCAAGATCAATTTTTTAAGGAGCCGCGACAGCACTCGTGTCTGTTGTAGACATTACTATCCGTCAAGCTAACATTATTATTGCTAACATAGCAGACCCTTTGAAAAATAGCATCATCTGTATTATAGAAAAAATAATCACTTCATCCGATGTTTGACAGTCTTGGGGTTCCACAACTATTGACTTTGTTCTCTCTCACCGGATTGTGTGTGTGTGTGTGTGTGTGTGTGTGTGTGTGTGTGTGTGTGTGTGTGTGTGTGTGTGTGTGTTTGTGTGTGTGTGTGTGTGTGTGGCTGGTGTAAAAGAGGAAAGCAGGCATTTGGACCAAAGCACTGTGAGGCAAGCGAGGGGGAAACTCAAAATATTTCTAAACTTAAATTGCATTTTTGGAATGAAGTAAATGTCTCTGTCTTTGAATCATTGGCTCACACGATTCATTCAGAAACACGGAGATGCACAACAATTCTGCTGTGGCTTTATTGTGTATTGTGGTTTGTTGTGATTGGGATGAAAGAATGGATGAAACTAACGCATTTGTCTGTGTTTCACTCCGTCTCGAATCGCTTTCACAAAAAGCGCTCGAGAAACAGTAACTCTTTTCCGGCTCAGGACGCTTTCAACTCGTTTTTTTGTCTGTACGACAGCCACGTTACATGATTTGACTCATTTTTACGTAGAGAGGGTGACAGCGCATGCATTATAATAAATTATAATTTTTGTTTTCAATAACCGCTGGCCAAACTCAAAAACAAACTAAAATTAAAACATCTTTGAGAGCAAGGGGGCCCCCTGGTGTTTCGGGGCCCTACGCAGCTTGCGTATTCTGTGTATAAGGAGGATCGGCTCTGGTCAACAGTCAACTGTGTGAATTTTAAGATGACGTACAGGTCTGAGGGAGGGGTCCGTGCGTTTAAACTATAAAACATTGTTATTTACAATCCACAGCGTGGTTTTTAATCATATTTTCATGGGGGACAACCCTCAGCTGGGGGTCCTGTCCCCCCGGGATTTCTGCCTAAGGACAACTGGACTGGAACCACAAACGGTTTGAAAACATGAGTCGCACAGCCATTGGCCAGCAGTTATTCCAGACAATAACCAATCAAAAGGCTTGAAGCTACTCCGTCAAATGAGCGCATGACAGCCCTGTGCTTCAATGGGTCTGTTTGGGGTTTGGACCAGTGTTGCTACTTTAACACTGTTGCCGCAGGTTGTTTTTGATGTCCGCGAGTTGAAGCGACCCCAATAATGTCATATTTAGCCACTGAAATTCAAATTTACGAGGAGAACCCAACCAAAAAAAAACCAAGTATTTTATACTCAAGAACACAATTTTTAACGGGAGACCCCCCTCGAAATGCGATTTGCCTTTTTTTGAGTAGCAATTGGGTAAGTTTTGTTGTGAAAACCTGGCAACCCTGGTTACTCAGATGATCTTCACTGGTGTGAGTGATGAAGCAAGTGTCGATATGTCTGGAAGAGGAAAAGGTGGTAAAGGACTCAGAAAAGGAGGCGCTAAGCATCACCGAAAGGTTCTTCGGATTAATATCCAGGGAATCACTAAACCAGCTTTTTGTCATCTTGCTCGCTGTGGTTTGTATCAAGCGTATTTCTGGGCTGATCTATGAGTAGATGCGCGGTGTGTTGAAGGTGTTTTTGGAGAACTTTATTCGTGATGCTGGGACCTACACTGAACACGCTAAAAGAAAGGCCGTTACCGCCATGGATGTTGTGTATGCTCTGAAACAACAGGAACGAAACTCTGTACAGATTCGGAGGTTAAGAGATTCCTGAACAAAACTAAACCCCAACGGCTCTTTTAAGAGCCACACACGATTTCACTCAAAGAACAAGTTTTTAAATGGTAAAGCGACCAGTGTTGCCAAAACCCTCTCTCAGAAGATCTGTATGGATGCGTATAATCTACAAGATATTAATTTTCACTTATAAAGCTCTCCATAACCTTGGTCCAACTTATTTATCTGATTTACTTCTACCATACGCTCCTTAAGATCTTCTAGTGAGGGATTGTTAGTCACTCCTAAGTTTCGTCTGGTGATTATGGGATGTAGGGCTTTCAGCGTTGTTGCTCCTAGATTGTTGAATGCTCTTCCCCAAAACATCCGTCAGACATCCTCCCTTCTCTCCTTTAAAAACCTCTTAAAAAACATTTTTTCTCTGAGTATTACTCTTCAGTGCATAGTCTGTGAATTTACCCTGTTATGGATGTTTATCTTCAGTCTCTCTATATCTCTAATCTAATCTTGTAAGTGGTTTCTGTATATTACTCTCAGCTCATGGTATGTTATGTCTTCTGGTATTAAAGTCTATTTGTCTCTGTTCCTTAAGTCTGACTTGTAAAGTGACCTTGGGTGTCGGAAAGGCGCTATATAAATAATAATAATAATAATAATAATAATAATAATAATAATAATTATTATTATTATCTCTAGAACCACCCTCAAAAGTCTCAACTTTTCACAAACAGTCACCAAATACAAAAATAAACGAAATACAGGTAAATTTGGTAAAGATAAAGGAAGTTAAATATATTTACTTTACAAATGATGACAGTATAAAAATTATAACAAAAGCTGAAATATTACAAAATATTCTGAAGTGAAATTAGGAAATGCTTACTTGTAACTCTACACGACACATTTGAATCAGTAAATTATTCCTGTGATCTGCAAATACATCAAACAAAACCTTTATTCATACAAACTTATTTCAGTCAACACACTCTATTAATACAAAGTAAGAGAAAAATACAGCATCTCAGCACACACGACACGATGATGATGCATCTCTCAGTATCTGGTTGATATGATTGTGCATGAATTGCGGTATAATGTTTGTGTCTGTGGTTTAAACAAGATGTTCATGCACTGAGTAGTTGGTGCTCTGATATAATCATATTTCTTCTCCGTCATCTTGATGCTTATAATGAAATGGTGGTGTCTGTCATCATGGGTGTTTCTCAAACGGAAGACTGAATCCTACAAAGGCTGCATTTCTCGGCTGCCACGTCATCAAGCTTAGCTGAAGGCCATCTCAATCGGTGTCACGATCCTGCTGTTGTGCCCTGGCTGGCCACCAGATGTCCCTGTGTGTTTGTTTGAGCACATGGCTTGTTGTTTGTTGTTGGTGCCATGTGCTCTCCTCTCTATTGTCTGACCCAGCCCTTCTTGTTATCTCATTATTGTTTCAGTTACGCCACCTGTGTCTTCCTCGTTACCCTCCTAATTGGTCTCCCCATTTATTATCCTGGTGTCTGCAGTCCTGTGCTGAATCTGAAGCTAGGCAAGATTTAGTATTTGAAGTTTTACTAAATTTGTTTAGAATAAGGCAGGTAAGGATAGAGGTAAATTTCCTCTGGGTTCCTGCACATGTGGGTGTGGATGGAAATGAGGAAGTAGACTTGCTAGCTAAGAAAGCATTAAATCATACACAAATAGAAATTAAGTTGGCTTTAAGTAAAGCTGAATTCAAGAGAGTGATATCAGTTGAAGTAAATAAGAAATGGCAAAAGTTATGGAATAGTGAGTCTGAAGGAAGACATCTTTTTTCAGATTCAGGAGTATGTTGGAAAGGAGAGAAAAAGATATGGAAATAGGAAGAAAGATGTCATTATTTCAAGACTAAGAATTGGACATACAGCATTAAATAGTCTTTATAAAATAGGCAAGCATGAATCGGGAAAGTGTGACAAATGTGAACCGTTAGAAACAGTGATGCATATTATTTTTGAGTGTTGTGCATATGAAAGGGAGAGGGTTAAATTAATGCAATTAAAGAAGGTTGGGAGTTGATGATATTTCTTTAAAAGTATTGTTAGGAAACGGGTCAAGGCAATCAAGAGTACATGAAATATTATTTGAATACCGGAAAAACACAGGAACCGTAGAATCTAGTATTTTTGTTCCTCCCAAATCTATGTACAGTCCACACTCCAGATCAGTAGGTTGCGGTAGTGCACCTTTTTTCGTTGGTTTGCCAAATCGCCATAAAAACACCAGAAGAAGTCCTGTGCTGTTTCGTTGCTTAAATATCAGGTGTGTGTTATGTCTGCCAACACTGCAGTTGCCTACCTGCAAAGTGTTTTTCCAAAACCAAGTTGTATTAGTGTTTCTGTGCTGTGACTCTGAGGGCGGGAACATATATGTAGCCACGGGCACTTACTAGAGAGTCTCATTGTTGTGTTTAATGCCGATGACGGAGCCTACAAGACTCTGAAGGACTGAACTAGGAAGAACGCAGCTTTCCATTTGAGACGCACCCATCATCTGAATGTCAGGCGTAGATGTGTGTTCACTGCGCAGACTCATTGTCATGATTGAGAGCAAACGTGAGAGGTCACGGGCCTACGGCAGGGTGTGCCCAAGTAAAAAATAACAAATTCCCCCCCCCCCCAAAAAAATCACTATTTTTATTTAAGTATAGCTAACAAAGCTCCTTGACACAAAAAAAATCGATAAAAGTCGCAGCAACATTGAGAAAGTAGCTAAATTTGGTCACAAAATCCCCAAATTGGCAAGACTGAAAACAAAGTCTGCTTGTAATAGTTGGACTCAAAAGTAATTTTCTTCGTTAAGTAAATAGAACATTTTTAAGTGTTTGTGGTCATTATTACAACAATACATAATTACACAACATTTTAGGATTACATTTTAATAAAGTTTTTTTTCTTAAAAATTCAAATGAAATAGAATAAAACCTGTATTTATTGTATCATTATACAGTGATAGAGTTGACCAAATCTCGTTCACAATACTTCAGTCATTATATCGTTCTGAAAAATGTGGGAAAATCATACAAAGAAACCGAAATGAATGGGGGGGGGGGGGGGGGGTGATAGATGTGAAAAATGAGGCGATGGGAGGGACTGACCTCTGACTGGCTTTAAATTGACCAATGAAATCATTATGTGGGTTGGTCTATAGAGATGCCCAATCACAGATCGCTATTTTCCTTTTTGAGATTAGCATATGACAGTGTATAAAAGCTTGTGTGGTCTCTTAATTTTATTCACAAACCTGATGTTTTAATTTGTTCTGACTCAGTTCTTTTAAATCAAGTCACCAAGATATTCTCTTTAGTATTCTACAAATACATGCAATAATTGTTTAAAATGATCCATCAGTCAGTGTTATATGTGTCCCAGCACACACAGGAATAAGGAGAAATGAAGAAGTGGATAAATTATCAAAGCTTTACAGAAAGAAACTATAGAGTTACATTAAGTAAATCAGAGATACAGGTTTTAATCTGGAATAAAGTGAATAAAGAATGAATAGTTAAGTGGAACAATGTGGAAAAGGGTAGATGCATTTATAGTTGAATAAATAAAGCAAATCAAAATATAAAGTGTATAAGTAAGTCAAGGAAAGAGGAGGTCATCTTTAACCGAATATTATTATAGTACTCAAATTTAAATAGCACACTTAAAATAATAGTGACATGGGTTATGTGAATACTGTAATGTTGAAAAAACAATAATTGTGAGAACACACATACATACATACATACACACATATATATATATTATACACTATATTAAGCCATGAATGAATATTTGTTTACATTAATATTTTTTCTGTAGTAGGTATTGAGAATCATGAATTTCAAGGATTGTCTCCTGTCTTTAAAAGAATGCAAAATGGTCAATCCAGGTAATAAGTAAAAAGGTCAGAGCATGAAGCTAACAATCAAAAAACAAGAACAATCGGCAATGGTCAGGAACACGATAAGGACTAGCAACCTAGAAACAGGGCAAACACTTAGTACTGTATGCAGATAGATATAACAATACTGGGTCAGAATGGCTTAAATAGTGTCCATGGTATTGAAAACAGGTGAGGATGTAGTCAAAAAGCATGATGGGAAATGGAGTTCAAGATAAAGTCCATGTGGTGTATGTGTTTGGTGACCTCTGGTGGTGAGTCAAGAGAACAACTGTGACACCAGCTGTTTGTGCTCCTGTCCTTCAGCATTTAAAACAAAAACGTCCTCTATCCATCTATACAAAATAAAGCATTTGAAATGTATACATGTAAACATAATCTTGTTAGCAGTGCCGATCGTAGACTTTTGGGGGCCCTACAGGGGGGGGGGGGGTGTTAAAAGAATGGATAAAACGCATTTGTCCGCGCTTCACTCCAGCTCGAATCACGCTCATGGAAAGCACTCGAGAAGCAGTATCTCTTCCACGATTTTTTTTTCATGCAAGAGACTGTACGACGTTCACGTTACACGATTTGACTGAATGTTTAAGTATAGAGGGTGACAGCGCACTGCATTAAAATAATTGATCATTCATGTTTTCATAACCACTGGCCAGCTTCAAAAACTAATCTAAATGAAAGCCTCTTTGAGAGCAAGGGGCTCCTGGTGTTTCGGGGCCCTACACAGTTTGTGTTTTCTGCATATATGGAGGATCGGCTCTGCTTGTTAGTCACATCTCATTATTATCATCAACCAGTATCACTGTTAGCTAGCTAAATAATAAAATACAAATAGACTTCTAGAAATTTATTATTTTATGACAGTCAACAAAGAACTCGATTGCTTTAGTTTGTAAAACGTGACCAATCAATGCTGAATTATAAACTGGATGTTGATTATTATGGAGAATTTGTTCTTTTCACAAATTATTAACGTAACATTACATCATTTTAGTAAATCGTCCTATTTAACATAAAAAAATTAAGAATTCTTAATCGATGGCTAGTTTGCTACGTTATTATATATGTTGTCCAGATATCATGTGCTGGGCTCCTACTATTTTTAGATTGCAAATTTTAATAGACACTGTACACATTGAATGCACAAATACAGGCTAAATGTATATATTTTTTTTATGATATACTTTCTATAACCATGTACAGCAAGAGGTTTTATGAAAGCTATTTTCTTGACATCGTCTCCAGCCTCCGGCAGACATACAGCACAAGCCGTTGCACTTCTGAGGAAGGACTATCACGCATGCGCAGAATAGCAAAGATAATTAAATACATACATAAATAAATTAAAAACTTGGATCGTTTTTGTTTTAATCGACATGTCCTACATTTTGATAGTTGAGCGTTTTAGGGGGGCTGAAATTACAGACAGGGTCAAGTAAATAGTAAAGTCTTCTATGATTTTATTAAAGAGACAGGATTGATAAATATAATATAAACTCTGTTCCTCTTTCCGGAGCAGAAGATGGCGGTAATGCACATATTTACGTTGGTTGCCAGCCGCCCTCAAAAACCAAGAAGAAGAAATATCATGCTTGAAGTGAAGTCCCAAGAACTTAAGGTCATGAACTCTTTCATCAACGACATCTTCGAGCACATCACCGGTGAATCGTCTCGTCTCTCTCACTACAACAAGTGCTCCACCATCACATCGAGAGAGATGCAGACCGCCGAGTGTCTGCTGCTGTCCGGAGAACTGACCAAACACAGTGTCTTTATTAAATGACAGTCATATTACAGCCAATGAACATAACAGCAGTCATTCCAACATACTGTATAGAAAAATATTAAACAGACTACAATATGTACAATATAAGAACATACATAATGAAATAAAATAATAAAAAAATAAAGAAAATTTAAGAAAAAGGTATGAGACAATTATACAAATAGCGCTAAAGATTCACATATGGACCTAGTGTGTTGTGCCTTACTATTTTTTAACCCAAGTAGTAACTCAATATAATGTTTCATATCTATCAGAAATAAAAAAGATTGGGTTTTTCTTTAGCCCATTTCTGTTTATGTATATGGTACTTCCCCATAATCAAACAAAGATTAACAATAAAGGTCTTGTTTGGTGGTAATCTTTCTCTATTAAAATACATCTTTCTCAGAAAAATAAATGTTCATGCCTAAATATTTACAAAGGAGTCCTTCCAAATCTATCCAAAACATGTTACTATAAATACAATTCAGAAATAAGTGTTCAGCATCCTCGCTCTCTGCTCCACAGAAGTAATTATAAATAAAGTAATTATTCCATCTCTTATCAGTAATAGTTACTCCTTTAATTGCAATATCAGATCTAAGACTCACTTTGTCATTATTCACGGTTCCTTTAAAGTTTAAACAGACATTTTAAACCAGATGGTACAGCATCAAACACAATGCAATATTCTTTAGGGATTATTGGAATATTATACCTTTGAATAAATTCTACATAGTTATACAGGAGCCCTTCTCATTAAATAACTGTTTAACAAATATAATTCCATTATCAACCCATTTTTGAAAAAACTCAGTTTTATGTTTAAATGTTATATACCTATTATTCCAAATTATACATTTGTTTGGAGAAAATTTATGTTTATAGATAAGCAACCAAGATAGAAGCACCTGTCTGTGAAAAGAGTTAATTTAACAGGAATCTTACGGAGTTCAAAATTGCATTGCAACAGAAAGCAAGCCCACCCATTTTTACAAAGATTAGATCAGCAATTAAATACCACATTTGATTTTTATACTGAAAGTAATATTTAATCCATCTATACTTTATAACTGTATTTGAAGTGCTGAAATCAAGCACATTTAATCCTCCATTGCAAACCGAAATAAAGTATTTTTTTGATGTAATGATATCAGTTTCTCCAAATAAAATTGAAAGGATTTGTATCAACTTTCTTAATTATGTTATTAGGGACTTCCAATGAAATAGCAGGATAAAGATAAACCTTCAGTTTTTATTAAAATAATTCTACCGTTTAGAGACAAGTCCCTCATTAACCATAAATTAAATCTATTTTTTATTTTTTTGAAGCACAAGCTGAAAATTAAGCTGACCGCTTTCCTTTTCATCTTTACATATTTTGATAACTAAATAGATAACATCATTATTAACAGGGATGCCATTAATATCAATAGACTGACATTTTTAGAGGGAACAACTCACACTTGTTTAAATTACATTTTAACCCTGAAACCAATGAAAACTTATTTAAACAATCAATCACATGTTTAACTTCGATGAATCTCTAACAAATATAGTTATATCATCTGCCAGTCGACAGCATTTTATTTCTCTTTCTAAAATCATGATTCCATAAATGATATTTATTAATGTAAAGATTCATTGTCTGAGTTATAAGTAAAAAGGGGATATTGTGCATCCCTGCCTTATGCCTCTTTCTAACACAAACCTGGGGTAGTGTCATTTATAACTTTTACTGAGATATTACACCCATTATATAAAGTATAAATGGCCCTTTTAAATAAATTACCAAAACCAACTAAATCTACGGTCTCAAACAGAAACGTATGACTAACGGTGTCAAATGATTTATAAAAATATAAACTTTCACTATCAATATACTCATTATAATCAATTAAATCTAGGACCAAACGGATATTATTACTTATATGTTTGTCCTTCATGAATCCTGATTCGTCATCTATAATTTGTTCAAAGCATTGTTTTATCTTTCTGCAAAGATAATCGCAAACACCTTAACATCATTATTAATCAATGTAATCGGTCTTCAATTGTCAATTAGGGTAGTGTCCTCATTAGCTTTAGATATCAAACTAATCAATCCCTGACATGATGATGGAGGTAATTATCCACTTTATATAGCTTCGTTAAACACGCTTAACAAATTCAGATAACTGTTCTTGAAATTCCTTGGAAAATTAGCTAAAAACCGTCGTTACCAGCAGATTTATTGTCTTTTAGTTTACTGATCCCAAATGTACCTTCTTCAATAGAAATAGCTTTCACACAACATCATACAGTCCTGATCTATATGTTTAAATACTCTCTAAAAATAGTCTTATATTGCCGTCACCATCTTCTTTACTAAACAACTTCTGATAGAAGATATATGATTAGAAATTAACAAGATCTTCAGTTATATCTCCATTTATACAGAGTTTTAACACAGAATTCAGCTCATTGTTTCTTTTTTCTAAATTGAAAAAACACCTGTTTTTTCTCCCCTTCTTCAGGTCATCTACCTCTGGACGTCACAAATGCCCCTTTGTCTTTATATTCATACATCTCATCTAACTGTAATCTGAGTTTGTCCTGCTGATTCATTACATTATTACTTGTCAAATCAACTATTTATTTTATTGCTTGGTCCTCTTTTGTGCTTTTAAACTGTGCTATTAGTCTCTCTCTAATAATGCCTTGTTTTATTATAAGATACTTCATGTACTCACAATTGACCCCAAACTTATTCCACCTTCTGGCATTGTTCAAGCAACTCACAATAATATGTTTAACGTCTTTTTTAAATCATTTGTTCTCTTATATTGCTTTATTAAATGTCCAGTGTAAACACACCGTGTCTGAGGAAACCAAGACTGTGACCAAACACACTCCAAGTAAAGCTCATCTGATCTGATCAGAGACACAAAGACTCTCTTAAGAGACACATACTGTCTTTACAAGAGCTTGATATCACATTGTGCAATCTCTCTCTGCTTCTCCTAAAAGAAAGTAACTATCGTTATATATCCTGCTACTGATTATAGCATTGTGTTATTTATAATGTTTGTGTTATTTGACTATTAATGTGATTTACTGATTAAATCACTGAAACATTCAAACTAAGTTATTTCATATATATATATTTTCCCTATATCATACATATAATATATATATCATATATATTTGTTTTAAGGTTTAAAGTCTTTTATCATTTTACGAAAGTCTTTAATTTCAACAATTCACTCTGAATATTGATTTTTCTCTGCTTTACAAAAGTATAAATCCCTCGTGTGTCTTTAATAATAATAATGTCAAGATGTTATTGTTTCACACAGACACGTTGTATTTCTATAACTATAATTTCATATGTATGTTCACGTAATGTTCTCTTTTCTCCGGATCATTTACATTTGCAGTCATGACAGTAGATTATTTGATCAAATACTTGTGTAATGTGTGTAATAATGAGTTGTGTGCTTGTACAGACACTAAAGGAAGTCATTTATATCAAATTAAGAAACTGTTAGATGCAAAAATAACTATGTTGTAGAAATAAATAGGAAGATGTCACAATAACTAGGGCTTGTAGACACAGTAGAACATGTGATATATGAATGTGAAAGTTATGAGAAGAGAAAGCATATATTTAACCCTGTAAAGCCTAAACTTGTGAAATTATAGTCAGACAAAATATTTAGAAATTTGATAGTTTATTTAACAATTTGACAAAAACAAAGAAAACAACAGTTTCATAATTAATTAATCCGTTTTATTATGGCTCGTATTATGATATAGTGAGAAGCTCAGACTAGAAAAGAGGGATAAAGAGAGAAAAATATTAATGTCGATATTTATGCAATTTAGTGCAGATGCTGATATTTATGGTCAAAACTCTGATGCTTGTGATGCAAATAAAATATATATTTATAACAGTTTAGCAGATAACTTGCATAACATGACATAAATATCAGTATTTACTCTCTCTGATAATAAGTCTTAGTAAGATGATATTTAAACACTTAGTTTAATTATAAAAATCACTCAGTCTTATTGGTGGAGGTCTGTCCAGTTAAAATATGATAATGAACCCATTCTTCACATTCAATACAGTTTTATTATCAGACATTATTGATGTCTCTGTCTCAGCTTTTATTGATAATCAGGTTAAAATGATGATGTTTGTGAGCAGAAACATCTCAACGCTGATATTTGATCATTTTTATTGAACAGGTTTTGTTTGTTGTGTCTTGTGTCTGTAAATGAATGAAATATCAGAATGAAGTGTGTTCCTCTGTTACGGCGTACTGGCCGTGGTCTTCAGTAGATGTGACTGTGAAACACACACACACACACACACACACACACAGAACATTTATTTCAAGTCGACACTTTCTGTTTTGTTTCCGCTGCAGTTATAGTTTATGAATGAGCAGCATGTAAATAATGATCTATATAACAGATAAAGACCGAGAGTAAAGGTCTGTCAGTGAATGTGAATGTTTGAGAAAAGACACTCAGAGGAGACACGGATCAGACAGATGTTGTACCTCTCGCTCTGTAGTATTTGAACAGCAGCACGACTGTCGACAGCAGATACGGACAAGCTGCCAGAAGAAAACTGAGGATGCTGAAGACAGAAATCAGACCTGAACGTGACACTGAAAAACAAGCACATTATTGAGCAATTATGAATCTCCTGAAGGCTTTCAAAACACTGAAATAAATAATCTCATCTCAATCTCATATTTATTCCACCTCCATGTCCCCTTAGGTCTGTATTAAAGGGACAGTTCAACCTTATGCTTCCATTATTAAATAAATACATAAATGGCATGGCCTTGGTTTAAAGATTTTATTCTAAACCTTTAGCTAATGCACTCTTAATATTATTGAATTGTTGGATGTTGGTTATGAGGCAACCTGGTCTCATAAAAATACGTTCCTCTGTGTGACACTGTTTTACGTACCTTACTGCAAGTTTTACCGCAGTTTCAAAGAGAAATGTCCACTGAGTGGTGCTAAAACACAGGTTAAATATGTGAACCCTGGAACATTTTTATTACGTAAATATAGGTATGGTACATATTGCAGTGTTTTTATTATGTTGCTACAAAAACGTAATGGTTCAGATTTCAAATATCCGGGGTCTGTCCCTAAAAGTTAATGCTCTATCGTGCCCTACACCAAACCCAACCCTAAACCTACCCGTTAATGTTAACAAATACAAAACTGATATAAAAACGTATTTGTTGATGCAACCGTGACATTTCAACTTCTTTATATGCATATTTGAACAGCTTTGTCGAACCGTGATTACACAGGATTTTGAACCAGAGCTCCTCGCCTCTCAAGTAAGTCTCCGTGAGATACCGAACAAACTTACTGTCTATGAAAACTCACAGATACGAGGCTGGATATGTGTGATGATAACGATCAAAAGCATCAGATTTCAAATCTCCCAGCATATTAATATTATTTTGAAGTCATAACATGATATTCTTCAAGTAGTTGTGCGAAAATTATGCTTTATTAATTAAAACTCTGTAAATTTGTGTGAAAAGGAGTAAAAGGTGTCTGAGTTTTACTGCATCTAGTGTTTGTTTCTTTTGGAAACTGCAGTAATATGTAGTTATTGGTACATATTTCATGTCTCGCTAAAAAGTGCACCCAGGTACATAAATGCAATGAGACCAGGTGGTTATGAAGTGTTGATGATTTCACTGTATTTCTGTCTATGTGATTTGTTAGTTACACATTGGTTCATGTGAGTTATGAGAAATAATAAACACATCAGTCAGGAACTGATTACACATGAATCACATCTCATCAGCTCCACTGACTCTCACCTCTGACTGAGATCCAGCTCTTGGGTGACTGTCCTCTCTCGGTTTTACAGGAGTAGAAACCCTCATGTGACTTTGAGACAGTCGTGATGTTCATCTCTCCTGTCGTCTGATTCTGGACGAGTGATCCGTCTTTATAGAAATCAGCTCCGAGGATCGAGGAGTTTGTAGATCGATGTAAACAGTGTAGAGTCAGAGTACCTCCTTCAATCACAGGATCAACAGAACTCTCCAGAATCACATCACCATCTACACAACACAAGAAACATCTGCTTACTGCAAATAGTGAGAATATAGCCAGACAGTTCAGGGCAGAAGTGTTGCTTATGTACTGAATCGTACTCCATGCTTTCTGTGCTTTATGTACTAGTCCAACACAGGCATAAAGGTCCATCCCTAAACCTAACCACCTGAATAAAAGATTGTACAAATTAATTTAGAAAAAACTGTCAATTTAAATGGCAAGAGACTTTCAGATGAATGTGGACAGGTTTAATCCAACTATAATAGATACAACTCATTCACATTGTGGTATAGCAGTGACAGTCTGCGATTGGCTGTACAGAAAACAATTAGAGGCAAATGTGTAGACTTTGTAATTAGGATTTAGATTATTAAGTGTGTAGATGTAGTGATTAGAAACAGGTCTCACCGTGTACAGTGATGTTGAGAGGATGACGTTTCTCTCCAGATTCAGACTGACACCAGTAAACTCCAGAGTCAGATGTGCTGAGAGAGACGATTCGACATGTAGATCCTGATTGTTTTGAACAATCTTCTGTGTTTCTGTCTGTGTATCTTCTCACTGTCCATCCAGCAGAGTTCCTCTGATCCTCACAGCTCAGAGAGAGAGAGTGAGACGAGAAGTGTTGACTTCTGCTGGGACTGACCACCAGAGAGACCTGGGACGATTTACCTGAGAAGAAGAACATCTCATTCAAAACTGACAGTCCACATGTGTTTGTGTTATAAAAACAAAATGTAAGTAAAGTTAAGATGAAATTTAGCACAGATTTTTTAAACAAGAAGGGATATCATGCATATATTATGAGTGGGTATTTGATCTGATCTAGACTGAGAAACAGAGGGAAGTGTTTCTGATGCTTTTACACAGCTTGTGGCAGAGACGTAATGCAACACAAACACAGATGAACACAATAATAAACGCTGTGACACAGACTCACCAGTGATCCACAGTGTCTGTGTGTAGTTTGTGTAATAGGCCGGTCGTCCTCTCTCTGCTCTGCACGTATAAACTCCTGTGTGCTGTAGAGCAGCAGGACTGAGAGTGTAAGAGTCTCCAGCTCCTCTGCTGCTGTCTGACAGACGATCATCATCTCTGAACCAGCTGAACGTCCAGCCTGTAGAGGAGCCTGTAACCTCACAGATCAGAGTCACTGAGTCTCCTTCAGTCAGCCACGGCTGTGGAGACACTCGCACTGCTGCCTGAGCTTCAGCTGAACAAAACATGAGCAGTTATAGAGAGAGAAGCTGTTCACACATGATAATCAACAAACACACACGAAAAAAAAAAAACGAGATCAACACTGCTGATGTTCAAATCTTGTGTTTTATATTGGTCATCTGTTCCCTCTATTTCCCATCTGTACGTCCACTCAGTTTCTCCTCCCCACTTTATATCACATCTGAGAGTGACTGTTTCTCCTCTGAACACTCGTTCATCAGGCCGAACCGTCACCACAGCTTTAGGACTCTCTGTACATCCACAGATTAATGCATTTATTTTTTATTTACATTTTTAGGAGTTCTGTAGATATTGCCTCTGATCTGTATGTTTCATCACATACTATGTTTTTTTAATAAGATGCCGGTCTTTTGTGATGAAATAGTGAATTTGCTACAAAGTAGTTTATATTCTCTCTATTTGTTTTCTATATAAACACTAGTTCTCTCTATTTCACTTCTATCTTTTTATTATTTGTATTTAGTTAAAACAAAACATAACACAATAGTGCTACATGTACTGTGTTAGACTATCTTGACTTGTCATAGCACTTACATATTGTTGCTCTTTTATTGGTTTGATTGCTCATATTGTCCTCTTTTGTAAGTCACTTTGGATGTGCCTGATAAATGATTAAATGTAAATGTAAGTGTTTGTTGTATTTACTCACCATTAGTGATGAGATGTATTTGGTTACTCTCCTGTGATGATTTTGGTCTTTCATCTCTCTGTCCTCTACACCAGTACTGACCCTGATCAGATCTAGTAGCTCCTCTGATAGTGAGAATGTCTCTGTTTACAGACGTCTGTAACATTACACTGTCTTTATACCACTCATATCTCCAGTTACTGTAAGACTCAATCACACACTTCAGATTGACTGTCTCTCCAGTGAATACAGGACTGTCTGGTGTCACAGTCAGTGTAGATCCGGGTAAATCTGTGAAGACAAAACATAAAGTGACTCAAACAGCTCAAAGAAAATTATTATATTTTGTTTTACATTACTATAGACTACAGAGGCTCTGACTCCGTCTCGTTCTCACACAAACGTCTCTGACTCGTCCCAGAAAGCAGAATGAAGCTCGTGCTGAAGAAGAGCTGAAGACCTCCAACTACAACTGAATCTCAATCAACTTCAGCAGATATCTGAAGACCTCCAACTACAACTGAATCTCAATCAACTTCAGCAGATATCTGAAGACCTCCAACGACAACTGAATCTCAATCAACTTCAACAGATATCTGAAGATCTCCAACTACAACTGAATCTCAATCAACTTCAACAGATATCTGAAGACCTCCAACTACAACTGAATCTCAATCAACTTCAGCAGATATCTGAAGACCTCCAACTACAACTGAATCTCAATCAACTTCAGCAGATATCTGAAGACCTCCAACTACAACTGAATCTCAATCAACTTCAGCAGATATCTGAAGACCTCCAACGACAACTGAATCTCAATCAACTTCAGCAGATATCTGAAGACCTCCAACTACAACTGAATCTCAATCATCTTCAGCAGATATCTGAAGACCTCCAACTACAACTGAATCTCAATCATCTTCAGCAGATATCTGAAGACCTCCAACTACAACTGAATCTCAATCAACTTCAGCAGATATCTGAAGACCTCCAACTACAACTGAATCTCAATCAACTTCAGCAGATATCTGAAGACCTCCAACTACAACTGAATCTCAATCAACTTCAACAGATATCTGAAGACCTCCAACTACAACCGAATCTCAATCAACTTCAGCAGATATCTGAAGACCTCCAACTACAACTGAATCTCAATCAACTTCAACAGATATCTGAAGACCTCCAACTACAACTGAATCTTAATCAACTTCAGCAGATATCTGAAGACCTCCAACTACAACTGAATCTCAATCAACTTCAGCAGATATCCGAAGACCTCCAACTACAACTGAATCTCAATCAACTTCAACAGATATCTGAAGACCTCCAACTACAACTGAATCTCAATCAACTTCAGCAGATATCTGAAGACCTCCAACTACAACTGAATCTCAATCAACTTCAGCAGATATCTGAAGACCTCCAACTACAACTGAATCTCAACCAACTTCAGCAGATATCTGAAGACCTCCGACTACAACTGAATCTCAATCAACTTCAGCAGATATCTGAAGACTTCATCAACTCATTAAACATCATTATCTGTAAGTAACTATATTCTCTCTGATTTCAGGACAAAACTCATCTGCTCTTTAAACAAAATCAAAAGATGAGGAAACTTAAACGTTTAAGGCAACCAGCTTCAGGAGATTTTTGTGTTTTCTTGACGTTTTGTTGAATAAACTGAATATAAGTTGAGGAAACACAAAAATCCCCTGAAGATAGTTGCCTTTAACTTAAACTTTGTATCAACTTTAGATTTTTTACAGTGTATTGAACCCTATTGCTCAAGTATTTTCTTATTCTAATTAAAGTGGATATCACCTTTAAACACAGTGACTGGCTAAAGTAAATATCACAATATACCCAATTTACATGACAATATAATACACTATAACCTCCAGAAAAACACACAGAAGATCTGTAGGACTGCATCTAAACAGAATAATGACAGAATAATGATATATGAATTGCTTCAGTCCTCTTATAAGAACAGATGTTGCTGCTACAGAAGAGTACATGGAAAGTGTTGAGACCAGGGGCGGCGCTAGGGGTGGGCTAAGGGGGCTGAAGCCCCGAATGTTTTCAGTAAAGCCCCGAATGTTCTTATTACCATGCCTCGTAAGCACTATCACTGAGTTTCCATGTTCAATAAAATATTATTTACTACAACTGCAGATTTGTTCTCTGCACATATAACTGTGTCAATTTTACGTTATCATTCACTCACTCCCGATAAGGACCGCCCACTGAGACTCGTAGCCATTTTGACTGGCATGTAAACTGACCAACCGTCGATAAGAAGTTATAGGATCAAAACAATCCAGCCAATGAGATCAGATCTTGTGTAGCCAGGCGGTTCATTTGTGTGTGGTATTTTACTATATCAATTTATTTAAAAAGAAAAATGGACATTTCAAAATTTGTCCAAAAAAAACACGCCCAGCCAGCACTTAAACGGCAAAAATCAGCTGCCTCAGGTATCTGTAACTTTCTATAACTTATCGCTGTAACAGTCTCGCAATCCGTCAAAATACGTTATTTGTTTCTGTGAAACAACAAATATAGGTTTTTATTATTACAAATAATTATGCTTTATTAATTAAAACTCTGTAAATTTGTGTGAAAAGGAGTAAAAGGTGTCTGAGTTTTACTGCATCTAGTGTTTGTTTCTTTTGGAAACTGCAGTAATATGTAGTTATTGGTACATATTTCATGTCTCGCTAAAAAGTGCACCCAGGTACATAAATGCAATGAGACCAGGTGGTTATGAAGTGTTGATGATTTCACTGTATTTCTGTCTATGTGATTTGTTAGTTACACATTGGTTCATGTGAGTTATGAGAAATAATAAACACATCAGTCAGGAACTGATTACACATGAATCACATCTCATCAGCTCCACTGACTCTCACCTCTGACTGAGATCCAGCTCTTGGGTGACTGTCCTCTCTCGGTTTTACAGGAGTAGAAACCCTCATGTGACTTTGAGACAGTCGTGATGTTCATCTCTCCTGTCGTCTGATTCTGGACGAGTGATCCGTCTTTATAGAAATCAGCTCCGAGGATCGAGGAGTTTGTAGATCGATGTAAACAGTGTAGAGTCAGAGTACCTCCTTCAATCACAGGATCAACAGAACTCTCCAGAATCACATCACCATCTACACAACACAAGAAACATCTGCTTACTGCAAATAGTGAGAATATAGCCAGACAGTTCAGGGCAGAAGTGTTGCTTATGTACTGAATCGTACTCCATGCTTTCTGTGCTTTATGTACTAGTCCAACACAGGCATAAAGGTCCATCCCTAAACCTAACCACCTGAATAAAAGATTGTACAAATTAATTTAGAAAAAACTGTCAATTTAAATGGCAAGAGACTTTCAGATGAATGTGGACAGGTTTAATCCAACTATAATAGATACAACTCATTCACATTGTGGTATAGCAGTGACAGTCTGCGATTGGCTGTACAGAAAACAATTAGAGGCAAATGTGTAGACTTTGTAATTAGGATTTAGATTATTAAGTGAGTAGATGTAGTGATTAGAAACAGGTCTCACCGTGTACAGTGATGTTGAGAGGATGACGTTTCTCTCCAGATTCAGACTGACACCAGTAAACTCCAGAGTCAGATGTGCTGAGAGAGACGATTCGACATGTAGATCCTGATTGTTTTGAACAATCTTCTGTGTTTCTGTCTGTGTATCTTCTCACTGTCCATCCAGCAGAGTTCCTCTGATCCTCACAGCTCAGAGAGAGAGAGTGAGACGAGAAGTGTTGACTTCTGCTGGGACTGACCACCAGAGAGACCTGGGACGATTTACCTGAGAAGAAGAACATCTCATTCAAAACTGACAGTCCACATGTGTTTGTGTTATAAAAACAAAATGTAAGTAAAGTTAAGATGAAATTTAGCACAGATTTTTTAAACAAGAAGGGATATCATGCATATATTATGAGTGGGTATTTGATCTGATCTAGACTGAGAAACAGAGGGAAGTGTTTCTGATGCTTTTACACAGCTTGTGGCAGAGACGTAATGCAACACAAACACAGATGAACACAATAATAAACGCTGTGACACAGACTCACCAGTGATCCACAGTGTCTGTGTGTAGTTTGTGTAATAGGCCGGTCGTCCTCTCTCTGCTCTGCACGTATAAACTCCTGTGTGCTGTAGAGCAGCAGGACTGAGAGTGTAAGAGTCTCCAGCTCCTCTGCTGCTGTCTGACAGACGATCATCATCTCTGAACCAGCTGAACGTCCAGCCTGTAGAGGAGCCTGTAACCTCACAGATCAGAGTCACTGAGTCTCCTTCAGTCAGCCACGGCTGTGGAGACACTCGCACTGCTGCCTGAGCTTCAGCTGAACAAAACATGAGCAGTTATAGAGAGAGAAGCTGTTCACACATGATAATCAACAAACACACACGAAAAAAAAAAAACGAGATCAACACTGCTGATGTTCAAATCTTGTGTTTTATATTGGTCATCTGTTCCCTCTATTTCCCATCTGTACGTCCACTCAGTTTCTCCTCCCCACTTTATATCACATCTGAGAGTGACTGTTTCTCCTCTGAACACTCGTTCATCAGGCCGAACCGTCACCACAGCTTTAGGACTCTCTGTACATCCACAGATTAATGCATTTATTTTTTATTTACATTTTTAGGAGTTCTGTAGATATTGCCTCTGATCTGTATGTTTCATCACATACTATGTTTTTTTAATAAGATGCCGGTCTTTTGTGATGAAATAGTGAATTTGCTACAAAGTAGTTTATATTCTCTCTATTTGTTTTCTATATAAACACTAGTTCTCTCTATTTCACTTCTATCTTTTTATTATTTGTATTTAGTTAAAACAAAACATAACACAATAGTGCTACATGTACTGTGTTAGACTATCTTGACTTGTCATAGCACTTACATATTGTTGCTCTTTTATTGGTTTGATTGCTCATATTGTCCTCTTTTGTAAGTCACTTTGGATGTGCCTGATAAATGATTAAATGTAAATGTAAGTGTTTGTTGTATTTACTCACCATTAGTGATGAGATGTATTTGGTTACTCTCCTGTGATGATTTTGGTCTTTCATCTCTCTGTCCTCTACACCAGTACTGACCCTGATCAGATCTAGTAGCTCCTCTGATAGTGAGAATGTCTCTGTTTACAGACGTCTGTAACATTACACTGTCTTTATACCACTCATATCTCCAGTTACTGTAAGACTCAATCACACACTTCAGATTGACTGTCTCTCCAGTGAATACAGGACTGTCTGGTGTCACAGTCAGTGTAGATCCGGGTAAATCTGTGAAGACAAAACATAAAGTGACTCAAACAGCTCAAAGAAAAATATTATATTTTGTTTTACATTACTATAGACTACAGAGGCTCTGACTCCGTCTCGTTCTCACACAAACGTCTCTGACTCGTCCCAGAAAGCAGAATGAAGCTCGTGCTAAAGAAGAGCTGAAGACCTCCAACTACAACTGAATCTCAATCAACTTCAGCAGATATCTGAAGACCTCCAACTACAACTGAATCTCAATCAACTTCAGCAGATATCTGAAGACCTCCAACGACAACTGAATCTCAATCAACTTCAGCAGATATCTGAATACCTCCAACTACAACTGAATCTTAATCAACTTCAACAGATATCTGAAGACCTCCAACGACAACTGAATCTCAATCAACTTCAGCAGATATCTGAAGACCTCCAACGACAACTGAATCTCAATCAACTTCAACAGATATCTGAAGATCTCCAACTACAACTGAATCTCAATCAACTTCAACAGATATCTGAAGACCTCCAACTACAACTGAATCTCAATCAACTTCAGCAGATATCTGAAGACCTCCAACTACAACTGAATCTCAATCAACTTCAGCAGATATCTGAAGACCTCCAACTACAACTGAATCTCAATCAACTTCAGCAGATATCTGAAGACCTCCAACTACAACTGAATCTCAATCAACTTCAGCAGATATCTGAGGACCTCCAACTACAACTGAATCTCAATCAACTTCAGCAGATATCTGAAGACCTCCAACTACAACTGAATCTCAATCAACTTCAGCAGATATCTGAAGACCTCCGACTACAACTGAATCTCAATCAACTTCAGCAGATATCTGAAGACCTCCAACTACAACTGAATCTCAATCAACTTCAACAGATATCTGAAGACCTCCAACTACAACTGAATCTCAATCAACTTCAGCAGATATCTGAAGACCTCCAACTACAACTGAATCTCAATCAACTTCAAGCAGATATCTGAAGACCTCCAACTACAACTGAATCTCAATCAACTTCAACAGATATCTGAAGACCTCCGACTACAACTGAATCTCAATCAACTTCAGCAGATATCTGAAGACCTCCGACTACAACTGAATCTCAATCAACTTCAGCAGATATCTGAAGACCTCCAACTACAACTGAATCTCAATCAACTTCAGCAGATATCTGAAGACCTCCAACTACAACTGAATCTCAATCAACTTCAGCAGATATCTGAAGACCTCCAACTACAACTGAATCTCAGTCAACTTCAGCAGATATCTGAAGACCACCAACTACAACTGAATCTCAATCAACTTCAGCAGATATCTGAAGACCTCTGAAGACCTCCGACTACAACTGAATCTCAATCAACTTCAGCAGATATCTGAAGACCTCCAACTACAACTGAATCTCAATCAACTTCAGCAGATATCTGAAGACCTCCGACTACAACTGAATCTCAATCAACTTCAGCAGATATCTGAAGACCTCCAACTACAACTGAATCTCAATCAACTTCAGCAGATATCTGAAGACCTCCGACTACAACTGAATCTCAATCAACTTCAGCAGATATCTGAAGACCTCCAACTACAACTGAATCTCAATCAACTTCAGCAGATATCTGAAGACCTCTGAAGACCTCCGACTACAACTGAATCTCAATCAACTTCAGCAGATATCTGAAGACCTCCAACTACAACTGAATCTCAACCAACTTCAGCAGATATCTGAAGACCTCCGACTACAACTGAATCTCAATCAACTTCAGCAGATATCTGAAGACTTCATCAACTCATTAAACATCATTATCTGTAAGTAACTATATTCTCTCTGATTTCAGGACAAAACTCATCTGCTCTTTAAACAAAATCAAAAGATGAGGAAACTTAAACGTTTAAGGCAACCAGCTTCAGGAGATTTTTGTGTTTTCTTGACGTTTTGTTGAATAAACTGAATATAAGTTGAGGAAACACAAAAATCCCCTGAAGATAGTTGCCTTTAACTTAAACTTTGTATCAACTTTAGATTTTTTACAGTGTATTGAACCCTATTGCTCAAGTATTTTCTTATTCTAATTAAAGTGGATATCACCTTTAAACACAGTGACTGGCTAAAGTAAATATCACAATATACCCAATTTACATGACAATATAATACACTATAACCTCCAGAAAAACACACAGAAGATCTGTAGGACTGCATCTAAACAGAATAATGACAGAATAATGATATATGAATTGCTTCAGTCCTCTTATAAGAACAGATGTTGCTGCTACAGAAGAGTACATGGAAAGTGTTGAGACCAGGGGCGGCGCTAGGGGTGGGCTAAGGGGGCTGAAGCCCCGAATGTTTTCAGTAAAGCCCCGAATGTTCTTATTACCATGCCTCGTAAGCACTATCACTGAGTTTCCATGTTCAATAAAATATTATTTACTACAACTGCAGATTTGTTCTCTGCACATATAACTGTGTCAATTTTACGTTATCATTCACTCACTCCCGATAAGGACCGCCCACTGAGACTCGTAGCCATTTTGACTGGCATGTAAACTGACCAACCGTCGATAAGAAGTTATAGGATCAAAACAATCCAGCCAATGAGATCAGATCTTGTGTAGCCAGGCGGTTCATTTGTGTGTGGTATTTTACTATATCAATTTATTTAAAAAGAAAAATGGACATTTCAAAATTTGTCCAAAAAAAACACGCCCAGCCAGCACTTAAACGGCAAAAATCAGCTGCCTCAGGTATCTGTAACTTTCTATAACTTATCGCTGTAACAGTCTCGCAATCCGTCAAAATACGTTATTTGTTTCTGTGAAACAACAAATATAGGTTTTTAATCTTGATATTGTATATATTATTTGTTTTTAAATTATGGGATTTGCATTTTGGATCATATTGATCATATAATGGTTGAGCAGTGCAGTCTTTCTAGGACACACACAGACACAGACACAGAGACAGAGAGAGACAGCGATTATAACCGGTTTGGATAGCATAGTCTTCAGCAGACTTGTATTCGTTTAAGGGCAACAATTCAATAAACAAGTTAATAAGAAATAAATAATTTGTTAACGAAAATGCTGCTAAACACTGACATGTTCTCCACACTGAATTCAGTATTTCAAGTAGCACTGACAATCCCAGTTATCAGCTGCAGCTGTGAACGTTCCTTTAGTGCAGGGGTATTCAACTAAAATGTACAGAGGTCCAGTTAGAGAAAATTTCTTGAAGCAAAGGTCCGGGAAATAATAATGTCTTACTATTTAGTATGATAGCTTATATATTTTATAGCTTTTATATATTTATAAATAGCCTAGTTGTTGTTTCAGCATCTGCATGTAATAAATACCTGCCTGCCTAATAAAATTAATTCAGAACAATTCAAAAACTTGTTGATAATATTTATTGTCATGTTACATAGAACTGAACATATATGTATGACTGTAGATATGTATGTTTTTTTTTCATTAACAAAATAAAAGTAGGGCTGTATTTCAAAATAAGAGAAAATAAATAAAATGTGAAAATTGTGTATGTTCAAATAAAGTGCTTAACTTCAGACAAATAAAATAAAGGGAGGAAAAGCTTAAATTTCTCATTTTGAAAAATGAGTTTGACTCAACAATCGCAACCAATTTTACAAAGAATTAATCTCAACACATCTTAACAATTGAACAGTTTTAGAATATCACCAGTTTCTACCGCTCTTATATCCCACTCCTCCACTTTTGGAGAACGCATTTGTTCCTTATTTTTATCTCCCTTTCTCCATCTCACTCGCCAGTATCTCAACTTTCTCCGGCGCAGTCGTCTGTATCTCTCCTTTTGTTTTCTACATGTATCGCTAACTTTCTATCGTCTTTTCATGCGTTACTAGCCGCGAACTCTCTCATCTATCTGCACTCTATCGAGTCGCAATATTTACCAGACTTGATTGGCTGAGTGGTATCACGTGGGATGGCTTAACTCGCATGTAATTGGTCTGTGTGTTTCCACTACCACTACAGTAAAGACAAAAGCTGCGCCGGTTGAAATAGAAGCGCCCCGCCAGGTTTTAGATCATAATCTTATATTTTGGCTGTAGGTCCGGGTCCGTGTGGGACGGCTTCTGGGTCCGGACCCGGACCGCGGTCCGCCTGTTAGTGACCTATGCTTTAGTGCCTTGTGTCGACTGCATACACACAATGGAACAAGACTGGCTTAACAACCTGGCAGTGATGTCCAGTGAGAAGGAGAAGTTTACTGCTGTTGACCATCACAAAGTGATAGACAGATTTGCCCAAATGAAATCAAGATGATATAGTCTTATACTACCACTGTCAAAGCAATGAAGAGCCATATTCAGACAGACATGGCATGGAGGGAGGAGAAAGGCAGATAAAAACACTTCACAATAAAGTTTTATTTTTTATCATTAGTTACTTCACTAACAATAAACTTATAACTTGTATTTAAAAAAAAAAAAAATCTTTGTAAATGTTAATTGATCAGAATATGATTTTTCATTTGGAAAATAAAATAAAATAAAACAAAAAATAGTCAAGCAGCCAACTTTTACCATTTTTGGACCACTTAAGATGGTAGATGTTAACTACCACACAAACGAATGTTAAAATACAGCTTTACTGCGAAGTTTTACCACAAAATGAAAATTCAATGTAAATTAAAATGGCAAATAAGCAGAAAAGAGAAGTGGACACACTTTAAGAAGATAAGAGCACACAAGGATAGGGAGAATAAAAGGGGGGAAGAGAGGAGGAAAAGGAGAAATGAGTGGAAAAAAATGTATGGAGAAGAGAAAAGCAGGACATAAAAAATGGAAACAAGAAGAGAAATGAAGACAAGATTAAGGAGAAGATGACGGATGTGAATAGAAGAGAAGGAATACAAATGGAAAGAGAAAAGGAGAACAATCAGCACAAATCAAAAGGAGAAAAGAGGGGTGTTAAGATGAGAAGCAAAAAAACACTTGAGAGAAGAGTAAAGCAGACAACAGCAAAGCTAGGAAAAAACTTCATGAGGCAATGACAGGACTTCAGTGCAGCTCTAGACTGAATAACTTGAATCTGTGCTTATTGTAATGCATTGAAACAGAAAGATGCTTTGACTGGTATATATTTGTAATTGTAGGCAAGGCAAGGCAAGGCAAGTTTATTTATATAGCACATTTCATACACAGTGCTAATTCAAAGTGCTTTACATAAAAGAAAGTGAAATAATCATTCACAGCAATAAAAACAAGGAGATAAAAATAATAAAACAAGGAATTTTAAAATGATATAGAAATTGATTTAAAATGAAATTTAAAACAGTTAAATAGAAAAGGAATTATACATAGAATACAATGCAGTCAGTTCGGACGTAGCACAGCGCTCATTCAACAAATGCACAGCTAAATAGATAGATGAGTTGTAGAGTAAGAGTAAGTCAGTTCAAAATGTTCTCACTTTGGCATGAATTTTTGCATTTGTGTTGATGAATATGAACATTTATTAGCAGCCTCCTAATTATACAAGCACTGACAGCTTGGTGTCATGTGGTGGCTATTGTAGATTTTAAACCCGTTCCGTATTAAGAATGAGTATAGATTATTGTTTACAGTTTAACTCATTAACTAATTTATTTTAATAATAAATATTTTAAGAAAGATTTACAGCTTTGAGAAAATAAAGCTTCTTAGCCAATGTGACTTAAATATATTTTAATTAAAGTGTATTCTGACAGGTATGGATGTCTCTGGGCTAAGCCCCGGATATCCACTCACCCTAGAACCGCCCCTGGTTGAGACAACAAAAAATTGATGTTAAATGAGTATTAATCAGATATGAATAAGATCACTCACCTGATACAGTCAGTGTAACAGCAGCACTGATGTGTGATGTCTGTGAGTCTGATCTCTCTCCTCTACAGCTGTATTTACCGTCAGACACATAATCAGCTCTGAAACTGAACTCTGCTGTTGTTCTGTACACTGGATACTGAGTGTCTCCATCTTTAAACCTGCTGTATGTCCACTGAATGTGTTCTGCTCGCTGTATGTCACATGTGAGAGTGACTGTCTCTCCTCTGAACACACGCTGATCTGGAGTCACCTTCAATACAGGTGTTGGTCTCTCTGTATTAATACACATATGAGTAAATATTAATAAAACAGCATTAGTGTCATGATCACTAGTCATGCACATATGTGAAAGCAATAATATCCAGACTTAATTTATGTTATTTTGTATTCATATATCACACTTATGGATTGTACAATATTCATAATTTAAGAGTGTAAAAAGAGTGCTGAACGTGATGTGGTCATGAAGCTGATTCAATTGTTTGTTGTTGCATAAAGTGGTTTGTTTTACATATTATAAATCCGCAGGCAGAATACAGCGCTCCAAAAATGGTAAAAATAGGGCACGATGTATTGTATGAATTTTAAGGAATTGTCTTGAGATTTTCTTTAAATATATTTTACCTGTACTTTGTATTTTACATTGCATTGTGTTCTAGGATTAACATAAATGCTGTAAAATTACTAGATAATGTCCTGGCAGAAATTTACCTATCTCTCTCTCTCTCTCTCTCTCTCTCTCTCTCTCTCTCCATGTTAAACATAAATATTAACAGCCAATCAAAACCTACTTATGAGAAAAAATACTGCATTCAATTAAAGATCTGGTTTGCTTGTAAGTTTGTGTTGATTACATAAAAAAGCTTCCAATTATTGGTAAAAACTTAATAAAACAGCAATTTATACTTATTCTACATGTTTTATTTACAATGTTCACATACTTTAAGAGTGTCATAAACGTTCAGTATGATTCGTCAAATAAGGTTATTTAAGAGGACAGTGATATTCAGCTCACCCTTCACTGAGAGAGAAACAGCAGAGCTTGTGTGTGATGAGACTGATCTTCTGTCTATGTGTCCTTTACACGTGTACTGACCCGCATCAGATGATGTAGATCCTATAATAGTGAGAGTGTTTTCTTTTACTGCGTAACTCTTAGACACTTCACCGCTGTCTTTATACCACTCATATCTCCAGCCATGTGTCTGGTCAATTCTCCATCTCCCGTTACTGTAAGACTGAATCACACACTTCAGATTGACTGTCTCTCCAGTGAATGAATGAATAATACATTAATAAAATAAATAATTTTTCAGGGAAAATAATTATGTAAATATAACCGAGTGTTACTGCAGGGTTCACCTAAACACTTAGGAAACAATAAAACAATAAAAACGAGAGCATCTTAACTCTTCTAAACTTGTATTCCTCCTCACATCCCAGACAGAACTCAAAACCAGCGGCACTCTAGAGTAGAAAGTGGCGTGCCCAATCCTATCTACGGCAAGCCCCGAGGGGATAAATGCGCGCACGCACACACACACACACACACACACACACACACACACACAATGAGCGCCCACAGATCCAAAATTAGTGCAATATAATAGAATTAAATAAAGTCTGTTACAAACGTCCTCCCCCCCTCAAAAAAACTAGTCAAAAAAGTAAACGTCCCCGTAATGTTCCAGAATAAACGTCAGAAACAATAAACGTGTACAATAAGACACTACAAGTACAGAGCACATTTTCAACTTGATGGCAACAAGTCTATGTATAGAACACAACATTACCCCTATATAGTAACCTTTTTCCCACGTTTTCTTTTAAGTTAACATGGTTACTTTTCCTCAATTTTTCAAACCTTTGTATAGAAACAACAGATTCAGCGTGTCAGCAATCGCACAAACTCTTAATCCTCTCCCATACACAGAGACAGATATTTCAATACAGAACAAACTCATTTAAATGGTCAGGAGGTCTAGGAACTCTCCCAGTCTTACTAACACTTGGCTCAGATCAAGTTCGATAAATATTCAATTTAATGTTTATGAGGCAAAAGCGGAACAGAACAGCGCTACTCATTTGAAGCGCGCCACACGGATCATATCCGCTCGGTTCAAACAGCGGCGCAAGCGCAGAGCGAGCTGACTAGACCAGATGTGTTTACTGACGATCACGAGTGCACTAAACAGCGCTGTCTGTGAGATCCAGTGAGACGCGCTTCAATTCAGCAAAGAACACAAATGACTGATATAAACTTGTATCAGTCGATACAAGTCAACTGATATAAACTAGTTTAAATCCAGATAAAACAGGACAGAGAAACAGCAGAAAACCACTGTGTGCAACGATACAGTCAGAAGGCTTTTCAATCTACAAATCTCCATCGTTTACCATGGATTTACTGTAGTAACACTAACTTCACCATGGTATTGTGGAGGAAATGTGGGGTATTTACATCAAATCTATTATATTAATGTAGACGTGTATTAAATGTATTAAAGAAGTAATGAAATATAATTACAGTATATTTGTGATTAAGCTATATAGCGTTTGGGTTTTTATAATAAATTTATTTAGACTACTGTTTTACATATAAATAGGCTACATAGAAAACATATAGTTGCATTTTTACCACAGTATTGAGGTGCTATATGTGTGGTTTTAACTGTGGTTATCATGATGTAAATGTATGCTACTATGGAAGAACAAAGGTTAATTTTAATCAAACTCAAACAGTCAGAAAAAAATGAATTTCACCATGTAAAAAGGAGGTTGGAGGTTGTTGCAGTTTTTACAGATGTTAACGTTACTGACTTTGATAATGAACATAAACTCAACTCAAACTACTACTGTCATGTCAAATCAATGTCATATGTGCATTTCTAAGAGACAAAAATATGAATATTGCATTAAACATATATATGTATAGATAGATATATGGGCGTGTATAAATATAATACGGTGGGGGGTTGATCAGATTACCCTGTGTGTACGTGGGGGGTGGGGGGGACATGTAGTGTAGAAAGTGCGCATGCCCAATCCTATCTACGGCAAGCCCGGAGGGGATAAATGCATCACACACACACACACACACACACACACACAAACACATAATAACATAGCGCCCGTAGATAATGGATTAGTGCAATATAACAGAATCAAATAAAGTGTGTTATATAAATATTTGACAACTATAGTTTATACATATTTGAACTAATCTTTCATAACATGTGTTGTGATTATGTTTCTGATCTGAGTGTTTATCGGAGGCTCTGGCTCCGTCTCATCCTCAGACAAACGCATCTGACTCGTCACAGAAAGCAGAATGACATAGATAAATATAAGTTAATTATATTGTGTAACGATACGCTCATGTCATGATTTGGTTCGATACAAGATACTGATCTTACATTATGATACATTTACATTTAGTCATTTAGCAGACGCTTTTATCCAAAGCGAATTCAAATTGGGCGATTAATCTTGATGATACTCACATGATACTACAAAAATACAGTACAAATGGCAAGTTTTGATTTTAATTATTACATTAGTGGCATATGATTAACAAACATGAATGTTCATTGAAATGGTAAATGTGGTGTTTCATCAGGATTGGCTTGAATAGGCTTTGGTTTGTTTTTTCTCTCCTCATGCAGAGAACGATAGAGACACTAGAACAGAAACATCTGTCTCTTCTTGTCTGTATGGTCTCCAGGGTTTCTCTTCTTTATTGTCTGGTCTTATATCAATGTATCGTGTGTATTTGTTTCAGTTCCTGTGTTTGTTCATATTGTTTATTGCTGGATTTACTTGTGTTGTCTTGTTTAAATAAGTTTTAAACTGTACTTGGATGCAACACTGTGTTTTACTGAAACAGACACTCAGAGATCTTGCAGCTTCACCAAGAAACTCACTCGAGGAGCATCGAAGACTTGCTGGACGTTTCTCATCTAACTGACCTGCCCGACTTTGCTCTCATCGATTTCTTCTGTCATGTTATCAACAAGCGTTTCAATCCACACTGATCTGTGATGATCCTCGAGCATCTCTGAGTGCATTATTACACTCGTACGCTCTTTGTGTAGCACTGATGTTAAAGAGAGTGATGCTTTCTCCGTCTGATTCACAACAGATCAGATCATCAGACGTACAGTGAACAAGTGTTATGTTATGTTATGCAGAGAATTACAGCAGCGTGTAGATTCATGTAAAACGGGTTACACTAATGACACATTTATAATGCATCTTTATTGTGTTGATTGATATTTTAGTTCATGGTTTGTAAGTGCATCAAAGTATCATGACTTTAAGATGCTCGTCATTATTAACTCATTATTAATTAGTGTAATATCAGCTCATGTTTTGTGAATGCGTTATTTTGTCATGACTTTGAGGCACATTATCATTAATTCACTAAATCCAGCTCATGATTTATTATCAAATACACATGTTTAGTCCAACAGGGAAAGAGAAAAACACAAAACAGATTATGATCGTTTAAGATCAGTTATTATTAGTGTATTTAGTATTTTATACATTTGATTTGAAGCATCAGTGAAAATAATTTAGTAAAAATATGACCTATCCCTTTTAGTTAACCCCTAAACGTTGATGCATTAATTATCAAACATGCACTAACATGTAGTTAAGGCTGCATTATTCATAAATGCATATGATTTCAGTCATAGTTAAGAAGCTCTTGACTGATTACTAATTTGCTCATATCTTCATTAATCATAAGTTCATGTTGAAGTAAGTATTCATTTAAGTGTTAGTACATTATTATTCATGTACATGTATTGTAGTGTTACCTAGAGAGAGTTCAGGAGGACAATCATATTAAACTTACCTTTCACAGAGAGATAAACAATAGAGCTTGATTGTGATGAGAATGATCTTCCATATATCCGTCCTCCACACCAGTACTGACCCTGATCAGACTCATCCGCTCCTCTGATAGTGAGAGTGTCTCTGTTTACAGTGTAACGATCAGACATCTGTAACATTACACTGTCTTTATACCACTCATATCTCCAGTTACTGTGAGACTCAATCACACACTTCAGATTGACTGTCTCTCCAGTGAATACAGGACTGTCTGGTGTCACAGTCAGTGTAGATCCGGGTAAATCTGTGAAGAAAGAAGACAGACTGAATATCTGACTTAATGTAGCTGATAGTGAAGTAATTATGATTAAAATAGATGTTATGATAAAAGTTGAAATAAATGTAAAATGTTTTATTCATTTATTTGTTTTGTCAATTGTATTTTGAATTGAGAAAGTTACTAAATCATTATTGAACAGTTCCTGTTCTGGTCGGTAGGTGGGACAGTTTTCATAAAATCATCTACATTTACATTTAATTATTTAGCAGAAGTTTCAGTTCAAAGCGACTTCCAAATTAGAACAATTGAAGAAATCACACCAACAAAAGAGCATCGATGTAAGAGATGTGACAAGTCCTGGTTAGTGTAACAAGACAAGTCTAACTAGAAAACAAGTAGACCGTATAGAAAACACAACTCTAGTGTTCGAGTTATATAAGACAATAGTACTCTTCAGAGTATTACTGGAACACTTCTAGGTGTCTGTGGTCATTCTCCTACAATGAAAACCGTGAATGAATTACAGGTTTGTGTAAAAGATCATAACTCTTATGTTTGTTTGGGGCCAGAGACCCCTTACATGGGATAATATTTGTGAAGACTCCTTCATATTTATAGCAGTGTTTAAGTATATGCTTAGTGCTCTTAGATGTTGGAACTTCCGGTTATTTATTTTTATATATATTGTTCAGTAAAAATAAATACAAAAAATGAACTTTTATTTATTTTGCCTAAATGGAAAGGATATGAGCAAATCATCTTTGATTGATGTTATTTTAACTAATATACCTCATGTTTTCTCTGCAATAGGAATTGTTTGTAATGATATTAGCGATCATTGTGCAGTATCCTGTGTGAGAAATTTTAAGATGCTTAAGAGTTCACCTAGATTTATATTTAAACGTCAATTTAAATGTTTTAATGTACAAGCATTTTTGCACGATGTGTATAATAGTGATTTACAGTTAGTTTCAATTATGCCTGATGTAGTTGATTCTTGGGAATATTTTAAATCTATTTTTCTGCGAATTTGTGACAAACATGCTCCTCTACGTAGATTCCAGGTGAGTAGAAGCAATAATCCTTGGTTCAATGAATCCGTTTCAAATCTTACTAAGCAAAGAAATGTGGCTTGGTCTAAAGCAAAGAAAACAAAATAGCAATGAGGACTGGTCTCAATATAGATTATTATGGAATAAGTGTACAAAATCGATAAAAAGTTCAAAAAGCCAGTATTATTTAAATCTGATTAATAATAATATGAAAAATCCTTCTAAATTTTGGAAATTAACGAAGTCTCTGGTAGGGTCAAGTAAATCTACTGATCTTCCAAAAGCTTTAAAACTGAACCAAAGTATAATTACAGATAAGGTTAATATTGTTAATATGTTTAATAGTTATTTTATTTCAGCTAGTTCGATAACAGACTCCAGTAATTCGTTGGTCATTGATGAACAGGGAATTGATGAGTCGACTAACAATAGTGAATAAGATTTATTTTCGTTTACCCCTATATTGCCCACCCATGTTCATAAACTACTTTCAAATTTAGACTGCAAGAAACCATTTTTTTTTTAAGTGTCTGCAGATATTATTGCCGAACCAATTGCGTCGATTTTTAATCTGAGTCTATCCACTAATGTAATTCCGCCATCTTGGAAATCAGCTATGGTTATGCCATTACTAAAAGAAGGAGATCCTTCCAATTTGAATAATTATCGCCCTATTTTTAAACTACCGGTTTTAGCTAAAGTGTTTGAATCTATGGTAAATGATCAAATGAAAGAATACCTATTTAGTCACAATATTTTAAACGCATTTCAGTCAGGATTTAGAGCGGGACATAGTACAATAACAGCTACTACACTAGTTACTAATGATTTAATCACTGCTCTCGATAAAAGACAGCATTGTTCGGCATTATTTGTTGATTTGACAAAAGCGTTTGACTTAGTGGGTCATGCCTTACTATTACAGAGGCTTAAAAGTATAGGCCTTGGTAATTCGGCCCTGAGTTGGTTTAAAAACTATTTATCTGATAGAACTCAATGTGTTGCTGTAGATAATTACACCTCGGCCATGGTAAGAGTTAGGAAGGGTGTCCCACAAGGTTCTTTACTGGCACGACTTCTTTTCTCTATTTTTATTAATGAATTGGGGAAGGGAATAAAATCTGCAAAGTTAAATTTTTATGCTGATGATACAATTATTTATTCCACTGCATCCTCTCTGTCTCAAGCTATTGAAACTCTTCAGGGTTCTTTTTATACTTTTCAGCTTACTTTACTGAAACTAAAATTAGTTTTAAATGTAAACAAAACTAAGTATATTATTTTTACGTGCAGCCGTTCTATAACCACTGCCCCGCTCATTCTTACTATTGATGACCTGCATATAGAAAGAGTATCAAGTTACAAATATTTAGGAATATGGCTAGATGAGAAGTTAGCCTTTGATGTTCATATTGATTACTTGGTGAAAAGACTTAAACCAAGACTGGGTTTTCTTTTTCAGCAAAAAAAAAATTATTATTTGGAGCTAGAAAGAGAATTATAAAGAGTACTTTTTTACCCATTTTAAATTGTGGTGATGTTATTTATATGCATGCTTCTACATATTTATTGAAAAGGCTGGATGGTGTTTATCATGCTGCATTGTGTTTTATAACAAATGCCTGCTCATGTACTCATCATTGTCTGCTGTACAACTATGTAGGTTGGTCCTCTTTATGTCAAAGAAGAAAATCACATATGTTACTATATATTGTAAAGACATTGTTGGGTATGCTTCCAAATTACATTACTAGTCTTTTATGCTTATGTGGAAAGAATTATAGCACCAGATTATCAAATGGGATTAAATTAGTAGTACCTAGGGTACACTCAGAGCATGGGAAATCATCTTTCTCTTATTATGCTCCATGGCTGTGGAATGAATTTCAATCTACTACTCCACTATAAACAATTCCTCCTTTGAATATTTTCAAAACTGTATTGCAGTGTAAAATGAATTATTCATGGTTGCTGTTTTAATTAATTTGTTGATCTATGATGAATCTTTTCGCTTTGACTGTTTAAAATTCACTACGTGTGTTGTATGTTTATGTGAACTTTTTGTATGGCTATCTTGGCCAGGACTCCCTGGAAGAAGAGATTTATTTTAATCTCAATGGGACCTTCCTGGGAAAATAAAGGATAAATAAAAACAATAAATGAAATAATTATTTATCCATCCATCATTTGGCATCTACAATTACCCTGAACTAAACATTAGCCTTAATTCCAGACAAGCATTAATTTGAGTGTACATTTTACAACAAACTACCATTTTAACCTACTTTTCTTTATTCATTTTATTTATCAGTGTTTTATCAGCAAGAGGAACAACTCATACAAATGATTCTGGGTGAATGTGAATGACAGCAAAATATAGACAGAAATCATCAGCAAAGAGACAAATGTGGGATCCTCATATGATCCGTGTAGACAAATAAACTACAACAACACATATCACATTTGTTTAATAAATCAAATATACTGCAGTACAGCACAGTACCTTGAGTGAGTCCAGCGTGGATGAAGGACATCAGCACTAAAAGCAGAAGAAACAAAGATATTAAACATTTCTAGAGCTTCAACTGAAAGAGTTTTTCTGTTTCCATGAGAAGTCACAGGACTCATGAACTGATACGAGAGTCGATTCTCTGATGGATTCACTGCTGCTCAGAGAAGATTCACAACATACAACACATGACCATATTCACATCAACCATGTGATACAGTTTCTGTAGTGCTCAGAGAAGATTCACAACATACAACATATGACCATACTCTCATCAATCATGTGATACAGTTTCTGTAGTGCCCAGAGAAGATTCACAACATACAACACATGACCATACTCTCATCAATCATGTGATACAGTTTCTGTAGTGCCCAGAGAAGATTCACAACATACAACACATGGTCATATTCTCATCAACAATGTGATACAGTTTCTGTAGCGCTCAAAAAAGATTCACAAAATACAACACATGACCATACTCTCATCAACCATGTGATACAGTTTCTGTAGCGCTCAGAGAAGATTCACAACATTCAACACATGACCATATTCATATCAATCATGTGATACAGTTTCTGTAGTGCTCAGAGAAGATTTACAACATACTGCACATGACCATACTCTCATCAACCATGTGATACAGTTTCTGTAGTGCCAACAGAAGATTCACAACATACAACACATGACCATATTCTCATCAACCAATGTGATGCCAGACAGTGAAGATCTGTCTCTTTAAGTGTATATGCTTGTTTTCAGTTTGAGTTTTCTTTAGTATTCTTTATAATTGACACCTGAGCATTTTTCAGTCTGGTTTCTGACCGCATCATCATATAAATTAAACATAAATAAATTCATAAAGTTATGAAAAATATTAAGCGAGGAGCAGTGATTAAATCTCTCTTTTTCTTTTGTTGTTTGATGAACAGATGATGATAGACAGCGTCAGGTTTATATCGTAGGATGATGTCACAGAATGCACAGATCTATATACTGACTAGCATTCAATTACTTGCGCTCACCACACACCAGCAACAGGTGGAGAGGAGAGGGAGTCATAGAGCCAATCAAGTGTATGCGCTTACCACACACCAGCTACAGGTGGAGAGCAGAGAGAGATAGAGCCAATCAAGTGTATGCGCTCACCACACACCAGCTATAAGTGGAGAGGAGAGAGAGTCATAGAGCCTATCAAGTGGATACGCTCACCACACACCAGCTACAGGTGGAGATGAGAGAGAGTCATAGCGCCAATCAAGTGTATGCGCTCACCACACACCAGCTACAGGTGGAGAGGAGAGAGAGTCATAGAGCCAATCAAGTGTATGCGCTCACCACACACCAGCTATAGGTGGAGAGGAGAGAGAGTCATAGAGCCAATCAAGTGGATGCGCTCACCACACACCAGCTACAGGTGGAGAGGAGAGAGAGTCATAGACCCAATCAAGTGGATGTGCTCACCACACACCAGCTACAGGTGGAGAGGAGAGAGAGTCATAGAGCCAATCAAGTGGATACGCTCACCACACACCAGCTACAGGTGGAGAGGAGAGAGAGTCATAGAGACAATCAAGTGGATGCGCTCACCACACACCAGCTACAGGTGGAGAGGAGAGAGAGTCATAGAGCCAATCTAGTGGATGGGGATTATTAGGAGGCCATGATGTTCAGAAGCCAGTGGTTGGGAATTTGGCCAGGACACCGGGATTACACCCCTACTCTTTACGAGAAGTGCCATGGGATTTTTAATAACCACAGAGAGTCAGCACCTCGGTTTAACGTCTCATCCGAAAGTAGCCTATATTTGTCTGTGTTTCACTTCACGTCTCGAATCACACACTATTTTAATAAAATAAATAAATATGTAAAGCACTTTTACATAAGGCTACGCAATATACTATAGAACTACACTTTCCTTGCCTTATATATATATATATATATATATATATATATATATATATATATATATACAGTCTTTGGCATCCTTCCGTCTCAGGAGACGATGGTGTGGCTTTTAATTTGATGAAATTCCATCTATCTGCACCTTCGCGAGTGGCTATAAAGCCCAATACTTGAATGGCAATATCTGCTGCATTATCTGCTCCTTCCTCTTGACTCTCTTTGTGGCAAGGTTTTTAATCCTGGTTTCCTCGGCTTTCTGGACACCCTGTCTGACAACAAAATGCCAGGCGGAGCGATCTTCTGCACGGCTCTCCCACGTGTCAATGTTAATGTCGGACAACTTCATGTCCTTCTTACAGATATCTTTATAGCGCAGTCGTGGACGCCCAATTAGTCGTGAGCCCTCTGCCAGTTCGCCATACAATAGGTCCCTGGGAATACGGCCAGGGCCCATTCTCCTAACGTGGCCGAGCCAGCGAAGGCGCTTCTCACTAAGTATGGCTGACATACTTCTCATGCCGGCGCATTCCAGAACCTCTGTGTTGGGTACTTTGTCCTGCCACTGGATGCACAGAATACGCCGCAAGCACCTCAGATGAAAGCTGTTGAGTTTCTTCTCATGCCTCACGTGAGTGGTCCATGTCTCACTACTATAGAGGAGTGTGCTGAGCACACAGGCCTTGTAGACGCACAGCTTGGTCTTCACTTGACTCAGGTTGTTGACTCAGGTTCACTTGTTCAGGTTGTTGTTGCTCCAGACCCTTTGGTTCAGTCTGGCCATGACCGCTACTGCTTTGGCGATTCTGCCATTTATCTCCACATCTATGGAAAGAGAGCTGGAGATAGTAGACCCGAGGTAGGTGAAGTTCTCAACAACTTTCAGGTTGTACCCATCAATGGCGACGGTTGGAGGGGAGCCTTTTTCCTGGGCCATGATGTTGGTTTTTTCCAGGCTGATAGTCAGTCCAAACTCCTTGCAGGCATAGGAGAAGCGACTGACAAGCTGCTGCAGGCCATCTTCAGTATGGGATGTCAAGGCTGCGTCATCGGCAAAGAGCATCTCACGGATTAGTACCTCTGTGACTTTAGTCTTGGCGCGGAGACGAGCAATGTTGAACAGCTTGCCGCCAGTTCTAGTGTGGATATAAACTCCCTCGTGGCAGTCCTTGAAGGCGTGCTGGAGGAGCATGGAGAAGAAGATGCCGAAGAGCGTCGGCGCGAGGACACAACCTTGTTTGACTCCGCTACTGACGAGGAAGGACTCAGATGTTGCACCGTTGAAACAAACCGTGCTGCGCATGTTAATATGAAACGAGGTGACCACAGCCAGTAGTTGTGGGGGGCAGCCAATCTTTTGCAGAAGCCTGAATAGACCGCTTCTGCTAACCAGATCGAACGCCTTCGTTAGGTCAATGAAAGCAATGTAGAGTGGCATCTGCTGCTCTCGACACTTCTCCTGCAGCTGGCGTACAGAGAATATCATGTCTGCAGTTGACCGGCCGGCTCTGACGCCACACTGGGACTCTGGGTAGATGTGGGAGGCTAGAATCTGCAGGCGCAACAGGATGACACGGGCGAATGCCTTGCCAACAGTATTGAGGAGGGAAATGCCCCGATAGTTGTTGCAATCGCTGCGATCTCCTTTGTTTTTGTACACAGTGACGATGTTAGCATCACGCATATCCTGGGGGATGTAACCCTGATCCCAGCATAGGCAAAGGAGTTCGTGCAGAGGCTGAAGCAGCGCCGGTTTGCCATTTTTCAAGGCTTCCGGCAGGATGCCGTCACTCCCGGGGGCCTTCCCACAAGCGAGACAGTCAATGGCTTTACTGAGCTCTTCCAGGGTAGGTGGAATGTCCAGCTCTTCCATGACTGGTAGATCAGGGACGGCATCCATGGCGGTATCAGTGACAATGTTCTGAGTTGCATACAGTTCAAGATAGTGCTCAACCCAGCGCTGCAACTGCTCCTCTTGATCTATGATGACTTTGCCTCTCCTGGACTTAAGTGGGGCAATCTTGGTGGTTTTGGGGCCTATCGCCCTCTTTATGCCTTCGTACATGCCCCTTGCGTCTCCAGTATCAGCAGCTGTCTGAATGCTACTGCAGAGGTTTAGCCAATATGTGTTGGCACAGTGGAGGGCAGTTTGCTGGGCATATTTCCTGGTTGTCCTGAGTGCTTCCAGTGTACCACGGCAGGGCGACACCTTGTAAGCCAGAAGGGCCTTCCTCTTCGCCTCAGTCACGGGCTCCATTTCCTCCCAGTGGGCCGCATACCAATCGGCACTCTTACGCTCCTTCTTCCCGTAGGCTGCGATGGCTGCGTTGTACACAGCGTCTCGGAGGTGGGACCACTTTGAGTCAATGGTGTCATCAATAGGTGACTCCTTGGTGAGAGCCTCCTGTAGGTTCCTAACAAACTGCTGTGTCTTCTCTGGGTTGCTTGCACAGCAAGTGTTGATATGGGGGCGGCCATTTTTCTTGGAGTGATACAGCTTCTTCAGTGCAACACGCACCTTGCTGGCCACAAGGGAATGGTCCGTGTCGCAGTCGGCACTGTGGTAACTACGGGTGAGGAGAATACTACCAGGTTCCACACGCCTGGTGAGGACGAGGTCTAGCTGGACCGTGGGTGCCTCCAAGACACCTGATGGATATCCTTGCATTTGAAGAAAGTGTTTGTCACGCAGAGGCCATGTAAGCAACACATCTCCAGCAGACGTTGACTGTTCTCATTGATCTTACCCCTACCATGAAGACCTAGGCAGGTAGGCCAGGATTCATGGTCGGCTCCCACTCTAGCATTGAAGTCACCAAGCAGGTAGAGTCCTTCAGTGCTGGGGATTCTGGATATTATTTCATCCAGTGCCTCGTAGAACTGGTCTTTCTCCTCTGAGGTGGAGCAGAGAGTTGAAGCATACACGCTGGTGATATTTGCTGGGCTAGATGATGTTGACAGGCGAAGTGAAAGTATCCTCTCTGTTCCTGATGATGGAGGTTCAATGAAGGTGACGAGCGTGTTCTTGACAGCGAAGCCGACACCGTGCTGCCTTGGTTCATCTGAAGACTTCCCTTGCCAAAAGAAGGTGTAGCTTGCTTCCCTGATGTTACCATTGTCGGCCAGTCGGTTCTCCTGTAGGCAGGCAATGTCGACGTTCAATCGAGAGAGTTCCCTATCAATTACGGCAGTCTTGCGTGCATTGTCAACCTGCTGCAGATCAGCAGTAAATCCAGGACCCAAGGTCCTGACGTTCCAGCTTGCAAAACGAAGAACTGGGGTCTTCTTTCTTAGAGTATTTTTTCCTGGTGCAGAAGATGTGGCCCGCTTGTTGAGATAACTCTCTAAGCTCCACGCACCCAGTAAAGCAGGCAGGCCATGGCGGGACAGCACCTTACTGGCTGGGGGCTGCCCAGCTTTGGCGGGCGGTAGCTGTCCAATGAGATACAATGATCTCTCCCACCGTCGGAAGTGGCCCCTGGCACTCGTTTTCTACGCCAATCAGATGAGTTTATCACCGGTAACTGCCACTTCCCGTGTTATGTCGACACCTTTCGCCATCGCTGGAGTGTCCTCTCCAGTAGAGCCACAAGGCCTGGGCAGGATAATATGGAGAATCAGCTGTTGCCCATGCAGCAGATTCCCCCATCTCCATGTAGCTGGTGTATCCAAGGGAAGGACAGAAGTCGATACAGCTAGGCACCAGGAGCGTCGCAGGAGTTGCCAGAATGACATTGAGTAAAATGTAAGACTGCCTTAGGGACTCCGTCTCCTGATTTTATTTCGGAGTTAACTCCCCTAGCCTTTCCCATGGATGGGTATAGCCGCAAGGCAGCGGAGGTTTGAAATCAGAGTTTACCTTCTCCTAGATGAGCGGCCATCCAAGGCTAATGAGTCCCATCGGGGGGATCATATATATATATATATATATATATATGAAGCAATGAGGTAAATCTCAAAAAAGTGCTCACCACGTATTGGCAGAGCTTTTAACACCTAGTCCTGTGTTTGTCTTTGATTCACAAACACACATTACAAGCAAATATAAACATGTAATAAAAAGTGATGAAGGCATTGACGATCTTGATGAAGATGTTTATTGTGATAAAGTACATGTTTTACCTTGGGTTCAACGGAGTTGGAATGAACACAGAACAAGTCCTAACCTTTTATACATTTTCAGTTTACTACCCTTCATGTAAATGAAGTTGCTCCTGTGGTAACAGCTGTAGTCTGTATGTTAATTACGTTCTGACACCCCTTTGTCTGAGGTGGTTCTCGGTGTCTCACACCCACTCCATTCTACAATTGGTGACCATTTGGTCAGGATGTGATCATCCCAAATGGTCTACAAACAACATAATTGTTGACTTTCTTCTCTATAATAATTAAGCCATTTTGGGAAATGAGCATGATCAAACATATATTGTGGAGTTGAATCTGGATCGAGGCAGACAAAAGATTCTTACAAACATAAATGTGATTTTACACTACTGATGTTTCACTGGAACAAAACAAACTTCAGACTGCAAACCACATCAGCTCAAAGCTTTTAAGAAACACATCGCCTCACTTCCTGTTTGAGACTGACATCATCAGCTTAACCCTCATTTTGTGTTTAGGTCATTTTGACCCGGAGATGATTTAATTTTTCCCACAAATGCAAGTTAAAGTTCTCGCATTGAGTTAAAACTTACTATTATTGCTCACATGTTATAACAACTTCCCAACATTTTTTTGGACCTTTTGTATACTTTTTTGGGGATCCCATTGCAGCTGCGCACGCATAATGGTGGCAGAATAACACTTGTAACAAGTGAAGGAAAACAGTTCTAATCCATGGAATAAGATAAAAAATATATATATTTTTGTGCCTTTGGATGTAAGAATTGGAATGCAAATCATTTTTATAGAATGATTCGTCATTTGAAGCTAAATACAGACGTTTAAATGTACAGACTATGGATAAAAACTGCTATGATTATGTAACCCGGTATAATAATTTAACAGGTTTACATTTTAATATGTATTGTATGTAGTCACTAATGTATAGTGTTGTAAATATATGTTTAAGTTGATGGGGTATTCATTTGTTATTTTTGTATTTTGACATTCCTGTACAGCCAATCGTGTTCACTTGTACGTGTTGGGTGTCCAATCAGTGCTCTAAATTAAGGTGAGTGGGGCGGGAATAAGGGAGAAAAAGGTTATCGAAGGAGGAGGAGGAGAGCACGAGGGGAGAAGAGCGTTTGATCATCTTTTGTTAAATTGTTACACAAAAATATAGCATACATCGTGCTGTAATGTGTTACAATCGTTTCTGTAGTTAGTGTGTTGTCAAAACGAAAACGGAGAACTTATACTACAGAGAGGGGTAAGACCTATTCCTTCACGGTATATTCCTGGTTGTGTTTATTCCAGCCGCCATTTACTAATACAGCGAATGGACTATTTACAGAGACTGGACATTGTCTATCTAGCTCGGATGGATGGATGGTTTGGTTGGCGGGTCGTCAGTGTGAGGATTCGTGGCAGTTTCAGAGGAGGAGGATTCCAGATATACTTCTGAGATAATTCCTTTGACCCTGAGGAGATCACCACGATCATGAGCTGGATGGACATCTAGTGCCGGGAGGTGAAACATGTTCCTCTTGTTGGAGAGTAAAAGGTCTTTTTTTTCTATTTGCCCTGCGTTGAATGAAGCGGTCTTTTATTTTTTGAGCACAATGTACCCCAGCATCAAACAGGCCTTCAACATGAAAACTGAGTCTTTTATATTGAGTTAATTGAAGGGGAGCAATTATTTGCAGGTTTATTATTTGGTTAAAGAGTCTTTAAGTTTGGGAGAGCTTTGGGTACTTGAATTTAAAGGTGTATTCATACAAAGAGTGAAAGAGGACTATCTACAACAAAATAAATAAGTGAAATGTGGTGATTGATATTTTGGGGGATTTATCTGTGAATTTGTAAAATCCAATTGCTTATTTGCATAATTGTTATTTTATTTAACATTTAAAAACAATAAAAACCTAAAGCTTGATTCTTTTAAATTTATTTCAGTAAATTGTTCATTTATAAATTGTCAATTATTCCATGGCTTCCAGACAGCTTCTTGAAAACCAGAAAGTGAACCAGGGGCGAGTGAGTTCAGTACATTTAGTGTTTGTCTCATAAATGTATGAGACGAATTTCACGGTTGTTCATGGTTGTTGAAGCACGTGTGTCAAACATGCCAAACTTTGGCTTAAATAACCTCGGTTAGGTGACGTCACTCCATCACGAACACCTGGAGGTTATAAATAGATGTGACGTGGAAACATCCTCAGGTCAAACTTTTGTCTGAAAGGACGTCCAGTCACGCTTACAGTGCGGCATTGAAGCGCAGCATCTCGTTCCCGCTTTTTCAGGGAACAGGGTTACAGTCAAGTAACCCGAGACGTTCCCTTATCAAAATCTACTCTCAATGCTGCGCTTATAGCGCTATTGGGAACGAGAATACCAACGCCGCCGCACTGGAAGTGTCTGGACCCCCAACGTTGTTTAGTGTGTGTGCACAAACATTGAAGAGGTCTCAGACATGACTCTGGGATGTCGACTTAAGGACGTGCGAGCCCGGAGTAGCATGAACATCCAAACTATAGAATCTAACAAATGTGTGCGGAGAGGACCAACCTGCTGCATCACAAACTTGCTGCAGGGAGCACCTCTTGCCAAAGCCGTAGAAGATGCAAACCCCCTGGTTGAATGGGCCCTCACTCCTAGAGGCGAAGCTTGACCACGCGCCTCATAGGCTAGGCCAATAGCATCCCTCACCCAATGCGATACAGTATGCTTCGTGGCAGCCACCCCCCGGTTGCGGCCCCCATAGCATATTAAAAGCTGCTCCGACTTACGCCACTGGCTAGTTCGGTGGACGTAGATCTGAAGAGCACGTACTGGACACAGTAAGTGAAGTCTTTCCTGCTCCGGTGTCGTGAACGGCAGAAGGCAGAAAGCTTCAAGAACGACCGGATTCATGGTCGAGAATGGAACTTTCGGAAGATTATTCGGGTGAGGATGCAAAATAACTTTGACCAGCCCAGGGGCAAAGTCTAGGCAGGATGGCGAGATTGACAGAGCCTGCAAATCCCCAATTCTCTTAAGAGAAGTAATGGCCATTAAAAAAAACATCTTTAGAGTCAGAAACCTGATAGGCGCTGACTCTAGTGGTTCGAAAGGGGTCATGACCAGACCCTCGAACACAATAGCTAAATCCCACGAAGAGACTGTCGCTCTGGTGGGCGGCTTAACCGCTTAGCTGCCCGAATGAAGCGGGCAACTAGAGGGTGCTTTCCCACAGAAACCCCGTCAATGAGAACATGGCAAGCCGAAATGGCAGCTACATAGACTCTGAGAGTACCAGGAACTCCGGCACTGAAACAACTTGGCAGTGACCTGGGTCTACATGGTGTGCCATACACCAATTCTCAAAAATGTGCCATTTGAAAGCATAACTCCTTCTAGTGGAGGGAGCCTTAGCGCTTAAAATAGTCTCTACTACGTTGGGCGGAAACCCAGCATCCCTCAGGGGCCAGACATGAAGGTTCCAGAGCTTGTTCATCCAGAGGATGAAATACTGAGATAGGAGATCTCTCCTGACTGGAATCACCCACAGTGAGCCGTCGAGGAGGGATATTAGATCTGAGAACCATATTCTGGTCGGCCAACGGGGCGCTATCAGTAAGAGGCGAGACCCCTGTTGACGGACCTTGGCCAGGACTCCCGGGAGCAGAGCGATCAGGGGAAATGCGTAAAGACCCCGTCTGGGCAACGTATGGGCCATAGCGTCCAGACCCAAGGGAGCTGGAGGAGTCAGAGAGAAGTAGAGGGGACATTGTGCTGTCTCCTGTGAAGCAAAAAGGTCCGCCTCCGCTTCGTAAAATCTCTCCCAGATTTGACTGACTACTTCAGGGTGGAGTTTCCATTCCCCATGTGTCACAGCTTGTCTGGACTGCAAGTATGTTCCCACATTCATATGCCCGGGGATGTAGATTGCCCTGAGGGACAGGAACTTGTCCTGTGCCTAAAGCAGAACCTGCTGCGCTAGTCTTTTCAGGCGGCGCGAACGCAGTCCGCCCTGGTGATTTATGTAAGAGACTGCTATCAACTGCTGGAGGAAGTATTTCAGGGCCCAAAATAGAGCCATCATTTCGAGGCAATTGATGTTCCATTCAAGAAGATGGCCTCTCCAAATCCCTTGGGCTGGACGGCCATCCAAGACCACACCCCAGCCCGTGAGGGAAGCGTCTGTCGTTAGCATCTTGCGACGACAAGACGGACCTAGAGTGGGACCCAAAGTCAGAAACGATACTGGTAAGAACACGTAACATTTCGCTGGAGACCGCTGCTCCCCGAAACACCAGTGGCGACGGAGATTGAACAACAGCCTCCTGAGGGTGCCAGGAAGGAGTCTTTATTCTCTGTTGAAATTTTTTGCGCCCCTCCCAGGGGGGGCACACCCTTTTCTTGGAGGAGACGATGCTCCTCAGGTCCGGTCTCTTTGAGACAGACTGTGAAGCGCGGCGAGCCGCACCCCAGTCTCTACGAGGGGGTGCTCGGCTCGCCACACTCTCCTTTTGTGCTTCACGCCTCAAAGGAACCGGTCCTGGTCGGGACCGTGTGGCCGACGTTCCCGACTCTTGAGCACGGCGGGAAGAAACCTCACAAATGCCTCCTCATAGCGCTTTGCCTCCCGAAACCTAGTGGCGACGGTGTTAACGGCGTCGCCCAATAGGCCGGAAGGTGAGATGGGGGAATCAAGGAGGAAAGTGCTGTCTTTGTCCTTGATGCCCGTGAGGTTGAGCCACAGATGTCTCTCCGTGGAAACCATGGCAGCCATAGAACGGCCGATGGCATGGGCCGTCTGCTTGGTCGAACGGAGAGACAGATCTGTGGCCCGGCGAAGTTTTAAAAATGCCTCTTCATCAATTGACCCGCCTGTGCTCAAATCTTTCAGTAGGTCAGCCTGGTATGCCTGCAAAACCGCCATAGTATGCAAAGCAGCACCAGCCTGACCCGCTGCTTGAAAGGCTTTCCCCTTTTGGTGGGGAGAGTTGCTTTCTTTAATGATGATGAACTCCCAGGAGAGAGATAGCCCACGAGTGTCTCTTCAATCTGGGGCATCATCATATAGCCCTGTGCCTTTGCATCAACAATAGTCGAGTAGATCGACGTCGATGGCACAAAAACATCGGACGAATACGGTCTGTTCCATGAAGGAGCTACCTCGTCATGGAGATCACCGGAGAAGGGGAGAGACCGTCGCTGAGGCCCCTCCCCCTGGCCACCCGACAGATATCTGTCGTCTAACTGTGTCGAGTGTTTGGAGGTCTCTTGCTCCTGCGGCCAGTCTAGATGTAATCGATCGACTGCCCGAGTAACCACCTCGAGTAACTCCTCATAAGCTTTTTCATCACGAGAGGAGTGCACTGAGGTGGCACTTTCCACCTCCCCAGAAGCAAGAGATGAAGTCTCGTCGGCCCGTTCAGAAGAAACGCCGAAGCGCGCTTGAGAAATGGACGCGAGGGCTTTATGATCCGGTGAGAGTGCGAGAGAAAGGGGTGAATCCGTCTCACGTGCCTCGGCCAGATCGACACGCGATCCCCACGAGCCTTTAAAGAAGGAGAGCCGCGCACGAAGCACCTTGATCGAGAGGAGATCGCAGTGCTCGCAGTACCCTCGAGCCCACGGATCGCGTGCTCTTCCCCCAAACACTCAAAGCAGAAAGCATGGAGATCTTCATCAGAGAGCTGCCTCTGACAAGGAGGTATACATCTCCTCTCCTGATCTGCCATAATGAGTAGTTGTTTCTTTTTTTCCTTTTATATATGTACATATATCTACTCGCTTCCTGCTTTGCCTTTGTTTGTTGTTGTTTTGTTTTTTTATATTAGTTTCACTTTTAAGCGTGCTTTTCTCAATACACACACACACACAATGCGGTCCTTGAAGACAAAAAGACCTGAGGATGTTTCTGCGTCACATCTATCCTCCAGGTGTTCGTCATCGAGTGACGCCACCTAACCGAGGTTATTTAAGCCAAAGTTTGGCGTGTTTGACACACGTGCTTCAACAACCGGTCGAACAAAGAATGTTCCCAATAGCGCTTTAAGCGGAGCATCGAGAGTAGCTTTTGATAAGGGAACACAATGTAAAAGACTTCATAGAATCACAAAGTGGTATGGTCTGAGTATGTATATTATGTATTTTATGAAACAATATGTTGTTTAAAATGAAGACCAATGACACTTTCTGATTGTCGGGCATTAGTGTAACATGTTCATTTGTTAATGTACTGAACCACAGCTGTGGTTTTTCTGTAAAGAACGTGAGAACTGACTTCACACATCCTCTAAAAGAGACGAACTGGTTAAAAATACATGAAAATACAAGTGTCTCAGAAAACAGAAGTTAGTTCTGAGAAAAGTTTAATGCAATTATATTCAGTAATTTTAAGTGTGATTTAAGCATCCATATTTTTGGGGGGCACTATGGACAATTCATTTTCAATATAAAGAGTTATTAGGAGCCTGACCAGTTTACTGTGCCCCAATCTAATCAGCATAATTGTACCATGCAGATACTTATAGAGTTAAAAAGAAATACCATAAGTAGTTTTGATCATAAACACTTGCCACGACTTCAAAGCCTGGAGCAGGGCCACCGAAAGCCAACAAAAGCTGATCGTCTCAGGTACTGCGCATGTTCAGATATCAATGTGGAGATCAAGAAGTGACAGAAGTCTCTCACTAAACATGATGCTTCACCAGTAGATACTATTATTGCTTGACTATTAAATATGAGAAAACAGAGGTGCTTAAATGTGATATTAGACAGATGGATCTCTAAGAAGTGGAAGTAAATGAAAATGACAGCCACATGTTTTGCTCTTCTGATAGTATTTTGAGGTTTATGAAAGTAAAAATCCAGAATAAGAATAACTATCTTCCCCACTGATTAAAACCATGGAAGAGAGATAAGCAAATATTAACTTTAATATGATATTTCACACTACTGATGCTTCACTGGAACAAAGCAAACTACAGACTACAAACCACATCAGGTCAAAGTGTTTGAGAAACACACCGCCTCACATTTCCTGTTTGGTGTTGAAATCAGACATTAATGTGACATATAGCCAAATAAATGTTAACACTTAGGTGTTTTCACAAAGTATATTTTAAATAAACCAAACCAAATTCAGTTCAAGTGAATCAGAAAGGGAACCAGCAGCAGGTGACGTCAATGCTTTTGCTGTTCACAACCAAACTAAACAACACCCACAATGATGTGATCTGAATGTGTTTTATTTGTAGCTCCTTTTAGCAGGTATGAGATCATTTGAGGTGTTACTTTTATTTGTAGCTTCTTTTAGCAGGTATGAGATCATTTGAGGTGTTACTTTTATTTGTAGGTCCTTTTAGCAGGTCTGAGATCATTTGAGGTGTTACTCAAATAAACTAGGTTTAAAAACACACTTAAACCATTAAACCAAGTCAAAGCAATTGGCAGAAATGTAGCACAAGCACTGTTTCACAAAATAAAGTTATGAAACAATAAATATGTTGTTCAAAATGACGATCAATATTGTCCAGCATTAGTGGGACATGTTCATATATTAATGTACTGAACTACAGCTGTGCTTTTTCTGCTGAGAACGTGAGGAAAACTGACACACATCCGCTAAACACAACACTTAGACAAACTGGTTAAAAATAATTGAAAATCAGATGTTCATTCTGAGAAAAGCATGAACATAATTGTCTTTTTTTTTCTTTTTTTGATGTCATTCAATGAAATTCAGTCATTTTAAGTGTATTTTTTGACAGATAAACTTCTCAAACTCTCTGAATCTCTAATGGAGAGACTATTTAAATATACAGTACCATACAACACCAAACTCATATTAACACAAATACATCTGATTGAACTGAACTGCTGAAAATAAGAAGAGCGAGTATCATATCATTAACAGTAAAAGCACATGTCCACAGGACCTCCATCTTTCACACGCAGCACAGATAAATACATGTTCTCTGAAACTCTGTGTCTGATCCACATGTAACATATCATCACATTTAATCTGAATAATAAATAATATTGTGGATTCTTAGACCCTCCTACACATAATCATTATTTTATCTTCAGCTGAATACTGTTTTAAAAACAGAATAATAAAACAGAAGATAGAGTAGAATATAATGAAATACTCACAGAGTATGAGAGGCAGTGCACTGGACCCCATACTGACACATTAATAGACTGTTTTAACAGAGACGCGTGCGCTAAATCAGACACTTCCTTGTGTTTCACACGTCAAGAAGAGATGAGGGAGGAGACTAAACTCTACACAGAAAAATACATCCATTCTAAGATATGTAGCTGCTCTTTCAGTGCATGTAAGCTGTGTTTCTACTGAAAAGACTGTTTCACAGAGAATGTCTCCAGGTAATTGTTCTCACACTGCATTATTTTGTTGTTCACAGCCAGAGCCGCACACATTACAGACAGAGCAGTGAATAATGTAGGCCTGTTCATGTAAGGCCGGCTCTTATTTGAGTTATTCTCTCGTCAGCAATTACAGCGGTTCTGTTAATGACAAATAATCTGCTTTTACTCAATGATTGAGTTAATCAACAAGTAATCCAATGTATCTGTTATTAAATTCTAGCAATATCTGCATATTTTCCTTCTATTTGTAGATTATTAAAACATGATTCATGTAAAACTGTCATGAAAGTATTATTGTATATATCACCATATTTCATTTCTAAAGACTTTACAGAAATAATAACCCAGAATCAGAACACATGATTGTTGTCATAAAAATATTTGAAGAAAGTAAACAACGATTTTAAGTTTAAAGGAGTGATTGATTGTGTAATGTTGCTGGTAGGGACTACAACGAGCTTCTTCCCGGATTGGTGACATCACAAACCCATACATTTACATAAACCCCTCCCCTGGGAACAAAGGGGGCGGGGCCATGTTGCTCTGCTTTAGAGAAGAGGAAGAGTTGTTGTCATGCCGTCAAATCTAGGGCAAAAAAAGTAATTCTCATATGAATCATGATTCTATCTTCTAATTATTCTAAAGAATTCACAAGTTTCAAAATCAATGTTCTAAAGCAGCGGTTATTAATCCCGTTCCTTGCGTCCCTTGCGTTCCTTGCTCTGCATCTCCTCTCGCTCTCTTTCTCCCCCCCGTTTCTGTAGGTGGTTTAGAAAATCACAATACACTGAGCCAGCTAACAATAGCATGTTGCTAGCATTATTAACATGTGACTAGCAGGCTGCTATAATGATTAGCATGTTTCTAGCATGATTAGCAAGTTGCTAGCATCTTTCTAACATGAATTAGCATGTCACTAGGATTGATAGATTTTTTATGATAACTATAAATTGGATCAGTTAGAAAAGATAAAGCACACTAAGTGAGATCAGTCTGAAGAGCTGGGCTGAGTTTGGTGGTTCTAGCTTCAGGAGCATTCAGAAATGTTGCTAAGAATAATAATATTAAGCTTAAGTAGAAGATCAGTAATCAACTTAATTATGCAAGAACAAATATATTATATATATATATTATTTTTTTTACGAAGCATTAACACATGTTAGACTGCACCCCATAAACACAACCAAGCCTAAGAAAACCGTCAACCACCCCTTTAAGATTATTCACTTCACTTTTGGTATGGTCACACTCAGGGCCTGAAGTTAACTCTTTTGACCACCAGCCACTGTGGCAGGTGGATTTAAAAATCCACCTGCCACAGTAACTTTTTACCAGCCAGTTTATTTTTTTTATTTTTTTGCCTCATAAAGGTGAAAAATAGAAATCACACAAACATTATTCTTTAACTCGTAAGAATACACATTTAAGTGCTGTCAAGTTATTAATGAAATCATTATAAGTAATAACTCTGACTATATTTTTTTAAATCTTTTTATTCATTGATTTGCTGTGTCACAGACATAGTCATATGTCATATATACTGACTCCGAGTGAAAGTACGATTACTTCCGCGTTACTGTAATTGAGTGCTTTTGCTGTGTATTTTTAAGTAATATTTTAATCTGTAATTTTCTTTTACTTAGTATATTTTGTGCATAGTGTACTTCGCTATTTAAACTCAGTCGTTACTAGTAAAAAAAATCGCTCCGTGGACAATACTGAGCAAATCGAAGAAGAAAAACTGGCCTAAAATCCAGAAGATGCGACACAGACAGGCGTTAATCAGACCCAGCTGAAAACGACCCCGTCGTATTCTGCTGAGTTGGACTCGGAGGAATGAAGTGAACCCTGGCCATATTCAGCTCTTTATGCATTTATTTGTTGGCCCGGGAGACCGAACTAGCAGCTTATAAATATATCGACATCGCCCTTCGCAAGCATGTAGAGATAAGGTAAATACTTGCATCGTTGCATTGGTGGTTAAAATGAAGCTTTTACGGTTTAGCAAAAGGTTTTGCACAAATGAGCCAAAAAGACAGTGGTGCAGGGTGTGCAATATCGTCTGCGAAAATATAGTAATTGTTGTTTTAACGATGTGCGATTTGACATTATCAGTATTTTGCCAAAAACCAAACAAATCACTCTAAACCAGCGGTTCTCAATTCCAGTCCTCGCGCCCCACCGCTCTACATATTTTTCATGTCTCTCTTAGTTAACACACCTGATTCAGATAATCAGCTCGTTAGAAGTGCGCTCCATGAATGAACTGTGTTCCGATTGACATGCTCCCTACACAGTGTCCATTGCTCCCTACTCCCTGAGCAGGGGAAAGCCGCTGAAGTTTACTTCACTTCAGAACATTCATTCATGGATTTGCGTTGCGCAACATCTTTACGCACGGACGAGTGTGACATCATATATGTCTGTAAATATATACAATTTAAATTCACGTCTCGCACACTTCAATGCACTATGAATGGAATACGTTCGCTTCGAACTGGAATCATGGAGGAATATCGTGTGATGTCCACTTCGCAGGGCACTTGCGTTCGAATAGAACAAACGTCTGAAGTGATAAGAGTAACATACGAAATGTGCAGAGCGGTGGGGCGCGAGGACTGGAATTGAGAACCGCTGCTCTAAACAGTGTGCTGTGAAATCTAGTAACGTTAGATTAGACTAATCCGCGTGCATCTGGAGTGCTTTCTTTCACTGCGTGATTCAGTCTGTTAAAATGCGTTTAGAATGATCACAAAATTGAAGATATAGAAGCAGAAAATGTATATATTTATATAATTTAATATAGTAAGTCAACATCACATGAAGAATGCCGTTTTTCTCAAAAAAATCACCATACATAGTCCTGTAGTTTTGCTTTTTACACAGTTAAAAAAACAAGTTAATTAAGAGACTTACGTTTTAGACACATTGCCTGTTTTTGCTCTATTTCGACAACAAAAATAATTCCATACACAGTTTTGCGTCTCTGACTCTGGGCAATGACGTGTTTCATTCCTTGAATTAACCGTTTAAATGATTCCGTTCAATCGCAATGACTCTCTTATCAGTGACTTACTGACACCTACTGGTGGTTCTAATTTAACATTTAAAGTATCTTTTGATTTATTTATTTTTAATTTCAAATGACTATTTAACATTTGTGACCCTGGCATGGAGCACAAAACCAGTCTTAAGTCGCTGGGGTATATTTGTAGCAATAGCCAACAATATATTGTATGGGTTAAAATTATACATTTTTATTTTATGCCAAAAATCATTAGCATATTAAGTAAAGATCATGTTCCATTAATGTATTTAGTAAATTTCCTACTGTAAATATATCAAAACTAAGAGCTTAATTTGAACAACTTTAAAGGAGATTTTCTCAATATTTGGATTTTTTGCACCCTCAGATTCCAGATTTAAAAATATTGTCCGATCATAACAAACAATACATCAATGGAAATATGATTTATTCAGCTTTCAGATGATGTATAAATCGCAATTTAGGAAATTGGTTTTCTGGTTCAGGGTCACATTTTATGTCTTATTTATCAAAACATTATTTCTGCATTTGTAACTGCAGGCTAAATGCATTCATGTCAGTGTGTAATACATATATGCCACTTCAGATGAAGCTTCTGCGTTTCCTCTGCATTGCAAAGATGCATTTTGTTGATACTGATTTAATTTGCCTGGTAACAGCCCAAATGTCTTATTATTCTAATTAACCGATTAATTTAATTAAAAACACCTAGTTTGAGATTTATAGGCCTATCCCAGGTGTGTCAAACTCAGTTCCTGGAGGGCCACAGCACTAAAGAGTTTAGCTCCAACCCTGCTCCAACACACACACCATGTAGTTTTCAAATAAGCCTAAATGATTAGTTTAGCTGTATCAGATGTGTTTAATTAGGGTAATATCTACACTGTGTAGGGCTGTGGCCCTCCAGGAGCTGAGTTTGACACCTTTGGTCGATCCCATTTTTCCCTCCCATTGTTAAAATGTAACTAAGTACTTTTTACTCAGAGTAAATTTTAAATGAGCTACTTTTTACTTTTACTTGAGTAGATTTTTAGACTGGTACTTTTACTTGTACTTAAGTAAAATTTCAGTAATGTAATGGTACTTTTACTTGAGTACAATATTTTTGTACTCTTTCCACCTCTGCTGACTGCTGCTAATCTGAGTCCACAAAAAAGGAGCAGATGCACTCCTCTTCCTCCACCTCTGCTGCAGCTGCATCTTCCATGAGGTCTGGTCTCCTTGACCGTATGCTGCTGGCATGCCACATCTCAACTGCTGTGCTAGGGTCAAAGTCTTTGATTGAGGGGGAGGACAGATGGACAAAGAGCAGGTCAGACAGTGTCTCACATTTGAGACTGGACCGCCAATCAGACTTCACCATCTTCATTACATTAAACCCACGCTCACAGTCTGCTGTTGATGCAGGCATGCATAACACCAGATCCACAAGGTCCAGGAAGTCAGGGCATGTCTCCCTCAGCATCCTGTTAACTTCAGCCCAGGTGATTTTCTCCAGAGTCTGTGGCTCCTTGTAGAGGCAGGACTTGATGATGGTCCACTGGTCTGGAATCAAATCGACATCAACTCCAGAAGAGATCAATATCGGCTTGAAGTGACTTGTGAGCCTGTCCACTTCTGAATCACCAAAGTCTGAAATTATATAAAAAGATTATTTTAAAAGTTTGTAGTAGAAGTGTATGTTGTTTTGAGTTTAACATTTTGACCATTTTTAAAGTTGTGTTCTTTAATAATAGAAAATCATGCTGCTCTCTGGCATTAGAAAAAAATTGTACATTAAGTTATTACAAGTTGCTTTGAGATGCTAACCTGCACTGTTTTCTGGATCAGGCCATTGTTGGAAGCTTACTATCTTTGTATCGCTCAGGATTCCAGACCCCACATCCCCAAATCTGTTGTCCATGCTGTCGGACAGCTTGTCCAAAAGTTTGTCTTTGCTAGCCATCATGTGGCTGGTGTCACTAGGTCTCAGGTTAACACCCATGTAAGTGTTGGAATCCAACACCTTCCTCAGCATCGGTCCAGGTCTGTAGTCAAAGTTTTAAGTTTTAGTTTACTTTTTTCAAAAGGATTTGTACATGAAGACTTTACAGTTTTAATCATTACAATACAATCTCAATAAGTGGTTCATTGGATACATGCTGTGTGAGTAAAGAGCGTTTTGCCTTTATCAGAATAAATTAATTTAATACACATGTGTCAAGACAGAGTCATGACAAGAGGGAGGTCACATATTAAGAGGTAAAATTGAACTAGGTTTTAGGAATGAGAAAACCACTTTTTAAGCTGAAGCAAAGATTAATAACACTTTTTAAACTATAAACAGTAATCAATATAATTTTTAAATCATATTATTATAATTATATTACCTGTATTTGTATTTGAGGATCACAGCCTGGGTGGAGGTTAGGCAACTGTGGACGTCAGCTACTGTTAAACATGACTGCTGCAATTTCACTGACAGGTTGCTAAGATGAGTCAACGTATCATGCAGGAAACTGCTGAACTTAAGTGCATCTCCATCTGTCACCAGCTTGTAGAACCCTCGTGCCTTGCTCTGTTGAGCAGCATTTACCCCTTCATTGTCTGGTGACTGCATCTTTAGAAAACAAGAACAAAATTAATTAAACTGGAAATGGAAGAACTGCATTTGACATGTTAAATCAAAATGTTGACAGATAAATAATATACAACAATACCTATAAGCTACTACTTACCTGCTCAAGGTGCTGAACAATCCCTTTAAACCCCCTTAAGAAATGGTCCAAGGCCCTCAATAGGTGAGAGACCCACCTTGTACCTCCTACTCTGGTGGGCATCAGTGGTTTTATCCCTAGCACTGAGAAACTGTCCTTTAATTTGGCTCTGTTCAGTGGGCTCCTGTGATAGAGGGTGAACAGGCCAGTCAAGAGGTCCTCAACTTTCCTACAATGACTGTTGGTCTTCATTGCATCTTTAAATGCCAACTCAAGGCGGTGTGCCATGCAGTGGACTCCTAAAATGTACGTCCTTTCCCCACGAAGCCTGCTGACAACTCCTGTCTTGGATCCTGTCATAACGGCCGCTCCATCTGTCCCACAAGCAACTAGCTTTTCCTTCCATTCCTCCTCACCACCACTGACTGCAGACATCTGGGAGCATATTGCATCTGTTATATGTGCTGCATCTGCCTTTTTCAGTGCCTGGATCCCCACAAACTGCACCTTGACTTTCCCTGCTCTGCTCATTCTAGTGTAGACCAACTCTTCTTCCATTACACTACTGTCTGTGGATCCATCTGCCATTATGGAGATGAACTTGGTGGCAGATATCTCCTCCTTTACCTTCCTCCTTTCAACCTCTGCTATGTAGTGCATGAAGACTTGGGCTTGGTTTGCATTTCTGTATGTCTTCCCTACAGCTAACCCTTTCTGTTCATCCACCCTACATAAACAATGACAATTCACAGTTAGCTTGATCATGCATACCAGCGCATGCAGGCACGTATATACACACACACACACACACCGTGCTAACTCAACAGATATAACTTAGACCTAAGTTACCGCAGCTCGTATGTAAACAAATCACACACGGTGTTGATGGCTGATTTAGTCAGTAGACAATTCCTGGCAACTGTTAATTACAGCTTTCAGGAACCGTTAAGCAGAACTAAATTGATATTACTGGTAAAGTTACCGGGTACTAGGGATGCCACAATTCTCAATATAATATTGAACCGTTCGGTACGACATCCACGGTTCAATAGGCGCTTGTAAATTACGTTTTTTTCGGTTTTACGTTTAAATAATTTATGTGCGTTTTATTTCTTTCCGAATTGACTGTTTGTGTGTGCCTGTAAAGTCTACGAGCTGAGATGAGGAAACTCCTCCCCGCAACTAACGTCAGCTTTGCTTTATCTCATCTCATTCCATCTCACCAACAGTTTAATACTTACTCGCACATCCAAACGTAGTCAGAGAAGGGCCTCATCTTCTTGCCGATTGCGTGAACGTTCCGAAACAGGAGTCGCATCTTCTCAAACTGCGCTGCTTTCATGGACGTCAGTGCCTTGACCGCAGCGGTCTCCTCCGGAAGCGCAGTCTTTGATTTTTTGCAACTAATTGTGTGTATGTGGCTTTTTGATGACTCGTGGTCCTTAATTGCTTCTAATTTTAAGTTTTTAGTCCCGATTACAAAAGGATTTGACTTCGCTTTCTCTGAGCCATACATACGGCAGTCACTGCAGTACATTTCGTCTGTACTGCAGTCATAAATCAGCCACTCACGAACCTTGCCGTTGTCGCCAATTGTCCACTTTGTATTAAAACGTCGTCTTTTACTTTTCTTTGACTCATCCTCATCTTTTTGTTGGTTGTTTGTTTCAGCTGGCCTCTTTACCCCAGTAATGTGCCGCCACATTTTGAGCTAAAATCCAACGAAATGGCGGACTTAAAAAAAAAAAAAAACAACAGACGCAAAAAAACAACAACTAATGAATCACTCAATTCTCATTGGCTACCCGCCAATGTGGCAGGTAGATTGACAGTTTTACCCGCCAATTGCGAAATTCACCCGCATTTGGCGCGTGGTCGGGTGTTAATTTCAGGCCCTGGTCACACTATCAGAGGCAACATATAGACATCAACACATGTATAAATGACTCAAAGTGAATATACTGTCATATACAAGTGACATTTCAAGCATATAAAATGCTATTGATTCAGACGAGCCGCCTCAACAATATTTCAAATGTGTATTTCTTCTTCTCTAAAAGGAGTAGTTACAAGACCGCAGTTAAGAGTCCAGGAGACTCTTGTGTATCTTCAGCAGGACTCTTTATTGAGAACATGCTGTTTGACGCTGCAGTCATTCAGTCTAATACAGTGAAACACTGTCACATATTTGGGAGAACAGTTGTTACATGTCAAGACAAAAGAGACTTTCAAGCATGCTAAGCAGCAATGGGACACTTGCCACAACTTCAAAGATGGAGCAGGAAAAGCCTTCATAGACAAAAGGTGATCATCTCAGGTTTAACTATCAATATGGAGAACAAGAACTGGCAGAATCTCCCTCTAGAAATGTTGCTTCACCAGCTGGTATTATTGCTGCTTTACTGTCTATAAAATAAAATATAAGATATGTTACTATATATATAATAAAATCTGACATTATACAGGGTTTCTAAGTAAAATGACATGCACATGTTGCTGGTATCGTTTGCTCTTGTTATTGTATTTTGAGGTTTATTAAACTGAAGATGCAGAATAAGAATAGCTATCTTCACCACTGGTTAAAAACAAAGAGCAGAAACAGAGCAAACGTCAAACCACAACCATCAGCTCCACTCTTTTATTAGGTCTCATTCTCACAGCAAACAGCTTTTAAAGTTATCAATGAACAAATAAAAATATGTCTTCAATGATGAGCTAAAGAAGCCGGTGCAACAAGTGAAAATGTGAGGCATATTCAGGGGCATAAATTTGAGGAGACTATAAACAAAATTATAGGGACCGCATCAGAGCTTGTGTCCGTTGTAGATATTACTATCCATCAAGCTAACTTTATTATTTTGAATTAATATTAATTATTCTGTGTATTGATTAAAGATCGGGACAGCATGGCCCTTCCTATTCAAGAAGAACACTAGTATCAGTGGGTTGAGGATTTCCTAAACCAGCCAGTGCCAACCATAGCATTTGATCACAGCCTCCTAAACCCTTTACCCGATCTGCCAGTAAACCTTGAAACGATCACAGCAGTGGAAACAAATCATGTTATCCAGGACTCAAGAATAGCAAGGCTACAGGCCTGGACGAGATCCCATCTGATCTACGTAAATCTGGAGACCAGTGCCTTGTTGATGCCCTAACATATTTTCTTAATGCTTGCTGGGCAGCCTCATCAGTGCCCGAGGAATGGAAACAAAGTATGATCATCACACTTCCAAAAAAAGACAATCTCTCCAAGTGTGATAACTGGCAGGGTATTACCCTTCTATCGGTACCTGGAAAGGTATTTTATATTGTCGATGCCAGATCAACAAGCGGGTTTCTGGAATGGCCGATCCTGCATTGAGCGGATTATTGTTCTGCGACAAGTGATTGAACAATCGCTGGAATACCAACAACCGATTCTGAACGTTATTGACTTTGTAAAGGCCTTTGACTCAGTCCACCGAGAAACACTATGGAAGATAGCCCGGGCTTACAGAATTCCATCTCAATTTGTAGACATCTTTCAAAACCTTCACCAAGGCTCTCGATGCTGTGTACCGATGGAAGAAAGAATAACTGATTTATTCACAATTGAGACTGGTGTACGACAAGGGTGTGTGCTTTTCACCGATGTTATTCGTCCTTGTCATCAACTTTGTCACAAGCCACTCCATCGACCACCTGCACATCAGCATACCTTGGACAGTTGGTAATCTCTTCCTTGCCGATCTCGACTTTGCAGATGATATTTTCATTCTTGGCACGACCCAAACTGCCCTATGAGACCTCACAATGGCCCTAGACTTCGAATTAACGGACAGAAGACCAAAGTTTTTTGCATCGGCTATGTAAACTCGAGAGTACCGATTATAATCGATGGAAAAAAAGTGGAGGAATTTGCAAACTTCACTTATCTTGGCAGTGTCGTCTCCTTAAATGGGGATGCAGATAGAAATGTTGTCTGCTGCATCGGCAAAGCATCCGCCATGTTTCAGCGACTCTGTCCAATCTGGAACTCGCCTTCCCTCTCTCTGCAGATTAAACTGCAATTCCTGGCTACGATCGTTGTACCGATGGCGACCTACGCATACAAGACCTGGAAGATGACTGAAACATTGCTGGATGTTTTCCACCTTCGTTGTTTGCAGCACATATTTAACATCACTTACCGGGACCATATTACAAACATGGAAGTATACGGTCGCATCTATACACAGCCCTTCTCCACGATACTCACCGAACGCCATTTTCGTTTCGCCAGACACATCTTACGCCTTCCTTATTATCAGATACTCAAGATGGCAATATCCTGGCGGCTTGCACAAAAATCACCTGGTGAATATCTTTTCTAGAATATCTGCGAGCAGTTGACATTCCATGGGACAAGGCTGACGTCACAGCCATGGATCAAAGCCGTTGGAGAACGGTTGTTGCCATATGTGCCAAACGGCACCAGTGGACTTAAGGTTAAGGTAAGGAATCACTTCATCCAATGTTTGGACACTCAAAATATATTGCTAAACCTAAAACGCATTTTTGCACCATTTGTGTTTGTGTTGTTTTTCTAGGCTACTTAGGGCTGTCAGTCAATTAAACATTTTAATCGAATTAATTACATGAGGTGACGATTAATTAATTTAATTAATCATAAATTGCATTTGGCTGTGAAAATACCCCGCAAAAGATTATTCACTGATATTTTTGTGTTAATAAATGAGAAAGTATTAAGCAGACAATACAAATAGTAGCTTTAGAAAGACATTTTATCTGATTCAACATACAGTTTATAACACACAAAGGTTTAGGCTACAACGGCCTAACATAAACTATGGAATATAAAATAATTTGAGAAACATCCCTTTTTTTGTTCATGCAATGGAAGTCATTGGTAAAACAGCTTTGTTATCCAACTGTAACGGAGCCGACGAGATGGGAGTCGAGCGGATCCAAGTGCAAACTTGTATTCCTAGACATAGTCAAAACACAGGCAGGGTCAAATAACAGCAAATAGGAAGTGATGGGCAGTATTTCACATACATGTATTTGAAAAATGTAGTTGATTAGTTAATACAAACTAATCAACCCTTTGTGATGGGTTAAATAAAAAACCCAATTTACTGGGTAAAATTAACCCCAAATGTTTTCTGTCCTAGCTCACATTCTATTTTAACGAATAAGTATATTACAAAATACCAGGGGGGGGGGTAAGAGTGTATCATAGTATTATAAACATTTCAGACATTTTGTTTTTTAACGGTCTTATTAAAGAAAATATAAAAGTCAAAGTCAGAGCAAAACAAATTTAACGTAGGAATGAATTAAGACATTTTTGTTTATGTATATGAAATTTTGCAACAAAAATAAAAAGGTTAACAATAAATTATAGATCCTTATTGCTTTTATTTGTATAATATAAAATATAACATCCTTTAAAGCAAAGCAATACTTAATATTCATTAAATTAAATATAAAATATGCCAAATCAATCCAAAACTTGTTTAGAACATTAGTCAAAAAAAGTGAGTCAGTATCTCTTTACCATTATTACAAAAGCAGCATATCATCAATATCAGATCATCTTGAGATTAAAGATTTAGAAGGGTAAATAGTATATAGAATGTTGAAGTGTATTTATTTTATTAATACAATATGTAAAAGGAATTAACCAAGCTCTTCTCCAGTCAATATTATCAATTTTAGAGTTCCAAAAAATTCCCTCTAGGAGATATTTTATTTTGGGAAAATATTACAAATATGTTTATTTCATTTTTTTTCAGTTAGCTCAACACATTCTACATTCTAGAATTAAATTTGGGTTTGTCACAGATAAAGAATTATAACAAATATGACTTTTGAAAAGTTGATGAAGTGTTACAGGAATAGCTTAATTAACGGAGTTAAATTCCCCAAACTGTAGAGGAAAACTGTAAGTTGATATGAATTCTTTGTAAGTTAAAAGATTCCCAGAACTGTCAAGCATTTTTATAAGATGATTAATTTAGCGGTTGTTAAAAATAAAGATGTATTTGAAGCAGTTATATTCCCATTATTCCAAATTAAAGAGGTGTGAGGAGATAAACTGTTACAGTAGCTAATTTTCAAAGCGAGAAGGGCTTGCTGATGAAATTTTGATAATTTGAGGGGGATTTTGGAAATATTATAAATCAAATATCCCACTCACATATCCCTGCTAAATTATTTGACACCGAAGTTAAATCCAATACTGACATATTCCCTGTATGTACATCCAGTCTGGTCCTTTTCCCATCATTTAAACATACAAAATTATTTTTTCCCTCTAATAGTTGTTCAATCACCCCTCCGTTTACATCGGTTTTTGTTCCTCCCCATAATGTACTGTGTGCTTTAAAATCCCCACAAATCACTCTCTTATTTCCATCCATTCCTTCAAATTTGCATTAACCCATTAAGATCTAATTTGTTACAACGATTATAATAATTAATTATGAGCTCTCCTTCCTTCGTCAAGATCTCTATGACTATGTATTCATGCTCATTTGCTATTTCTATCTCTCTAAATGCAATATCTTCTCTAATAAATGTTACACACCCACCCCCTACTCCTTCCCTCCTATCACACCTAACACAATCATATCCACCTAGTCTAAAAATCTAAATTCGGTCTCAGCCATGTCTCCTGAATACAAATAACAATGGGTTTGCTAGATAGCTCTTCTATATTTTTTTTAATTATTGCCCATTGGCTAACACACTTCTAGCATTCCATTGCATCAAAAGGATCATTATTAATATTATCCAACCCATGCTTGTTCCTGGCTTGCCTGAGTACTGAAATAATTTATTACTTCCTCCCATGTCAGCCCACTGATATTTAGATGATGTACTGCAGCTTTCACAATTATTTGTATATTTTCTGTTTTAGATTTAATCTCCATTGTGGCATTAACTACCCCTGCAATGAAAATAACTAGTTTCTTTAAGTCAACTAATACTTTCTTTATTTACCTGTTCTATTTCTTTTAAGGTTTGATTCTGTTTCTTTCATTTCTTCATTCTCTTGGATACACCATCCTCACAGCTTCTGCATATGTGATCTTGTTCTGAGTTCTTACCTGTTGTATTTCCCTTTCCTTTTTCATCACTCCACACACTCCATAAGCCACACTGTGTTTCCCCCCCACAATTACAACATTTTGATTGTTCAAGTTTACGTTTCCCATATTCATGATCTTCTCCACACCTGGCACATCTCCTTCTGCCTTTACATAGCTTGGCTGTATGTCCAAATCTTTGGCAGTTGTAACACCTCATTGGCTTTGGAGTGTATTCTCTAACATTATAACTCAAATCATAATGCCACTTTTTTGGGTAGGAATTCATCTTCAAAATCAAGTACAACATACTCACTGTCTTTTCTCACCCCCTCTCGAGTTATTTGTATCTGCCGAGCACCTTTCAGAATTCCTCCTTTTAAGTTTAATTTGATTTCGTCCATTGAGACTCCTACCTGGACTCCCCAAATCACTCCTTTACTTTCCCTTTCCACGCGACTTGTATTTATTACTTAAAATTTTCCTTCATTCTTCCAGCCCTCTCCCTCTGCTCTGCATTTCTACAAACAATCAGTAGATTTCCAACTCCCAAAACCTTTGCCATATGTATGTCACCAATCTGGTTTCGCAAAATAGTTGTCAATTTCACTGGACTCATTGATGATATTCCCTTCTCCTCACCAAATCTCAATACTATTTTAAATTTCAAACCTTCTTGATCATTCTCCTCCACTCCTCTTTCAAAACTTCGATTACACCTGGTTTCCATTGCTCTAATCTCTTAAATTATTTTCCATTTTCTCCCTCATTCTTCCACTTCCTTGACTTGTTTCCATACCATCATCACTATATCAGAATCTTCCCACTCTGGTCCATTCACAACACAGCTGTGCTTACCCACCACCGCTTTCTTTTTTTTTCATTTGACTTTTCCATTCTTATTATTTTTCCGCTTTTCCGACCTCCAGTTGATAAACATGCTTTTCTTTCAAGATCATCTATTAAATTTCCACAATGTTTTAATTTAGTAGTTTTAACCATACAAGTCTTGCGATCTCATTTTCCCAAAAACACAAGTGGCTGCAGCAATCCAAAACCATCAATCCATTGCTCGATCGGCGAACTGACTGAGGAAGTCCATGACTTAAGTAAAGTGTGTGATGGGAATCAGCTGTGTAATCAGTGCAATCAGCTGTGCGTGTGTGTGTCATCAGTGCAATGGATGATGGGAACTGTAGTCCAGTGTGATCTGTGGTGTGAGTCAATATGATGGAAAGGCTTCTTCCTTTGAGTTCCACAAAAGAAAGTAAGTCATTCAGGTTTCAGTAGCCTAAATGAAGACATTGCGCACTTGGCTAACGTTCAACGCGAGCCGAATGAGAAATTAATATGGTGATCAGGTCAGTAAAATCTATATTATTTACACATATTTCACTATATTTTCATTAAAGTTTGTTAAAAAATGAGGTAATGTGATGTTTTATCATGAGAAACAAATCTTACAAGTAATAGTGATGAGCAAAAGCTGTTAAAACCACACAGGTACATCTAAACAAATTAGAGCATCATGAAAAAGGTCAATATGTTTTGTTACTCATCTCAGAAAGTGAAACGCATACATTATATAGATTCATTACACATAGAGTGAAATATTTCAAGCCTTTAATTCCTGAAATTTTGATGATTATGGCTTACAGACAATGAAAACCCAAAATTCAGGGTCTTAGAAAATTAGAATATTACATAATATCAATTAAAAAATATATATTTTAAAGAGAAATGTCAGGCTTCTGAAAAGTGTTAATTTATATGCACTCGATACTTAGTTGGGGCTCCTTTTGCCTGAATAACTGCAGCAATGCGGCGTGGCATGGAGTCGATCAGTCTGTGGCACTGCTCAGGTGTAATGAAGCCCAGGTTGCTCTGATAGCGGCCTTCAGCTCTTCTGCATTGTTGGGTCTGGTGTCTCTCATCTTCCTCTTGACAATACTCCAAGACTTTCATTAGCTGTAAGCTCTAATAATCAAAATTAAAACAAACAAAACACTTGAAGTTTTTACTTTACATGTAATGAATCTAAAATATATGAAAGTTTCACCTTTTGAAATAAATTACAAAAAAAAAAAAAAACTTAAATGTAACTGTACATATCTATGGTTAAAAGTCCAACTGTCAAAAAATTCAAATCTCAACAGACAAGATGACGTAGCCTAGGTCTGCTTTTATAAGCATCTATCTGTCTATCTGTCTGTCTGTCTGTCTGTCCTTATGTCCATCCATCCATTTGTGAATGTGTCTTTCTGATATAGTCTACTGTATGGCCTTTGAAGCCTTACAACTTTAAACTTTCAAACTGAAAACCTGAACAAATTTATTTTTTATACAAAGTTTAAAAACACAAAAAAAACACAATCTTACATTATGGTTCTGTTGCTGCTTTTTGTAAGTACTCTAGCTGTTAAATATGATTATAAAGTGTTTCTTACTGTAATACTGTATGTTTGACTGAACTGTAACTTACACAATATGAAAAGGAAATCACAGGGAAATGCATTCTATTTTACAAAGAAGACTAGTAACAGCAACACTGAAAATGGAAATTAGGCAGGGGAAATGAATGATGCAGAAAGGAAAGAAGCTGTGGAAACGTGTGCCTTTAAGAGAGACAATGAGGAAGCAGAGGTACGGTCAGAGATGGAGCTTGTGTCGATAGAGACGACTCAGATCAGACCAGAATCAGAGATTAGCAAAAACACTCATGTAGTCAGTCATTGCCCACCAGGTGTGCCTATTTAGGTTACATAAGTTGTGCCTGCAAACATAAAAAATATATATTCTAATAACCTACTTGTATTATTAGCATCTAAATATACAAATAGAAAAGGGGTTGTATATAATTATATTGTTGTTTAATATAAATTTCTAAGTCCAGTACAGCCACAATTTAAGCTGTTTCCAAGGACTGTTCAGGGATACAGAAGAAGCTTTAAAGTGAATGGTACACAAACCATCCCTGGTTAGAATACTCCATTAGCACAGACTCAGCCTTCTGTTATGCTTGTAGACATTTTAGCCTCCCCAGCCACAAAGAATCAAGCTTCACTTCAAGCTTAGGATTTAAAAGCTGGAAAAAAGGCAACATTCAAAAATGGAGGATTCACTGCACACAGTGATGCAATGATGGCATGGAAAGAATTTGAGATGTCTGGAAAAAAAAAGCAGGAATCTCTGAGAGAGTTAAAGGGAGCGGGAATTATATTAAAATATTAGCTGAGGTCTTGCATTACACAGAAACACAAAATACTGGCCAAAGTGGGCACAATGAAACAATGGAATCAGACAGGAAAGGGAACGTTTTAGGTATATTGGAGCTGATTGTGAAACATAATCCTAGCCTTATGAAGAAAATGAATGCAGCTGGCAATGCAAAATATACAAGTGCTGATATCCAGAATGAGATCCTGTCTTACTTAGCAGGGATGGTGTACACCTCATTAATAAAAGAGGTCAAGAAAAGTGAAGTTTTCAGCATACTAGCAGATGAAACTAAAGACCTTAGCAAAAAAAAGTAGATTTAATTTGTATTAAGGTACTAATGGTGCAATAAATTAATTATTGTATTACAGTTTGAACATGCTGAACGCTTAGATGCTGAAGCACTGACACAAAATATTATTGATACTCTGGAACGATATGGTCTGGAATTCAAGAGTAATCTTTTAGGTCAGTCTTATGATGGGGCTGCAGTCATGAGTGGCAAGCATCGTGGCGTAAAGATACGCATAAAGCAACTGGCAAAGCAAACCTTTTATGTGCACTGTAATGCTCACTGTCTCGACCTTGTGCTGGCTGACACAGTAAAAGCCATCCCAGAAGCTAACTGCTTCTTTTCCTTGTTACAAAAACTACATGTTTTCATATCTGGACCAGTGGTGCACCAAAAGTGGCTGCAAATTCAAGGTGAAATATATCCAGGTGCTCCCAGAGAACTTCAACGGTTGAGTGACACACGGTGGTATTGGCCTGTCGCGATTTACTGGATAGGTTGCCAGCGGTGGTATGAGTCCTAGACGAAATAACAAACTGGGGAACGGTCAGTAGATGCCCAAGGCCTTCTGTTCCAAATTGACCTGGAGTTTATTGCATTTCTAGCAACATTCAAAAAAACTTCTTGGAGATGAATTCCTTTATGGCATGCCCCAGTCTCCATGTCTTGATTTAGCAAAAGCAGTAGACCTAGTGGAGGCACTCGTCTGCACATTTGAAAATTATAGAAACAAGAAGGTATTTGATGATGTCTGGACAGCAGTTTTGAGTAATGCTGAGCAGTGTAATATCTGCAAAGAAACCATTATCAAACGAAAGAGGATGCTAAGCTCTAAGTTAGAAGCAACGTGCGCCATGCCAACAGTGGGAAGTCAAGCAGCTATGAACAGCAAGGAGTTTTTCAGAGCAGGGATATTTTACCAGGTTTTGGACATGATGCTAAATGAGCTGATCAATAGATTTTCAGAACACTAATGTGACATAATGAGGGGTATCCAAGCTCTGAATCCTTATAGTGAAACATTCTGTGAACAGTTTCCATTTGCTGATGTATGGGTCTGATCTTGAAGACCTTACATGAGCTATACCAAGTAAAGATAATTTTGGATCAAAAGTTAAAACAGGGGATACAGAAACCATCCGGTATACTGTAATTCCAGTCAGTACTGCTGCATGTGAGCGCAGCTTATCCTGCCTAAAGCTTATCAAAACTCATCTCAGATGTAGCATGGCAGAATGATCTGTGGATGCTAAGCATAGAATGTAGAAGAGAAAAATACCTAAATCTTAATGAGTTTGTGGATATCTTTGCGAGAAATCACATGAACCATAGGATTCAGCTACTATAATTTAGAGACAAGTAAAATGTTCTGTCCCTTGAGTAAACTCAAAGTGTTAAGAAATGCAATGGGTTTGCAATTTGTCTGTAAAGTAATGCAAAGAGTCTAGCCACTTGCTATTTCTAGGTAAATAAAGTGCATGTTCACCTGTCATAGTTCAGAGATTTAGTACTAACATTTAGATTTGTCTTAAGACATCGGATAGTATGAATTTCTGAAAAATTATTCATTTAGCATTTGGACACAGAAAATGGCTACAGTGTCTTATTTTACATGCTTCATGTTGTTTGAGATATCTTTCCTAATGTTTCTATAATTTTTCAACATTTTTCTTTTTTGTAATGTTACTTGACTAATTGAAGTCCAATAAGATTTTGTTTACTGATTTTAAGCTTTTTGTCATTTTATTCTGGAAATTATTAGCATATACATTGCTTATTTTGCATGCTTTAGAAATAAATTGCTAACTTTAAATTAACTGTGTACATTTGTAATCTATGAATTCTGTTGAATTGTTGTCTGTAAAACAGAACATGTAAAACATGGTTACAGTCAGATGTGTTTTTTTTTTTCAATAATTGTTATTATTTAATTGTAGCCCTCTCCCGTTGAACGGCTCAAATAATAAGTACGTCTAGGGGGAATTTCAATAAAACAAACAATACAATTTTGGGTGAGATTTACATCTATAAATTGTAAATGTCTGTTTACATTTTAGTAATAACAGACATTAAAATACAACCCAGGGTCTCAGATATCAGTATGAAGTGTTTAAACTTATAGATACAGAGCGTGGAAGTGGCTGTGTACTATGTTTCTATTACCTAATGTAGCCTATTCCAATCTCACTGAAATTACTCAACTGTACATTAAACAATTAACCATTCAAATTTTCTTCACAGGATGATCATAGGACAAAAATATCGTCAATAATAAACCTTTACATTAATTAAACGTTGACTCTTTTGTTTGCTCGTAAGAGTGCACCCGCCACCGTTAAGAAGCCCATCATTACAGGCCCGGTACCGTGGCTTTGAAAGAGATTCGTCATTATCAGAGGTCCATTGAACTGCTGATTCACAAACTGACCTTCCAGCGTCTGGTGAGAGAAATCGCTCAAGACTTCAAGACTGATCTGCATTTCCAGAGCTCGCTGTCATGGTCCAGCAGGAGGCTAGCGAGGCTTATTTGGTTCTTCTTATTTGGTCTGTTTGAGGACACCAACTTGTGTGCCATCCATGCCAAGAGGGTCACCATCATGCCCAAAGACATTCAGCTGGCCCGTCGCATTCGTGGAGAACGTGCTTTAATCCAGCTGTTTCAGCCATACAAACCTTTTGAGGCTCTTTTAAGAGCTGCCTCAATATTTATATGAAATATTATTTACTTTAATCAATTGCTATGCACATAGAAACGACCATAACATGTCTGAACTGTAGTTTATTAGCAGTGTCTTATCAAAATGGTAGTATTACTAAAGTATTGTTAAATAACATGATAGGTAGACAGTGTAGATTGTTTTACATCTTTAAGCTGGTGCTGGTGACATAATTAATGACTGTTTAAGTGGTCACAATTACTTTACGTTTATATTTATGCATTTAGCAGACGCTTTTATCCAAAGCGACTTACAGTGCATTCAGGCTATACATGTTTTTGTCAGTACATGTGTTCCCTTTTGTACTTTGTTGCAAAGAAGTCCAGAAGACGCCACTTTTAACTATAGTAAGATTCCATTCCATTCCATTTTTTTTTAAATGAGATGACCTAGTATATAGTGCATATAGTACATGCATCAAGTCAAAATCTGATTCCCTGTTTCTCTCAGCTATGTTGTTGTTTTAAATGATCATACTCTGAATTCTGCTGTTGTATGTCCTGCTTGTTTCAGCTGTGATTAATGTAATATTTTTATATACTGTTTTTATTGTATTTGTGTGCATAGTTTTGATCTTTGATCTTTGATCAAATGCAACTAAAACTCACCTACTTTCATACTCAACTCTCTCTCTCATTCTCTCTTTAATACTCATACTCTCTCTCTCTCTCTCTCTCTCTCTCTCTCTCTAACACACACACACACACACATACACACACACACTTTATCTTGCACTTTGTTCAATGTGTTTTGATATTTTCTTGCAACTGAGAGCACTTGCTTTATTGCATTATAATTGCAGACAGCCCTTTATTGCATTATCCCTGTAATTTTAATTGAGCTAGGCATGTTACATATTATTGATTTTTTGATTGCTACACTGTAAAAAGATGCAAGATGTTTGTTTTGTAAGATGTTTTACAAACAATTTTGTTTACATATTAGACTAAATTATCCATTAAGGTTTCTAAAACAATTCACTGTTTTTCATTCGTAAATGTACATAAAATTGATAATGTGGTGACTTAACATTATTTTTTTTTCATCCAGTAAAAAAATACCTCAATGACAAAGTAATTGTTGTTTCTGTTGCTGTGATTTTTTTTCTAATAGCAAAATAGGACAATCAGTGTACAGTAGATATTATACTCAAATTGTTTAGATGTACTCATACATGTATGTGAGTCAGCCTATACTATATATTATCCGGACATGTATACAATCTGTAAAATCAGCACTTGCACACTTATTGTTTTTATTTAACATTAATACGTTTATGTTTACAAGTTACTGAAATTCTTTATGACTGCAATCTTATAAGGATTTTGCATGTTTTCCAGTACATGTAAAATTTTGTTGTTATTTTGAGATCATTCTGCCAAAGAAACTGAATTTTGTGCATTGCAAAAAATACATGATCACTGTGGTCATATAAATAAATAATTATATTTAGACTGGGCATAATTGTTATGGAGATACATAGCTCTATCATACATGTTGTGTGTAGTGTTTGTTGGGGGAAAATTACACCACAAATCCAAATGATGTGTGTATCAGTTGATGTTTGCTGACATCTAATGGAAAACGTTAGGTACTGCACCTAAACAAAATCTCAAAGCTCATTTTTTAAGATATCAGCCCAAATTTGGAACATATAAAAACTTTGTCATAAACTAAAACCTCTATAACATTTCTGTTTCACATTAACTTTTTTCAGTTCCACAATGAACTGCCAAGATTCTTCCTTATTTCTGTGCTCCAAAACTTCCAATTTTTAATCAAAGCTTTTTTTACATTTTTGTCCACTAAATACCTCAGTTATTTTTTTTAACTGGCTCTCAGGGTTAAGGTCATTTATAGAGTGAGTAGGGGCCCGAAAATGACTCAAGCCCAGGGGCCCCCACGATGCTAAGTCCTGCCCTGGGCGTGGGGATCCATTTGCAAGGCTTTATTAAGAGGCATGGTTGGAAACAAACATGGGTCACACATTGGCAAACAGGTATATAAATGGCAAGACAGAGAGTAATCTTAGGGCAAGCGTAGGTCTGCGATCTGCAAACAATATCCAACAGGGTAAGGCAGAGAGATAATCCAGGTACACGAGCAGGTATCAAAATACTAGAACACAGGCAAGGCAAGGCAAGGCAAGGCAAGGCAAGATATAGACTATAACGACTGAGTGGGCTCTGTAGAGTAGCTATCGCTAGAATATACACTATACAATACTCAATGAGAGGAAGTCCAAGGCTTATGTAAAGTGTGATCAGTGCAATCAGCTGTGTGATTAGTGATAAGTGCAATCAGCTGAGTGAAAAGTGCGATCAGCTGTGTGACGTCAGTGCAATGGGTTATGGGAAATGTAGTCTTGGGTGATGTGTAACCGTTAGTGTAGTCAAAGAGTATAGAAACCCAAGAGGCGAAACTCAACAGAACGCTCCATAGCAACAGTTACGCCCATGACATGACTGTGCCGCCGCCATTTTGGACTGACAACTACACAAAAACGCCGTAGAATAATAGCAGCCAGTCGCGCTTGACCAACTTACAATAAGACATTTCATATATGTGTAACAGATGTGTATGCCAGTAAGGGCTGTGTGTAAACCTCACTCCCCTGACCTCAAAAAGAGGCGCTCTAGCGACTGACGCTAGAGACTGTAGCCTTTAGCCTCCTTGGTAGAGCGCCCGCCTCCCGGAGTCCCGGGTTCGAGACCCGCTCGGAACAAGAACGAGTTGGAACGGTGCGGACCCGTGTCGGGGAGTGTTAAATATGTATGTAATACTTAAATATAAAGATTATAGATAGGTCCCCTCCACCAATTGACTAGACTGCTTCATACTGCTTACTGTTTGCCAAGTAAAAAGATAAAATTACTGCAAACCCTTTACTTACCTATATCCATGTTCTATGTACATTTTCCTTGTTAAATTAAAAACTTAAGGTCATGAAATTACTAGATGTGATGTTTGTTAGTGATTTAATAGAGGTAGACACGATCATATATATTTATTCACAATGTTTATTTTTAAATAAAAATAATACAATAAATGGTACACATTCATAACATTTATAAAAAAAAGTTCAAATATCACAAAATATGAACAACTTGCACACATTGTATCAAGGACTCCACCAACTATTGTGAAGTTTCTGTAATTTCTGTCATGTATCAAGTGCACACATTTAACTGAAAAAAGTAATAGATCAAAATCTCATAAGCAATAGAGATCAAAACCATCAGCGGCAATTGTGTTAGCGAAGAGATTGATTAATAATTGATAATTGCTGCAGTTTATAGCAGCACACTGCTTGCGTTTCGCCCACTTGCTCCCTCGCATCTTCTAGCGACCTTCTGCAGTTGTCAGTCCAAAATGGCGGCAGCGCCTCCGCAGCGCCATCTATAGACTGTTACCCGTATCACTACAGAGTTTCGCCTCTTGGTATTCTATACTCTTTGGTGTAGTGCAGGAGTCCATGTAGTGAGCGAGTGACCTCTGGTGGTGAGTAACAGGGAGTGCATGGACAGGATTCGTGAGATTAAGAGTGTATCATAGTATTATAAACATTTCACAGACGTTTTGTTTTTTAACGGTCTTATTGAAGAAAATATAAAAGTCAAAGTCAGAACAAAACAAATTTAATGTAGGAGACGAAGACATTTTAGTTCATGTATGTTAAATTTAGCTAATAAAATTAAAAGGTTAACAATAAATTATAGATCCTTATTGCTTTTATTTTTATAATATAAGATAACATCCTTTAAAGTAAAGCAATACTTAATATTCATTAAATTAAATATAAAATATGCCAAATCAATCCAAAACTTGTTTAGAACATTAGTCAAAAAAGTGAGTCAGTATCTCTTTCTCATTATTAAAAAAGCAGCAAATATCATCAATATCAGAGAATTGTGATATTAAATATTTAGAAGGGTAAATAGTATGTAGAATTTTGAAGTGTATATATTTTATTTTAGTATTAATACAATATGTCAAATAAATTAAGCAAGCTCTTCTCCAGTCAATATTCTCAATTTTAGAGTTCCAAAAAAAATCCCTCTAGGAGATATTTTATTTTGTTTTGGGAAATATTACAAATATCTTTATTTCATTTTTTCTCAGTTAGCTCAACGCCTTCTACATTCTAGAATTAAATTTGGGTTTGTCACAGATAAAGAATTATAACACATATGACTTTTGAAAAGTTGATGAAGTGTTACAGGAATAGCTTAATTAACTGAGTTAAATTCCCCAAACTGTAGAGGAAAACTGTAAGTTGATATGAATTCTTTGTAAGTTAAAAGATTCCCAGAACTGTCAAGCATTTTTATAAGATGATTAATTTAGCTGTTGTTAAAAATAAATATGTATTTGAAACAGTTATATTCCCATTATTCCAAATGAAAGAGGTGTGAGGAGATAAACTGTTACAGTAACTAGCTTGCTGATGAAATTTGGATAATTTGAGGGGGATTTTGGAAATATTATAATCTCATGTTAACATAAATTTAAATCCATCAATTTGATTAAAGAGACTATGAGGAATATGGTTCCAAAGAGAATTAGGGGTGATCAAACATCTCTTAAGCCAGTTTATCTTAAAGTCTTATTTAGGTCCTCAAAATAAAGCATCTCCAGACCTCCTTCAGCCTTATTAGTGAGAACCCTTTTTTAAGTCTTTGGGATTACATTTTCCAAATAAAAGAGAACAAATTATTAATATCCTTGCAGTTAGAATTTTTAACATGCAGTGATAAAGCGGGATAAACAAATTGAGATAAGCCTTCTGCTTTGGATAATTAGGCACAAGCATAAATGGAAAGATCACGTTGTAACCAGCAATTTAACACTGCTTTTGTCTTCTTTAATCCAGAGGAAAAATTTTGGTTTTGCCTTTCAAGAAAAATTTTTGTAACAAAAATTCCTAAGTATTCGAAAGAGGATTTTACTGGAATGTTGGTTATATATTTCTAATTTAAAGTGTGTAAAGGGAGGATTTCACATTTAGATAAATTTAAAGTTGAGCCAGAAGCCCTTGAAAAATTGATGATGAAGGAAATATCATGGGGAATATAAGATACGTTCTTTAAAAATAGAGTCATCTGCCAATTTGGGATATCTTAAGTACAGTATCAAATATTTTAAGACCTTGGATTTCATCATTATTGACAATACCGATTGATAATAATTAAACTACTAACAAAAATAAAAAAGGGTAAATTGGAAACCTTGACACGATTAATATTTAATATTTTAGTGGTGGAGGTATTAAGCAGTGTTGCTAACTGTTTTCAATTGAAAGTAGCTAAAACTGGTCGCTCTATGTCACTGGATGACATCATAATGGCAAATTTACTGATCTATATAAAAATGAATGTAAATCAGTGAAACTTAGATAAGGTTTGTCCAAGAACTTGCTATATTTGTCCCTAAACATTTGATGAATATCTCAAAAGGGGCGGGAAGTCGCTAAAGCTACAAAGTAGCTAAATTGGCAACACTGGTATTAATAATCACAGAGCTACTAATAACTAATAACTAGATAGTAGTATAAAACATCTTAACAATATGTAGACAATTATTCCCAGAACCAAAAAGTGCTACAGTCTAACTATGTCGAACGCCTTAAAAAAATCCAAAAAAGAATGATAGCACCATCTTCTACATTTCTAGCATAGTCAAGCACCAGCCTAATATTATTAGTTATGTGAGGACCTTTTAGAAAGCCTGTTTGATATTCACTGATTATGTTGTTTAACCCTTTCCGTAATATGTTAGCAAATACAGAACTAATTAGTTTATAATCAATTGTAAGAAGGGAGATCAGCCTCCAATTTTCTAAAAGATGTGGGTCTTTATCAGGTTTAGCGAAATGACTCCCTGTTTCATGGGAGTAGACATTTCACCACTATTAATACATTCAAATAACATATTATCAAGAGGATTTTCAATTTGTTCCCAATAATGTAAATACAATTCAACTGTCAGCCAAAACTGGACTCGGATTAGACGTAACGAGTGACGTTTAGTAGAACTGCCCTTTATCATGGTTTCACCTAGGTCCTTTAGAGTTTGTATAAATTGCCCTTCTTCTCTATTCTACATAACATATTTACTCTCATTATTTTTGTTCATGTGAGCAGTACATGATCAAGTGTCGACATGTCTGGAAGAGGAAAAGGCGGTAAAGGCCTCGGAAAGGGAGGCGCTATGCATCACCGAAAGGTTGTTCGCGATAATATCCAAGGGATCACAAAAACCCGCTATTCGTCGTCTTGCTTGCCACGGCGGCGTCAAGCGTATTTCTGGGCTGATGTATGAGGAGATGCGCGGTGTGTTGAAGGTGTTTCTGGAGAACGTTATTTGTGATGCTGAGACCTACACGGAGCACGCTAAAAGAAAGACCGTTACCGCCGTGGATGTTCTGTATGCTCTGAAACGACAGGGATGCACTCTGTACAGATTCGGAGGTTAAGAGATTCCTGAACAAAACAAAACCCAAACAGCTCTTTTAAGAGCCACCCCCGATTTCACTCAAAGTACAAGTTTCCAAATCGTAACCATTTGTTTTTCTGCAACTTAAGTCTGTTTATAATAGTTGGACTTAACTATCGTTTTTAGTGTTTCATGGTCATTGTTCAAATTACATATAACGTTTTGAGGATGAAGTGCATTACATTTTTTTCCTTATAGTTAAAAGTTAAACAAACAATCATTAGCTCTGTATTTGGTAGCATTACGTGATGAAGTTAAATCTAGTTGACAATATTTCAGTCATATTTGTTCTGAAAAATGCGGGAAAATCAAACAAAGAAACGGAAACAATGGTAGATGTGAAGTATGAGGCGATGGGAGGATTTACATTTTAAAGAAACTGATGGGCTTTAATGTGGCCAATGAAATTATGCTGTGGGTTGGTCCAATAGAGATACCCAATCACAGATAGTTGTGTTCCTTTTAGAAATTAGCATAGGGCAGCGTATAAATTTGCGTGTGGACTGACATAAATCTACATTCTAGTGATGGGTAGTTCGGATCATTTTACCAACTCGGACCTTTGAGTCTCGTTCAGCAAAATTAACAAATATTTTTTTGTTCATTTCCTTGTTTTTCCAAAGCATAATTCAAGTGTTACGTGTTACTTCCCTAACACATCTACTACTTATGCAAACGTTGATCACACTACAAACAATACAAAACTATAATGCTATAAGAAACAGAACATATTAATTAATTGTTTACCTAGGTCTTTAATCTATGATTAGCTCACCTCATCTCTTATCTGACATCGGGTTTGAGTCATTCATTCATCACGTGACTAATGCAGTATAAGCCGGAAAGAGAATTGATAAGTTCCCCTCCCAAATCTTCAGGTTTGAGTCATTCGTTCATCACGTGACAGCCCCATAAGCTAAACCTATGCAGTACGAGCCGGAAAGAGAATTGATTAGTTTACCTTTTGAATCTTTCAAAAGTTCGTTCTTTTGTCACGTGACATGACAGCATAGATCAATTAGTTAATTTGCAAGCTTCCTTACAAACGGGTGTATAGTTATTATTATTATTATTATTATTATTATTATCATTATTATCATTATTATTTACTCTTACAGTTAGGTGATGCGTTTCTGGTCTCAAATTTTAGCTTTTTATTTCTTACAGTTTACAAATGTGTGAATTTCTGTCATGATGGTTCTTTTCCATAACAACGAATGTGGTAACAAAAGTAATACACTAAAGAGTTGGTTATTGTCATTATTATTATTAAGTCGTTTTCCCTTAGACTGCATAGGTTTAGCTTACGGGGCGCTGTCACATGATGAACGAACGACTTGAAAACCCGAAGACTCGAAACAGGGGAACTAATTCCAGTACAGAACCTATTGGATGGTGCACATGCACGACGGAACGAATCACTCCGCGAGACGACTCGATCTTCTCGAGTCACATCAGAGATGTCGTTCAAAATGAACGAATCGTTCAAGACCGACCAATCACTACTACATTCAATGTTGTGTATTTCTAAAGTGAACTTCATGCCTGAACCAGTGAAGTCCGCTCCCAAGAAGGGCTCAAAGAAGGCTGTCACCATGACCGCCAGTGTCCTACATTTTATCCTACCCGTCAGATTTGCCTACCTCGGATTACTGCACATGCGCACACAGGGTAGGACAAATCGACAGAACACTGAAAAAGGAGGAAAGAAGTGCAGAAAGACCAGGAAGGAGAGCTATGCTATCTACGTGTACAAAGTGCTGAAGCAGGTTCATCCTGACATCGATGGCATCATGAACTCTTTCATCAACAACATTTTCAAGCGCATCGCCGGTGAATCGTCTCGTCTCGCTCACTACAACAAGTGCTCCACCATCACATCGAGAGAGATCCAGACCGCTGTGCATCTGCTGCTGCCCGGGGAACTAGCCAAACACACCGTTTCTGAGGGCACCATGGCTGTGACCAAATACACCAGCTCCAAATAAATTTTGAACCTCGTTCAAAAGATGGTGCCGTACACGTGGCATCCTGTTGCAGCAGCTCTGAATGTTTTTAAGTTCTTGTATTTTTGTACTTTTTAAATTATTTTTTATCAATGTTTGAGGACTGTGATGTGCAGCCTTAGGTTTGAGAGCATCAGAAAGCACTGGATTATGATTATTTTTATATTGGCATTTTTAATTGGATCTTCGGGGGCAGTGTCAAGTGCGGAAAACTTTGATTCCGTGATTTACTCAAGAGAACAACTTTTGACACTTCAGTATACTGCGATGTCATCTGTACCAAGAATGGATATTTCTGTGGAACTGAGGAGAAGAAGGGGGTGCAGAGCAGGAGTGAAACGCCGATTAAAGAAAAGACGATACAAGCCATCGTTACCTGTTATCATAATGGGAAACGTTCGATCGCTGGGGAACAAGATGGAGGAGTTAACAGCACTTGCAAGGACGCAATGGGAGTATCATTAGTGCAGTTTTATGTGTTTTACTGAGACGTGGTTGAAGGAAAGAACGCCGGACTCAGTTGTTGCATTGGATCGCTTTCATCTAGTACGAGCAGACAGGTGCGCTGTGGAGACTGGCAAGAGTAAAGGAGGTGGACTGGCACTGTTTGTTAATGAACGCCGGTGCTGCCCAGGTCAAATCACGGTGAAAGAAAAACTGTGTAATAAGGAAATTGAATTACTGGCTGTGGGAATGTGGCCATATTATTTGCCTCGATAATTTTCCTACGTAATATCCATACTAGTGTATATTCCTCCTTCGGCTAATGTGAGTAATGCGTGTGAACATATTAACACCGTTACAGCCAGGATGCAGTCAAAATATCCTCAAGCACTTATTATTATTTTGGGTGATTTTAACCAAGCTTCTCTACATAATACTCTCCCCACGTTTACTCAGTATGTGGACTGTGATACGAGAGACTATACAACTTTGGACTTGTTATATGCAAATGTGAAAAACGCCTATGGTTGTTCACCGCTTCCTCCTTTGGAACGATCTGACCATAATCTTGTTTACATTAGAACTGTTTATTTTCCGGCTGTGAGGAAGCAGCCGCCAACTACTAGAACAGTGAAAGCATGGTCTGATTCGGTCTATGAGGCATTAATGGATTGTTTTGAGACTACGGATTGGGAAGTTTTATGTAAATCGCATGACAAGGACATCGATAGTTTAACGTGTGTGTATTACAGACTATATAAACTTTTGTGTTGACAACACAGTACCCACTAAAAAGATTAAATGCTACTCAAATAACAAGCCATTGGTCACCCCTGAGTTAAAGGCATTACTAAACGAAAAAAAGAGGGCCTTCTTAGTGGGTGATAGAGAGGAGCTGAAGCAGGTACAGAAATTATTCAAAGTTAAAATTAAGGAGGGGATGTAGTGTTATAAATAAAAAATGGAACAAAAGTTACAACAGAAGAATATGAGGGAGGTATGGAGTGATTTAAACAGGATGTCTGGTAATGGAAATAGAGCACAGGGATATACTGCCTTTGGTGGACAAACGTGGGTGGATGAAATTAATATATTGTTTAATAGATTTGATGGAGGATCAATTGATTTACAATTTTCCTTTTTAGATGGTATATGGCAGAGTTCCTATTTAGATCCTCCTTCAGTTTTAAGATCACCTTATTCTTCCACTTGTGAGTCTGTTCCAAAGTTTGATGTATCAATAGAACAAGTAAGAAGTGGGTTAAGGAGAATTAAAAAGAAGAAATCTGTAGGCGCTGACGGTATTAGTGCTGGAGTTCTTAAAGCCTGTGCTGATCAAATATGCTGGGTAATTCACTATATTTCTTATTTGAGTTTGCGCTTAGAAAGGGTAGCTGTTTTATGGAAGACATCGTGTGTAGTACCAGTCCCTAAGAAAACTAATCCTACTGAGTTCTCACAGTATAGACCAATAGCTTTAACGGCTCAGTTGATGAAGGTTTTTGAGAGGTTGGTTTTAAATTATATTAAGCATTTACTGTGTGCTGCTGAGGATAAACCGCTTACAAAACTGGTTTTGGGGTTGATAATGCAGTTATCTACCTTTGAAATAAATCTCTAAGTCATTAAGAGACTTTAGGTAACACCATTAGAATCAAATCTTTTGACTTTTCTAGTGCATTCAACACTATCCAGCCTGTATTACTCATGAATAAATTAGTAAATGCTGGATTACACCAGAGTATGGTCAGTTGGTTAATGGACTACCTCGCTAATAGACCACAGTATGTAAGGATGCATAACTGTGTGTCCCAAGTAGTTGTAGCACTGGTGTTCCTCAAGGAATGGTTTTAGCTCCGTTTTTATTTACTTTTTATACTTCAGATTTTCAGTACAACTCTAAAAACTGTCATCTCCAGAAATGTTCAGATGATTCTGCACTTGTTAGCTGTATAAAGAAGCATGATGAGAGTGAATACAGGGAGCTTTTAAAGAGGTTTGTGGACTGGTGTGAAACAAATGGTCTTAGACTTAATGCTAGTAAGACCAAGGAAATTGTGGCTGATTTTAGTAGATATCTTCACAAAGTGGTGCCAGTGAATATACAAGAGTCAGAAATTGAGATTGTCACGTCGTATAATTACCTGGGTGTATATTTCAATAACAAGCTTGATTGGTCTGACAATAAAGTACAGGTTTATTAGAAGCGTCAGAGTCGCATTCATTTATTAAGGTGACTGAGATCCTTTGGCGTGTGTCAGGCACTGTTGAAGACCTTTTATGATTCTGTGGTATCATCTGTGATCTTGTATGCTGTCACCTGCTGGGGAGGGGGATTGCTAGAGAAGAAGAAGAATAAACTCAATAAGCTGATAAAAAAGGCAGGTTCTGTGGTGGGTTGCGTGTTGCCCACTATTGATGTGATTGCACAGGATAGAATGACTGATAAATTGGTCAGTATAATGAAACAAGATTGTCATCCTCTTCATGGAACAGTTCAAGCATGTGTGAGTACTTTTAGCTCAAGATTAATTCAGCCCCGATGCCATAAGGAACGATATAAAAAGTCATTTTTACCAACAGCCATTAGGTTATATAATCAATGTCATATTAGATGACTGATGTATTATTTTTTAAACATGGTGTAGAGTGTACTATGATGCCTGAAACTATGGAGCTATATAAGCCCTATATGAAATACCGTGTTGTGCAGTATTTTCTCTTTTATCTATTTATTGTGGTGAGCTGCTGTGACATGTGAATTTCCCTTTGGGATTAATAAAGTTAATCAAATCAAATCAAATCAAATCAAATCAAAAGCTCGCCTGATCTGATCAGAGACCCAAAGATTCTGTTAAGAGACACATACTGTCTTTAAAAGAGCTTGCTACTGTATATTTTCCCTTTTCCTAAATGTGAAAAATTATCATTAACAGTTAATTAGTATTGATTACTTCTAAACCATACTCCTCTCCACTCTCTATTTTGTGCAAACCATCTGAAAATTGTGAAATTATAGTTAGATTGTTTTTATTTTAGTTAGGACACTTTATTAAACATGTTGACAATATAAAAACAAATTATATATATATAAATATATGATGAGTTTATTAGCAAAAACAGAGTTTTTATATTTTTTTATATTTTCAAAAAAGCATGTTTTTTACATTTATCAGACACTTTTATCCAAAGCAACTTACAGTGCATTCAGGCTATACATTTTTTTATTTTGTCAGTATGTGTTCCCTGGGAATTGAACCCACAACCTTTGCGCTGCTAACACAATGCTCTAACCACTGAGCCACAGGAACATGTTTTTGATGTTAGTTTAGTTATTTTTTTACCTAATCTAAATAACCAAACTGTGGTTTGATTGAGATCAATTAGAATGCACAATGAAAAACTTGATTTTTGAAAAGTTATCTGTTTTTGCAAAGAACTCTTTATTTATAATTTTTTTATATACATCAGGCGTTATGGTTCTTGTAATGTCATATGAGGATTTGAAGCTTAAATACACGATTTGGAGCAGATGCTGATGTTTATATAATTCTGAGATATGAAAATGTTGTCACTCAGTTGTGTCCCCCAAACTCTTAGTAATATATTGAATAGCTTAGTTTTATGATCAAAGTAAAAATTTCAAAACATATAATGCAATGCAATACAGTGACTGAGAAATGAACGAATAAACAAAATTATGTTCAGATAAACATAAGTTGCTTCAATCTGGCAAATGTTTGACTTGAAATAGTACTAACATAAAAAATAGTTTAAAATCAGTGAAGATTTTGCAATGGAATATAATGTTTAAGAATTATATTAAAACTCATTTTACTTACAAAAAATATATAAACTATTACTCAGATGAAAGAAGTCCAAGTGAAATTGTTTAACATAAAAAGAGCATCATGAACAAAATACATGTTGTTGAGATCTAATTTGATGTTTTTAGTATAATTGTTGTTAGTAGTAAACATATTAGTTGCTAATTTTTGTTGAAATAGATCTGTTTACTTAAAGTGTCACCTGTTCCTGACCTTCAATACAATTTTAATATATCCAATATTAGGGATGTCTCTGTCTCAGCTTTTATTGACAATCAGCTTAAAACTGTAAAAACATCTCTGTGCTGATATTTAATCAGTTTGAACATTTCTCATCTCATTAATGGGCACAGTAAGTAGTTGTAGACTACTGTAAAAGGTTTTTTTATTATTATTTAACAGGTTTTTTTGTTTCCTGGTTGTCTTTAAAGGACAACTGTCAATAGCTTATAGTGAATTTGACACACATTAAGAAACTCTGTTTGGAGTAGAGGATGAGTACGGCGGTCTTTCTGTGTGAAGTTTGCTGCTCTTCATGTGTTTGTTTGGTTTCTTCCACAGTCTAATACACAGCACATGTTAATTAGATACACTAAATTGTCAGTCCGAGTGAACGCTTGTCTGTCCCTGTGTTTGGAGAATAGATTAAATATCAGGTTGAAGTTCCTTCCTCTGTTATGGAGTAGCCCTACTGGTTTTGTTCTTCAGTAGATGTAACTGTGAAACACACACACACAACACACACACACACACACACACACACACACACACACACACACACATTTCAAGTCAATGCTTTCTGTTTCGTTTCCCCTGCAGGTATTTCTTATGAACAACCACCATCTGTTGTAAATAATGAGCTATAACATATAAAAAGACAGAGCCTGTCTGTCAGTGAATGTGAATGGTTTGAGAAAAGACACTCAGAGGAGACACGGATCAGACAGATGTTGTACCTCTCGCTCTGTAGTATTTGAACAGCAGCACGACTGTCGACAGCAGATACGGACAAGCTGCCAGAAGAAAACTGAGGATGCTGAAGACTGAAATGTGACCTGAATATGACAGAAAAACAGAAAAACAAGCACATTATTGAGCAACATTACAGAGCAAAAGGCTTTCAAAAAGTTTCTTGGGGAACCAAAATGTGTGTGAGTAAACACAAAAGCACTGCAATATCTCATATATAATGTTGCCTTAGATCTGTATTATTAAGGGAATAGTTTAACCTTAAAATAAACTCTTCATTAGGATGGTGGTTATGAGGTGCTGAGGATGTCACTGTATTTCGGTATATGTGATTTGTTAGCTACACATTCATTCATGTGAGTTATAATAAACACATCCGTCAGTAACTGATTACACATGAATGACATCTCATCAGCTGACAGAGACTGAGCTCCACTGATCTGGTCCAAACTGTGATATAACTGACTATTTTAAAAAGGGGGCGGGCTGCTTTATATTTTAAGCAGATTTTAGAACATGCATAATTTTTTTTTGTCAAATGTCTCCTGGCGTGTACACTCAGTCGTTTAGTGTATGATGGCCAGTTTTCCTCAGTCACTATTTATAAAGTCAATAAGTGTATGATGTCTAGTGTTTTGAAGATCTGTTCAGATTGAGGTGTTTGGTCCAGCACAGCACACAACTGTACAATCCTCACTGTGTCTGTAGTTTATAGTGTGTAAACTGTGTACAGAATCCCATCCTACGACACCTGAGATGAACTGAGAACAGAATACAGATTATACAAAGACTGACTACATTTGCTAAAATATGCAAAGAATAATAATCATCAACCAGAACCACAAATACCTTTCTTCAAAGTCTGATCAAACTTTCAGTTTGAATTAAATTTGCAATATAACAATTTTGTTGTTGAGCAGAAATGTTGGACACGGTGTGTGTTCATGTAGCAGAGCGAGTTTAGGTGGACAGTGATATTCAACTCACCCGTCACAGAGAGTTTAACATCAGGGCTTGCTTGTGATGATTTTGGTCTTTTATCTCTCTGTCCTCTACACCAGTACTGACCCTGATCAGACACAGTAGCTCCTCTGATAGTGAGAGTGTCTCTGTTTACAGTGTAACGATCAGACGTCTGTAACATTACACTGTCTTTATACCACTCATATCTCCAGTCACTGTAAGACTCAATCACACACGTCAGATTGACTGTCTCTCCAGTGAATACAGGACTGTCTGGTGTCACAGTCAGTGTAGATCTGGGTAAATCTGTGAAGAAAGAAGACAGATCTCTTTCAGTTATCCAGTCAGAAACATGATCTGATCTGAGAAACATTCCACTTTTTTACAGCTTTATATCTCTCTGTATAATACACACTAAAGATGCATGTGTAACCAGTTGGGAAGAAAAATATATATTTTATTGTATTCTGTGTGATGAACTTCCAAAAAAAAACGTATTTTCTGTGGAGCCAAAAGACAATTGTTGTGTATTAAACACCTATGCGGTTCATTCTGTGTTATTGCATGTAGGAACTTTAATTATGGTGTTTTGTGCAAATGAGACTCTTATCTGTGTCACACGCTATGCCTTTGGGGAGTTAGGGAGTTACGTCAGCCTCAGACTGCAATTGAACGCTGATGAGGCAAGACGCAAAAAGTTTCTCCTTATCTCCCGGTTGTTTTCGTGTGTGACGCTAAAAGAGGATAGCGTGGAGAATGTTTTTTTCCGATTAAGTGTCCCAGGTGTTCCAGGATTAATAAATAGAAATGATGTGAAGCCGTCCCTGCTGTCTCCAGTGTGAAGTTTCTTATGTGCAGATCTGTTGGACATCTGGGCCCATACTCACAAAACATCTTAAACTCTCCAAAATCATGAAAAAAAATAAGAATTTATGCTTCATTTACATAGCCTTCCTTATTTGGTATCAGCCCATTTGTGGTTTCGTTTTAAAGCTTTATGTCTCTTCTTTTCAAGGAATACCAAAGCTTAATTTATCTTCTTTTCAAGGAATACCAAAACTTTTGGTTTTAATAAAGCAGTAAAATTAAGATTAGAAATGTATTCATCCCACACACGAATTTTCGCCCAACGATAGCAAACAATTTTGTGTATTTTTAATATTTTTCACAAAACAGTCAAGTCATGTATCACAAGAAAGCTCTCATTCTGAAGAATCTGACTATATAGATTTCATTGTGTGACAATCACAGATCGAATTATCTTCAATAGAATCGCGATGTCATATTTCTCACTTTTTCACAAACTTTATGTTTGGTATTTTCCTACTCGTACTTCTGCTTCAGTCAGCCGCTAACAGCCACAAACTCTATATTATCTTTTAGATTAGGATCTCTTATTTCAAACGAGACCATTTTCATGTTTCTGTGTGCTTCCATCGTTGAGATATCATTGTTTGTAGCAGACGCGCACCAGAGCAGAAAACACGCACTTCTTGCCAAACACGGGCTATTCAAAACATATGAGTTTTATAACTCTGTGTGTAACCCTGTATAACTTAAAACAGTTAATTATAAATAATAAATAATTAATAATTGAGTCTGTTAATATTAAAGTAACTGGAAATGAGCTAAATAATCCTAGATAAAAAATTGTATAAGAACCAGTAAAAAGCATTTCCGCGTGATTGGCAGTTAATGATTGTCCAATTACAAGAAGGCTAATTTGAAGTCCCGCCTCACCACGCTAGTTGCTGGATGAGTGTAGCCATTTTCTTTCTTTTTTGAGACTGAGAAGTGAGCAGCCGAATAATATAGAGCCAGGACAATAACGTCAGAAAGGATAAAACAGAGGTTTTCATGTTTAATTTGGTGAGTACGTATTTTACAATGTGTAAATTGCTATGAATGTGATTACATATGTACTGATGTCCGAAATAGGGACCGAGTGTAAACGTATTTCTAGTAGAGGTCTGCTACCCGAAACCCAAAAGTATTTCGGGTCGGGTTTCGGGTTAATATTTAATGGATAGCGTCGGGCTGGGGTGGGGTTCGGGTTTGTAGCTAAACCAAAACTATATGCAGAGGCTTCGCTGCTTTCATAGACGCACGCACACACATATCAGAGATCGCGCACAAACAGCACGGAAACTTTTATTAGTAAAATAGCTTCGACAGGCTACTGACTCGCAAGTCACAACATTATATTTATCTGCAATGAGGCGGCAAAATCGCTGTTTTTGGAGTAACTAAGCCTCATTGCTTGTAGAGAGAGACGCGCAGACGCAGGTTCACATGCACGTGCAACTTTCCTCGGTCACTCGTCTCGCTCGCTCGGTCTCTCTCTCTCGCTCGCTCGCTCGGTCTCTCTCTCTCTCTCTCTCTCTCTCTCAAATAAATGATTAATTCATTCAAATAAATACAATCTTATTTAAGAGCTTATGTCTGATTTAAAGTAGACAGAATGCTAACGAGCCTTAACTGACAAAAAATGACCATAATTTGCACGGTCATCATCTTCTTGTCCATACAAAATTCATAAACTCGGCAGAATGTATGCGACCGCTGCACCTGATGTTCACAAACTTTCATAACTGGTAAATGTTTGTGAAATGGCAGAGCCTTGATTAATCCGTTTCTTTGCATGCAATCGTGAAATGCAACCTTTTTCCTTTTTTTTTTTTGTTATTCGTTGTGGGGCGGGGGGCGGGATTTCGGGTCGGGTTTGGGCTCTAAATTTAACTGTGCCGCTCGGGTCGGGTCGGGTCGGGTCAGACGATCTCGGGTACGGGCTGGGTTCGGGCTTCAGTTTTGAGCCCGTGCAGACCTCTAATTTCTAGTTGAACTAAAAACTGATGAGTCTTGATGTTTTACAATGCAAAAGGAATGTAATGGTAAAACAATGATTGTAGATAGGAGTTTAATGTTATATTTTGTTGATGTTTTGTGTTTAAAGACTGTGACGTTATCTAAACCTTCACAGTACATCGAAAGTATAACTGTTAAACGTTAAAAAGGGAAATATGTGTTAGTATGTATTGATGTGTAACTGAAAACAGTGAGTTTAATCAGTATTATGAACTAACTTAAATACTGCCTGTTACATATGCAGGTCAGGTTTTTTTGTCCTACGATGGAACATTGTTTAGTTCGAGATGATGCAAGATGGCGAGCCTTCCCAGCGAGATGAACACTGATTATTGACAGAGAGAGAAATAACTTCCAACCAAAATCTGAAGAGATGGGTAGGAATGCTCTGATTGCCTACTCGGCAGAGCTGTGATCGAGAAAAATCTCCACGAGTATTTTGTTGCTCTGACCGAATATTTTTGAACCGAATCTTTTTGAACTGAATCCTTTTAAACTGAACATCCCAACGAATCTTTCGGAAGCGAATCCTTTTGAGTTTAATTAGAACTATTTTCTTTTGAACAGTTTATTTAATCTTGTGTTTAATACCAAGGATTTATTTTGATTTTAATTGTGAAATGTCAACGAGTTTACTGATGTGAACATTGTGAATGTTTGTGGTGATCTTTAAGGTGTGTATTATAGGAGATTGCATAGCTTAAAGGGTGCACCCTATTATCATACTGAGGTGAAGTTGTTCAATTTATTCAATTGAGGGTAACATTTCATGTGAATGTGATAATTGTTGATTATTATTTAATTTTATTCAGTAAAATAAACCCATATTAATCAGTACCAAAGTAATTTTAGTACAGAGAGTTATTTTATTTAATTGAGGCTGTTTAATTATTCCTCCCGAGTTGAACCTACTGGCCTAAGGTTAAGATTAGCAGCAAGTGTAAATTATTTGATGCAGGTGTTACATGCGCTTCTGTCATGAGCTGCAGTAGGTCAGGTTACATATCTGTCTGAGCGGCCATTCAGAGGTGTGAAACTTGACACCTCTGGGTCAGCGGATGGGCAGAGAGTGGATCCGGGGCAGCGCTGAAGCCATATTGCAGCTGGGTTTTGTAGTTTTTATGATTGTTTTGAATGGCGAACATTATGTTGGAAGGCTAACGCTTTGGAGTCATGGATAAATGCGGCCTTTGGTTATGGAAAATAAAATGGATGCATCGTCAGCTGGATTCTCCTTTGTGCCAACATATCGCCACTGTGATGTCTTTGTGGCTTTCCTAATGATGGAGACTCTATTGGCAACAAAAGTATGAAACCGCTTGTCCTCATTCATGACATACTTGAGCACAGATGTGCTGTCTGTCCAGAAGACTGATTATTGTAGCTGGAGCCTCAGCTATTTCTTTAGCATCAGATCAACACGGACAGCAAGAACAGCTGCAGTTAGCTATAAGCGGGGAACAGTGATGGCTTTTAAAGGTGTTACTCTGGCCTTGCCCATGAGGAGGGAAACATGGATGTCACCATTGCTATTCTGGATTCTAAGGTAAATGACTGTTCCATATCCTTTTTCGCTTGCATCTGAAAAATTATGAAGTTGCGCATGTATATAGGACCCACATTTTATAGGCTTAACGCATCTCTCAACCTTGAATTCAGAGAGTGCCTTCAGATCCTTCAACCACCTTGTCCGGCCACACAAGATGTCATAGGGCACTGTCTCATCCCATCCAAAGTTCCTCTGGCATAGCTCCTGCAAAATAATATTTGCAGGTAGCACTACCGGTGCCAAAAACCCAAGTGGATCGTATACTGAACTGGACACCGACAACATTCCATGTCTTGTGCAAGACTTCTCCTGAATCTCCATTTTTAACTTAAATGAATCAGTTTCTGCACACCACAGCAAACCAAGAGCTCTCTCAACAGGCAAGATGTCCTTGTCCAGATTCAGCTCTTTCCACTCTTTAGCTCGACACTCCTCAGTAAGGGATTGCAGGACAGTGCACTTGTTGCTAATCCATTTTGTCAGCGTAAAACCTGCTTGCTGACAGAGATTAGAAAGGTCTTGAACTAAAGAAACTGATTCTTCTTCAGAAGCCACACTTTTAAAACAATCATCAACATAAAAATTATCTTTGAGAGTTTGAACCACCTCCTCACGGAATTCACATTGTGCACTGGCTACCTATTAAGTTCCGTATCAGTTACAAAATATTATTACTTGCCTATAAGGCCCTAAATGATTTAGCTCCTGCGTACCTAACTAATCTTCTATCACTCTACAATCCAACCCGCGCCCTAAGGTCGCAAAACTCTGGAATCTTGGTAGTACCTAGGATAGCAAAGTCCACTAAACGAGGTAGAACTTTTTCATATTTGGCTCCCAAACTCTGGAATAGCCTTCCTGATAACGTCCGGGGTTCAGACACACTCTCTCTGTTTAAATCTAGATTAAAGATCTCTTTAGCCAAGCATTCATTTAATGCATCTCACAATCTTATACTGCCGGTATATCTGATCAAACGCACATTATTATTCTTTAGCTTGGGTTGAACAAATAATTTCATCCAGGATTTTTCCTGGATGGAACAACTGCTACGTTAATTGTCTTTATTTATTTCTCTGTTTAACAACCCGTGGTAACTAGAAATTACACAAGCTTCAGTCTGGATCCAACCCTTAAATGATCTGAGATGACCAAACACCTGAGAAGAGATGATGCCAATCTGTCAGAGGACCTCAGAAGAAGCAAACCATCAGCGATTATACTGAATTAACCAAATTTTACCATAAGTTAATTATATTGAGTTTCTACAATATAAATCTATTTTAGAAACTTGATTTCCTTGTGAAGTTGCTTTGCAAAGATTGTATCGTAAAAAGCTCAACAAATAATCTTGAATGAATAAAGTACAACCTTAAAAAATATATATATATATATATATAAATATGGTCTCTTGAGTATATTGTTTTTATGGTAGCAGTAGTTACAGGTTGTCTTTTAGAAATCCTCTATGTAGGTTTGGTTCTACTCCAGGAGATTAACAAATTGGTTCCTTTATGGCATTTTAGAGGAGAAAGGGCTTTCCAGGGGTCAGGAATTCATCTCATTTGGAGGCCTGGTGATTTTATCAGCTCGGAGCCTCATCGTAAACCTGTCTTCCTTGTTGATAGCATTATTGAGTTATGCATTAATGTTCAGGAGATCTTGGAGTTTGTGGTGCTCAAGGATGTGGCTCTATAAATCTCTCCCTTTCTGTGTCTTTTTTTCAGAGATTAGCAAAAGGGTCCTCCAGACGGAGCGGTGCCACTTTTAGAGTTGGTTGCTTTTATGACTCGCAAATGTTAAACAAAATAATCGTTTCGTGTTACTTTAATGTGTGACAGTCCATGCAAAGGTGGACCTGTGCACTCACAGGGCTCTAGACTAACTTTTTGCACTGGGTGCACTGGTGCGCCTAACTTTTTTTCTTAGGTGCACCGGCACAAAAGTTAGGTGCACCCACATTTTCATAAAGGCAATATTTACTAGTAAACGATTTACTAACAATCAGGTCAACATAACGTTCTTTATTTGAAGCACAATTCTACAAGAAAGGTAACTTACTGAAAAAGTGATGGTGCTTAAAGTGCTTCACTGAGCTAATATTTAAACTTAAAAACATCTCAAGATAAATTAAATAAAAAGAACATCTAAATTAAGTGTTTTAAGGCTGTCAAACTGAACATCTCATGGCTCAATGTATTATGGACTATCCTCCATTGCAGTTACATGCCCCTCAGGTGGCCAACTCCTGTAGTTTGTCCTTCTTGATCTTTGGCCTCGGCTAAACCAGCTGGACACACTCTCTCTAGCATCAACATCTTCCAGACTTGACCCCTCTACACTGATTCTGATCAGATCTTCCACTGTGTCTGAATGAAGGGATGCTCTAGTGCAGTGCTTCTCAAACCCTCCCCTGCCTTAAACCTATTAAAAAATCCTTCAAAATATACCACATACAACATTCTTCTAATATTGTTATGACTTTTCTAACTTCGAGAACCATTGTAGGGCTCCAGACTAGCATTTAAGGACACCAGCACCTGTGCCTTTAAGTCCTACAGAACCAGCACCTGACAGTAAAGCACTCACCCTAATCACACATGTACATCTCAGAGATGTCTACATTTACATATTCAAGAGGTATTTTTAAGTGTGTTTGCTCTTCTGCAATACGTCTCTAATATGTTTCCAGTAGATGTAAATATCAAATAGAGATTTATTAAATGCATGTAAAACTGCTTCTGAGACGTTTAAATCAAATCAAATCAAATCAAATCAAATCACTTTTATTGTCACATCACCACAGCACAAGTGCCTTGGTGAGTGAAATTCTTATGAGCGTGCTCCAGACAGTGCAAAAAAACAACAAACAATTTACATATGGACAGACAGTGCAAAAAAACTGCACTGGAGCATTTACAGTGCTCCAGACAGTGCAAAAAAATAAATAAAATAAAAACAACAGCAATTTACATATGGACAGACAGTGCAAAAAAACAACAGCAATTTACATATGGACAGTACATATTTACAGACTGTACAGAAGACAATGTGCAAAATACACATACATATACTCAGTACGCTTAGTGTACTATAAAGACATACTCAATTTTCAACGACACATTATACACCGTATGGGCACATCTACATTATGTACAGTATCTATACATAATGTGGTCTATACATAGTAATAATGTGAGGTGCAACAGATTATAAATTAACAGCAGATTGGTTGAGCAGCAGATAGATGTGCAAAGGTGCAACAGATTATTCATATACAGTGTCGTGGATGTGCATCGTATGGTGTCCAGTGATAGCAGATAGGTTGTGATTAGTGCAGTGTGTGCGTGTAGTCCAGTTGAACGGTGTTAAAGTGCAGTGCATGGCATGTTGTGTGAGTGGGAGTGTGATGTAGGTGAGTTATTTGTGACTGTTCATTAGCCTGATAGCCTGAGGGAAAAAACTGTCCCTCAGTCGGCTAGTGCGGGATCGGATGCTGCGGAAACGTCGCCCTGAGGGCAGCAGAGAGAGCAGTCTGTGGGACGGGTGGCTGGAGTCTTTGATAATCCTCCGGGCTTTCCTTGTACACCGCCTGGTGTAGATATCCTGGAGGGAGGGAAGCTCACCTCCAACAATGTGGCGGGCAGTTCGCACGACCCTTTGCAGAGCCCTGCGGTTGCCAGCGGTGCTGTTTCCATACCAGGCGGTGATACAGCCGGTCAGGATGCTCTCCACAGTGCAGGTGTAGAAGGACCTGAGGATTCTGGGGCTCGTTCCAAACTTCCTCAGCCGTCTCAGGAAGAAGAGACGCTGATGTGCCTTCTTCAGCACTGCATCTGTGTGAGCAGACCATGTGAGATCCTCGGTGATGTGAACGCCGAGGAACTTAAAGCTGCTCACCCGCTCCACAGGTGTCTTGTCGATGGTGATGGGTGTGTGTTCTCTGCTCTGTCTCCTGTAATCCACCACCAGCTCCTTGGTCTTGTCGATGTTGAGTGAGAGGTGGTTCTCCTGACACCATTTAGTCAGGGTACTCACCTCCTCTCTGTAGGCCGTCTCATCGTTGTCGGTGATCAGGCCTATCACCGTTGTGTCATCAGCAAATTTGACGATGACATTGGAGCTGTGTGTAGCTGTACAGTCGTGTGTGTACAGGGAGTACAGGAGTGGGCTGAGGACGCAGCCCTGCGGTGCACCAGTGTTGAGGATCAGGGGAGATGATGTGTTGTTGCCCATTCTGACCACCTGACTTCTGCCTGTCAGGAAGTCCAGGATCCAGCTGCACAGAGATCTGTTCAGTCCTAGAGTCTGGAGCTTCGCAACCAGTGTGGCAGGCACTATAGTGTTAAATGCTGAACTATAATCCACGAACAGCATCCTCACATAGGTGTTCTTATTTTCCAGGTGGGAGAGAGCAGTGTGCAGGGTGAAGGCAATAGCATCGTCTGTGGAACGGTTACTGCGGTATGCAAATTGTAGCGGATCCAGTGAAGCAGGCAGCACAGAGCAGATGTAGTCTCTGACAAGCTTCTCAAAACACTTGCTGAAGATGGGGGTCAGAGCAACGGGCCTCCAGTCATTCAAGCATGTGATTTGCTTGATCAGATTTATCAGATTACACAGCAGATGTTTCCCAGATTTTTATCAGACGTCTTACAGATATACTTGTGCTGTCTGGGGAGTTGAGATGCAGTTCAAAATTAACTTTTATCAATGTCATTCATAATGTCTAAATATAATTTAATAAATAATATATATATATATATATTATTCCTATATATATATTAGGGAGTGGAAATGGCTGATAAGCCTATAAGTACTTCTCTGCAGCCATCTAATAGTGGTAATTTAATGTTTTTATTTTTAAATAAGTGTTTGCTTTCCTACATTATGAAACGTTTAGTTTTATACATGGGGCAACCTAAGGATGAACAAATAATGTCATCACATTAAAAATAACTTTAAAATTCGGTAATACTTAAAGCTTTGAAGTGCTGGGAAAAGTTGTGTGAAGCATTTAAAAACAGTTTAAGACATTAGACCATTTCTGCCACAAGTTGTTCCTGTAACGTTAGTTATATTAAATCCATGGTGAATGGTGGAGATGTGTTTATTGAACAATGTTTATCCTGGTTTCCACATCAGTGGCGTTTGTTCTGATGTCTGTAGCTTTAACATAATTCTGTGCCGAATTTGAAGGCTTCTCACAAGATTTGACAGAGATGTTATTGATTCTACTTTATTCACTGTATCTCCCAGCGCTGTGTATAACGGTGTCGCGTGATCGAGAGCAGCCCGCGGCTCCGGTCCGAGCAGATAAACGGTCTGTAGCCCAAACGAGTAACGCGGATTCGTTTCGCTTTCGGTTCGTTTGTCCGATGTAGCTCTTGTAAATCGGGCATGAAGAGAACGCAAAGCTGTTCATTCCATTTTTGGAACTGAGAAACAACCTTTCTTTGACTGAATGCGCATTGCGATGACGTCACAAGACGCGTCTAAGCGCAAAATCTGCGGCAATTTGGAAAATAGCGGAGTTTGCTTGATTTTGCGATAAATTCAGCGATCGCATAATCCTGGAGGGACTGTCAGACATTCACTGAATAAAGCAGATTCAGAGAAAGAGCTGCGTGTATCTCTACTACTAACCTCTCTCTCTGTTTGACAGCAGCAGCACACGCATCTTCAAACGCACACACACACACATACAGGAATATCTGGACCACGGCCAATCAGAGGGGGGGTGCGCCCTTCACTATCTCTGATTGGTTTAGACCACGATATGAGACTAACGTGTCTGTTGTCGAACAGCAGAGAGACTTTCTGAGTCGCGGAGACTTTTGTTTTGTTTTCTCGAATGGCTGGACGCACCAGTGCGACTAAAGTTTTTTTTTAGTCGCACCCTTGAGAAATTAGGTCGCACGTGCGACCAAATTGGTCGCACTCTAGAGCCCTGACTCAAGTGCTACAATGATTTATTATCGATTTATTAGGGAATGCCACAATCGGAAATGATCACTTTGGCACATTGGAAAGGCAAAAAAGGTATACAAAAATAAAACGCAGGCCAAATGAGCCGCCAGGCCACCGGGAAGCATCCCAATGCTCCCAATGGCCAGTCCGCGCCTGAGTGTGGATGAAGAGATATTTGTTTGTTTGATGTTCTGAAGATCAGGGAGCAGTGACAGACAGCTGTAGCAGCACTGAGGAGCTGTTAGCTTGTGTCCAGGAGGCAGCAGGTGATGGAGGCAGGTGATGCAGGGCACAGGTGAAGACGTGAGCTGATGCTCCAAACAGTATACCAATACAGAATACACATGATGAATGAAATAAAGCTGGAGGATGTGGATTCTATATTACATTGTGATAGACTAGATATATTTTATAATGTATACAGTCTTGTGTCTCCTGAAAGAATAAAACTGATAATATAAAACACAAAATGTGAAATTTGGTCCAATCCGGTTATGCCTTTTTTGTGTGTTACTACTTAGACAAACATAAAAATTAAACATAATTCAAGCAATAATCAAGAAAAGTGCTTATGGCACATAGTAAAATGGGATTATGGGAGTAATGTGTTTTATATATCATTTTTGCAAAGGAAACTCAAAATGACACTGGAAGATGCAAAAGAGGACAATTTCACTCGCTTCATTTATGATGCAGTAACTCCCGTTTGGAAGCTGTTATTTGAAAAAAAAATATTGTTCTGGTACATTTTGGCATCTAGTGGCATCAAACAAAGTAAGAGCAGGACCAAATAGATCCTGAACAACATAATTAAAACATTTGTTTTTCAAAAAATAATAAAGCACGTATGTTTTTTTTGTGTGTTGATTGTAATATTTGAAACATATATAATGTTATTTATAGATAATTACACTCATATTTTGATGAATCATACAATCTGGAATCGTAACAGAACTGAGAGGCTCGCCGCCCTTTCGGGGGTCTTTAGAGCAGCTAGAGCAGTCGTCCCCTGCTGGTCTTCTGCTTCAGGGCACCGAGCTAGCAGCTCTTAGCACACCAGAGGCCAGTCTCGAGAGACTGGTTCTCTTAGTAGACACCTGGAGGTGTGGGAGCCCCTGCCAAGCGTGTCTCGTTGGGTCCTGCCTGAGCAGGCTCTGGTTCTATCGGTCTAGTCTCCTAGGAGATGTTGCAGGTATGAGGACAGTCATTCTCAATAAGAGGCTTCAAGCCGAGGCAGTCCTGATGCCTATGGCTCAGGACTTCAGAGGGCGACTTCTACTGGGGTAACGCGGTGTACACCACATCACACGGTGCTCGTATCTCCTCAGTGCCTTCATGAAATCGGTCTGCCAACCCTGCCAGTGCTCCGGGCGTTCTCTAGCATTCTCTAGCGAGCGCTGCTCTCAGTCTCTTCCGCCCGGAAACGTAGTCTCGCCACCTCTTCAGAGGTCTCTAGGGCGGATAGTTGGCTAGTGCGCCGCATCAGGGCACCGATTAAGCCGCTTTATTTACACCAGAGATCAGTCTCGGGAGACTTGTTCCCTTAGTAGACTACTTGGCAGCAGGAAAACTACTGCCAAATGTGTCTCAGTGGGTCTTGCACATGATAGAAGAAGGCTATCACATTCAGTCAGCTCTCTGACACGTTTTCAGCGGGGGTCATTCCTACTTTGGTCGGCCCCCGAGCAGGCTCTGGTAATGGAACAAGAAGTGAACACCCTTCTGAGGAAAGGAAGTCCCTCCTTGCTAAAGAGAGTAAGGGTTCTACTGCCGGTACTTCATAGTTCCAAGGAAAGATTGAAGGTTGCGTCCCTTTTTAGATCTGCGCCAGTGGAACCCCTCAGTCATGCGACTGAAGTCCAAGATGCTCAATAAAATGGGTCGTGTCTCAGATCAAGTCCGAGGACTGATTCGTCACGATAGATCTATAAGGTGCTTACTTCTACATCTCCTTCCTTCCCACTGACAGGAAGTTCCTGAAGTTATCTTTCGGAGGCGAAGCATACCGATATTGGGTTCTTCCCGTTGGCCTAGCACTCTCACTCCGTACTTTCACGAAGTGCTCCAGGGTTGATTTTAGCTCAATCAGAGCAGATGGAAGAGCTGGGGTTAAAACTAAATGCCAAGAAAAGGGTGCTTTCTCCATTACAGAGAACGACTTATCTAGGTGTGCTGTGGGATTTGACCACGATGCAGGCGCGTCTGTCCCCTGCTCGTAGTGAGTCGATCCTCACGACAGGCAAGACAGTGAAAGAAGGCCAGTCACTCACTGTCAAGCAGTTTCAGAGACTGCTGGGTCTGATGGCAGCTGCGTCCAACGTGATACCTTTTGGCCTGCTGTACATGAGATCCTCACAGTGGTGGCTCAAGACAAAGGGATTCTCCCGAGGAGAAACCCGCTCCACACCATCAAGGTCACGAGGCGATGCTTATGTGCCTTAGACATGTGGAGGAAACTTTGGTTCTTGTCTCAGGGCCCGGTGCTGGGAGCTCCTTGTCGCCGTGTAACAGTAGCGATGGATGTGTCCCTCACCGGTTGAAGAGTGGTCATGAACGGCCACCCTGCCCGTGGTCTGTGGAGCAGCCGCCATCTGATGTGGCCCATCGATTGACCGGAGATGCTGGCTGTGTTTAAAGCACTGAAACACTTCCTCCCAAACCTAAAATATCACCATGTGTTGGTGCGAGCTATGTGGTGGCTTTACCGGCCTACCACACCCCCTAGTTACATGTTTCCTCCAGAAGCTGAGGCCTCCGGCCAGCGGGCTTATGATATGTGGTGGATTTTCAATCTTTAATTGCGACATGGGGACGTGCATTATCATGCTCCAACATGAGGTGATGGTCGTGGATGAATGGCACAACAATGGGCCTCAGGATCTAATTACGGTATCTCTGTGCATTCAAAATGCCTTCAATAAAATGCACCAGTGTTCATTGTCCATAGCATATGCCTGCCCATACCATAACCCCACCACCACCATGGCCCACTCGATCCACAACGTTGACATCAGCAAACCGCTCACCCACACGGTGCCATACATGCTGTCTGCCTTCTGCCCTGTACAGTGAAAAGCAGGATTCATCCGTGAATAGAACACCTCTCCAATGTGCCAGACGCCATTGAATGTGAGCATTTGCCCACTCAAGTCGGTTACGATGACGAATTGCAGTCAGGTCGAGACCCCGAAGAGGACTACAAGCATGCAGATGAGCTTCCCTGAGATAGTTTCTGACAGTTTGTGCAGAAATTCTTTGGTTATGCAAACCGATTGTTGCAGCAGCTGTCCGGGTGGCTGGTCTCAGTCGATCTTGGAGGTAGGCTGTGTTTAGGTAGGCTGTGGAGGTAGGCTGTTTCCGCTTCCGGCGCTGCGCTGTACAGTCGACGTTAGGGATGGCTCCGCTCAATTTGTGCTTTAATATACTTTTTTACGTATTTTTACTTTCTCTTTTTACACGCATAACGTCTGCACTGTTTATATACGACAGAAGAACACTTTTGGACATTGGGCACCACTGCACTAACCTGCTTCAGGACACTCTATCCACGGATCCAGCGTGGCCATTGGAGATACTTCGGAGCACCGAGGTTAACGATGGCCGCCTCAATAATCCCAGGCGGCGTAGGAAACATCGCGGGAGACGCGCTGGAATACGTAACAGACTGAGAAAAAGGGCTCACAGTCCCCATCTACCGAGTATTCTGCTCGCTAATGTCCGATCCTTGGAGAATAAGATGGACGATCTTAGAGCCAGGATAAGTTTCCAACGGGACATTAGAGACTGTAACATCCTTTGTTTGACCGAAACATGGCTCACGCCGACGGTCCCGGACACCGCTGTAACGCCGTCTGATAACTTTTCTGTTTTACGGATGGACAGAACAGCCGAGGCCGGAAAAACCAAAGGTGGTGGAGTGTGCTTCATGATTAAAAAGAAATGGTGTGACCCCAGGAATATCTCCATTCTGTCGCGTTCCTGCTCGCCTCATCTGGAACACCTCTCCATTATCTGCCGCCCATTCTACCTGCCCCGGGAGATTACATCGATCATCGTTACTGCCGTTTACATCCCACCACAAGCAGATACTAGCTTGGCTCGGTCCAAACTCCACGACGAGCTCAGCGGCAACATCAACAAACACCCTGACGCTGCATGTATCATCGCCGGGGACTTCAACAAAGCCAACCTCAGAAAAGTCATGCCAAACTTCCACCAACATATATCCTGTCCAACTAGAGGACAGAATACACTGGATCATAGCTACACACAGTTTAAGAATGCCTACAAAGCTCGTTCACTGCCGGCTTTTGGCAAATCAGATCATGTCGCCATTTTCCTCACACCGGAATACAAACAAAGGATCCTTCTAGAACCGCCGGTGGAGAGGGAAGTGGTCCTGAACCACTGAGGGAAGCTGGTCCTCCCACTCTGAAGCTATGCTACAGGCGTCTCTTGATGACGTCGACTGGGACATGTTCCGGGCAAGTTCATCTGACATCAGCGAATTCACGGATGTAGCAGTAAGCTTTATCAAGACGCTAACCAACCAAGTCACCGAAACAGTAACAATAAGGACATTTTCTAATCAGAATCCGTGGGTGGACAGATCAATCCGTGATGCGGTTAACCATCGCACTGCCGCATACAACGCTGGTCTTTTGTTGGGAAACATGAGCGAATACAAAACATCGTGTTACGCTCTCCGTCGGGCAGTTAGAGCTGCTAAACTCAGATACAGGGAGAGAATTGAGTCACATTTCCAGCTCAATGACTCTCGACGCATGTGGCAGGGACTGAAGACCATCTGTTCCTCTGGAAACAACTCCTCTGTTGAGGTGAGAGCAGATCCGTTGCTGGCCGAAGAGCTAAACACCTTCTACGGCCGCTTTGAATGTAACGGCGGCGTGACTCTGCCGATCAGCGCGTCAGAAAGCAGCAGACAGAGCAGCGATGATTATGCTATCACCTTTTCAGAGGACGACGTTCGGAGGGAACTAAAGAGAGTGAACGTAAGGAAAGCAGCAGGACCTGATGGGATTGCTGGCCGCGTTCTGAGGTCCTGTGCTGATCAGCTTGCTGGTTTGTTTACTTCCATCTTTAATGAGTCCCTTGCTACCTCTGTGGTTCCCACCTCATTTAAAAAATCTGTCATAATCCCTGTGCCTAAGAACAGTAAACCCTCTTGCCTGAATGACTATCGTCCAGTTGCCCTCACATTGACAGTCATGAAGGTTTTTGAGAGACTCTTAAAGAAACACATTTGCTCCTCCATCCCTGCTACCTTGGACCCTCTTCAGTTTGCCTATCGGCCAAATAGGTCTACTGATGATGCCATCTCCCAGGTACTGCACTCCTCCCTCACTCACATTGACAGCAAAAATGGCAACTATGTCAGGCTGCTATTCATAGACTATAGCTCAGCTTTCAACACTATAGTCCCCACCAAGCTAGCTGTCAAACTCTCAGACCTAGGCCTAAACACTTCACTCTGTGACTGGATTCAAGATTTCCTCACCGTCAGACCACAAGTGGTGAAAGTCGGCCAGTTCACCTCCAACTCCATAACCCTGAACGTAGGAGCCCCACAAAGCTGTGTCCTGAGCCCCCTGCTCTACTCTCTCTACACACACGACTGTGTGTCCTCTCACAGCTCCACTTCTATTGTCAAATTTGCTGATGATACTGTGGTTCTGGGCCTCGTTTCCAACAATGATGAGGCCGCATACTTGCATGAGGTGGAGAGACTCACATCATGGTGCCAGGACAACTGTCGCTCTCTGAACGTGAGCAAAACCAAAGAGCTGATTGTAGACTTCAGGAAGAGACAGAAGCAGCCCTACACTCCTCTTATGATCAGTGGGACCCCTGTGGAGAGGGTGAGCAGCTTCAAGTACCTCGGTGTAAACATCTCCGAGGACCTGACTTGGACTGCACACATCCAAACACAGGTCAAGAAAGCCAGACAAAGACTGTACCATCTGCGACAGCTGAGAAAATTCAGGGTCTCACCAGCTATCCTGAAAACTTTCTATTCAGGGGCCATAGAAAGTGTTCTGACTCAGTGCATCTCAGTGTGGTATAATAATGCCACAAACCAGGACTGCAAAGCTCTACAGAGAGTCGTGCGCCTAGCTGAGCGCATCTCAGGGTCTGCTCTCTCCTCTCTGCAGGACATCTACCTCAAACGCTGTAAAAGCAGTGCTGCTAAAATCATCAAGGACTCGAATCACCCTGGTAACCATAATTTCTGTTTACTGCCATCTGGCAAGCACTTCAGGAGCATGATGGCAAAAACTGAAAGACTGAGGAGGAGTTTCTTCCCTCAGGCCATCAGGCTCCTAAACTCAGTCTCATAACATCATTACATCCACAGGACTCAATTTAATAAACTGTAAACACATCCATTATTCTCCATCATCCACACTGCTGCTATGTGTACATACCCGGTACAACCTATTTGCACATTCTCTTGCACATCCGTGTTTTTTTAATTAATATTTATTAATCCACAGTATACTGTATTGCACATTTTATCTCATTGCACATCTTACTCATTTTATTTTATTATTTGTTCCCTTTTTCATTCTCACCTATATTTATATATATATATATATATATATTCTCTTGTGTTATGTTTCATTGTTTTATTGCTTATGTTATTTTTATTTTATTTTATTTTCTATTTTATTATTATTATTATTATTTATTTATTTTTTGCACTTTCCATTGAGCGGACCTGTCCTGACCTACATTTCACTACTGATTATACCCTGTATGATTGTGTATGTGACAAATAATAAAGAACCTTGAACCTTGAACCTTGAACCAACCTTGAAGATGCTGGATGTGGAGGTCCTGGGCTGGTGTGGTTACACGTGGTCTGCGGTTGTGAGGCCGGTTGGATGTGCTGCCAAATTTTCTTAAACGCCCTTGGAGACGGCTTATGGTAGATAAATGAACATTCAATTCACGGGCAACAGCTCTGGTGGACATTGCTGCAGTCAGCATCCCAATTGCACGCTCCCTCAAAACTTGTCATCTGTGGCATTGTGCATTGTGATAAAACTGCTAATTTTAGAGTGGCCTTTTATTGTGGCCAGCCTAAGGCACACCTGTGCAATAATCATGCTGTCTAATCAGCATCTTGATATGCCACACCTGTGAGGTGGATTAATTATCTCGGCAAAGGAGAGGTGCTCCCTAACACAGATTTAGACAGATTTGTGACCAACATTTGAAAGAAATAGGCCTTTTGTGTACAAAGAAAAAGTCTTAGATCTTAAGAGTTCAGCTCATGAAAAATGGGGCAACAACTAAAATGTTGCATGTATAATTGTGTTCAGTATGTAAGTGCAAATGAGCTATAAACAAAAAATGCGTATAAATGCATTATTTTCACTTAGATTACATTTTTTATTTGTTTCTCCCGCAAACCCTATCGTGTGCCTTAAGAATACTTGGAATATACGGAACAAGTTGCATGGGATAATTATGACATTTTCATCCTTTTTGGGAAAAGATTGAAGTTTACAATTCATTTAATGGACAAGTGCAAGCATTTTTTTTATATAATGTCTTATTTTGTTATCCGAAAAAAATAAGGTAGCTTAATATGACTTTAGAACAGCATCAGATTCACCAATTATTTAAGGTGATTAATTTGTGAATGGGTAATAGTTACAATAAATAATAGTTATAGCTATAATGAGAGAGAGCTAGCGAGCAAAATAAGGGTTATGCGTAAAAGAGCATTATAGTTATTGTGTTGGGGCCCCATACCTGAAATTTGCTTAGGGCCCCTAAATCACTAAGTCCGCCCCTGCTCTCAACCAAACTAACATTACTAGCCAATCAGAAGTTGTTGCTCTTATAAACACGAGACGCGAAATAGTATCCAGAGCCACAGCCCTGATGAATGGAGAAGAAGCCTCTGGGTTTCGAGCGTGACGTGCTGCAGAGCTTTGTAAACAGCTCATAGTAATCACACAATCTCCATAAAAATTATATGATTGTCAGAACGATTTTTGAAAAGGTACTGTTCACACATGATCTCTTAATGGTCATTTATCAGTAAAGACTGTATGTGTGAAAGGCGCTAAACTCTTCCTCTGCATATGCTGTGATCATCTGGGGAAACAGTGTGCATTATCTCAATATTTGTTGCGATTTGTTGTACATCGTGATTTCAAAATAATTTTAAATCCTTGCTCTGAGTTTGCATGTGAAATTAAATGGATTTAACCATTTGACGCGTACAATCACACCGGTATGATCAGTCTTGGCTGGTCCCAGAAGCGTACGATCACTAAACTAATGATATTTAATGAAAATATTGTCCAAGAGTTGTAACAATAACTACTATATATGCATAAAAATGTTTATTTTTGTTAATAAAAATAAACATGTTTATTTCCAGCATACCAAGTCGCACTGTCTGGCGTTGTTCATTGGTCAGGCATCGACCAATAAAACGGCTTCAACCCCCAAGCCCCCCCCCCCTGCTCTCTCGGGTCTGCATTTACAAATTTACAAGTGCACAAGTCAGTTTTGCAACAGGAATATCGCAAAGGTAGTAGCAAAAGTCAAAGCGCTAGGATTTGAACTTGTACTGCCTGATCTGAGAGGTTGTAAGCGCCGACTTGAGGTTGTACAGCGAAACTGAAGTAAAGTGCAAAAGTAAATATGTCTCACACATTTGTGTCTGTCATTTTGTTTATGTGAATGCCATTTTACAGATTTGTAACTATTAATCTGCAACTTCAACTTCGAAACACGGGTGTTTTGATTATTGTCTGTGTGTGCAAATCGAAAGATTCAGCTTTTCGCATCAGGACGTGTACATTTCCATTTACGAATACACATATTAATGTGACAAGTTCTCGAGTTTTGCTACTGATCTACCTTCATACTATCGGTTGTGGGTTGGGTGCGGTTATCTAAATCAGACAAAAAGGCGCCCGAGAGCCGATATAGATCAACTAACACAGTCATTATAAAAGTTTTTAAACTACCAAATACATTTACATGCACATATTTCAGAATCGGAATATCAGATATTTCAGAATATAGTGAGCATGTTTGTGAATATGTTGAAAAAAAAAGGAAAAATGAAATAAAAGCGATCCAAATGTCATACAGAGCTATGTGGCTGCACGCAGCTCTGTCACATGACAAGCACCACGCGTCTTCATGGAAACAATAAGGCGATACGTTGGCTCTTGGCACCCTCTGCTGGTAGGCTATATGTTATAATAATGGTTTAAGTTGGTTATGTTCATATTATAGGCATATTGGTGTGGTTCAATAAAACCATGTAATTACTTGGTTTTTATACTTTATTTAAGCCAATCAATATTGCCTATTTATTAGTTTTTATGTAAATATAGTCATATTAAAGCCTCTTTTTCACTTGGGTATATTTGTATTACTAATGTAACCGAGCGTTAGTGCAGGGTTCGCCTAAACACTTAGTATTAAGAAAACAATAAAAACGAGAGCGTCTGAACTCTTCTCAACTTTTATTCCTCCTCAAAACACTACCACACTCTAGAGTAGAAAGTGCGCATGCCCATTGCCTATCTATGGCAAGCCCCGAGGGGATAAATGCATTACACACACACACACACACACAATGAGCGCACGTAGATCCAGAATGAGAGCAATATAACAATCAAATAAAGTCTGTTACATACATCCCCCCCTCACAAAATAAACGTCCCCGTTTATGTGCAAGAATAACAGTCAGAAACAAACGTGTACAATTAGACACTGAAATTACAGAGCACATTATCAACATGGCAACAAGCCTATGAATAGAACATAACACTCCTCTTTTATAGAAACAACAGACTCAGCCATAAAACAAATTCTTACTAACCCTCTCTCATACACAGAGGCAGTTATTTCAATACAGAACAAAATCCTTTAAATGGCCAGGAGGTCTACGAACTCTCCCAGTCTTACTAACACTTGGTTCAGACTCCTTAACTGAACACTGTAAGTCAGACAACGTACTCTGATCTTTCTGGGGAGAAACCAACTTCGCTCCATCAGAAACTTCCGACCCCAGGGGAACTGACTCCGGCTGCGAGTCTGGAACATCGGACAGTGTCTGATTTTGTGACATGGAAGAAACAGGTAATGTGTATGGCCGCAACCTATTATAATGCACTACCTGTGCCCTCTCACCAGCGTCAAAAGGGTTTCCTTGTGAGGGAGCAGCAAACTGAGCGGCATAAAAGTCCATCAATGATGGAAAGATAGTTGAATTCAGTTCAAAGCTTCCGTAAGCACTGAGAAGCTCCTTGTAATTTTCTCCTGGATGGTCTTTGAGCATTTGCCACCCAGCTTAAAGCAGTCTTAATGTCAAGGTCAGCATTCTGCATAGCTCTAATTTCTGATAAACTGTGGGACAACGCATTAATGGGAGACGTGCCGTCTGAATTGTCAAGTGAGTTCTCCGCAGTCGCATCACCTGGCAAATTTTTTTCTTCAGAGGAAAATGCCCGTTTGATTAGAATTCACCACATTTACTTGCAGGGCCCCTTTAACATTATCGTCCGCCACTTTTGTGTCAGGTGTCTCAGGGCGACGAGAAAGCGAGTCTGCGTTCTTGTTATGTTGTCCATCCTTGTGTACAATCACCCAATTCAACGGATCAAGCTCCAAGATCCATCTCGCTCTTCTCCCTGTTGGATCGTCATCAATGGACATTCGTCGAAGAGCTAAGAGTGGTCGATGGTCTGTGATAATGGTAAATGAAGCAAGTCCAATGTAATGCTTGAATTCCCTTACTGCCCACACAATAGCCCACAACTCACGATCAAATGTGGACCAACGTTTTTGTGTGGAATTCAATGCCCGGCTGGCATATGCCACCACATACTCACACCCATCTCTGTCCTGCGTGAGAACTGCACCAACTGTGCCACGGGAGCCCTCTGAGGACCAGCTCCATCAAACGTTGAAATGTAGCCGGGGCATTGGAAAGGCCCATCGGCATAGATCGCCACTGATAGAGGCCCTGTCCTGTTGTAAAAGCTGTTTTTTCTTGGTCCTCCTCTGCAACTTCCACCTGCCAGTAACCGTTAGAAAAGTCTAATGTGCTGAACCAAGCAGCACCTGCCAGTGCGTCCAGTGTGTCATCCACTCGAGGCAGCGGATGGGAGTCTTTAATAGTCACACTGTTCAAACGTCTGTAATCCACACAAAAATGCCAGGTGCCACACTTCTTTCTCACCAAAACAACCGGCGATGCCCAGGGACTACAGCTCTCCTCGATCACACCATCCGCATGCAAATCAGTCACCTGTCTTTCTATTTCAGCACGTTTCCCAGGGGATGTACGATGTGCACGCAGTTTGATGGGAGCCTGCTCACCAGTTCTGATGTAATGTTTCACTAGCTTACATTTGCCAGTATTCTGTTTGGAGGAGCTGAAGATGTCATGGAACTCCAACAGCAAGGCTGACAGTGCAGCTTTCTCCGAATCAGAAATAGGTGATTCATCCAGCGATATAGAAGGCGCATCTGTGGACGAGGTCACTGCAGCTATATCTACTGGAGCATGAAACAGCTGAACATCAGAATCATCAACTGAGTATAACTCACCCAGGTGCATCCCTTGTTTCAATGAAATGTCATGTCCAGTAGGATTCAAAATCCGAGCCTTTGTCAGTCCGTTATGAACCCCAGCCAGTGTGTGAGCTACTATTAGACTGGAAGACTCTGCCACATTGGGTTCTAGATATCCAACAAAGTCACTTGCTACATGAGCTGCGTTAGGTAGACATACATTAACTGGCACCACTGACTCGCTGAGAGGTGGCAAAATTACAGTGGTTGCCAATGACACATTGCAGCATGTCGGAACAAAGTCTTTGCCGGTAAGTAAGGGAACTGTAATGTCCCACAGTTGGAGCTTAGCATGGCTGAGGTCCAGTAAAGCATGATTTTTCAACAGAAAGTCCCAGCCCAGCAACACAGTCTGTGTGGTTTCTCTTAGCACATGAAATACATGCTGCCATGATCCAGTTCCCAGCTGGAATGTTACAGTGATGGTGCCCAGTGTATCTAACATTTGTCCATTCACTGCATGGGCTGACACATAGTCTTTTCTCAGTGGACGAGTGCAAAGTGTAGGAATTGACATACGAAAATCTGCACTCATTAGCGACACACTGGAACCAGAGTCGACTAACATTTGAACCTCCACGCCTTCAATCACTCCTTTCACATATGATACTAACAGCTGCAGGCCAGCGTCTGAACTTAAGTCATTGTCTTTTGACACCGAATTGCCGTCTACATTGTCAATTTGAGGGCCCGTAGGCAACATAGCTGGTGTTTGGGCCGCAACATCAGCTACAGTCAGTTTTCCGTCTGGTAGCGCCGTTCCTCTCCTTTAGGTGACATGAAACGCACTCCCCGTTTTCTCAAATCATCCTCATAGCCATTCCATCTGCGAGCACCGGGGCTGGGGCTGCGTCTCGCAGGAGACAAAGGAGAATGTGAGTCTTTATAACCACGCCCATCCATTCCTGATGTATGCTCATCATAGTGCTGGAATTTCCTCTCAGGTGAGCTTCCTCTCCGAGCACCATCAAAGAAACGTGACTGGCATCCTCGACCCCTGCAGACACACTGGCACCTTTCATTAAACTGAGGACGGCTTCCATTCCACTCATCGATTGTTCTAGAACTCACTCTTGCCTTCAGTTTTTGATTTTCATCGCCCAAGTGCCTCAATTCCATTCTCATATCCCTCATTTCCTCAGTCAATCGATCCACAGCTCTGTGCAGTCCTCCATTATCAGTCACAGAATTTGTATATTTGTATTACTAATGTAACCGAGCGTTAGTGCAGGGTTCGCCTAAACACTTAGTATTAAGAAAACAATAAAAACGAGAGTGTCTGAACTCTTCTCAACTTTTATTCCTCCTCAAAACACTACCACACTCTAGTAGAAAGTGAGCATGCCCATTGCCTATCTATGGCAAGCCCCGAGGGGATAAATGCATTACACACACACACACAATGAGCGCACGTAGATCCAGAATGAGAGCAATATAACAATCAAATAAAGTCTGTTACACTAAAAACATCAGATTACTCAATTGTCAAAATAATTAGTAGATTACTCGATTACCAAAGTAATCGTTAGTTACAGCCCTATATTAGTTAAAACATTCCAAAACAACTGCATTGTTTACTTTTTGTGATTAAAAGACAAATATTATGTTATTGAAAATGTATTTAAAATAGTATTCAAATATCGTGAACCAGGTATTTGTATTTTGTTTCATCTCCTGAGCTAAGTGCATTGTCACACCCCTAGTGTCGATAAGCAGTGATATAGCTCATAATTTTCCAAGTGTACGATATAGCTTTTATTCTTCAGGTCAATTTTAAGGAATAAGGAAAGTGATAACTTTGCCATAGATTCCTTTCAAATGTTAAGCTTGCCACAGTCATTGCATTCTTTGCATGTTCTGCCCTTTATTTGTACCATTTTGTTGTATTCGTTTATTAATTAGAATTTGAAAGATAATAATAATGTTGTTTGATAAGTGAGATCTCTGATTTGTCCTTGAAAACCAAAAAGAAGTGTTTGAAAAGGCCTTGAATATACTGGAATTTGATTTTGAAGTATCTGTATGAACCCTTTTAAGTTTCCAGTTCTTGGAGCATTTTATTGTTATTAATTGAACTGAATTGTAGTTTTCTGTAGTATTTCTTTCTTTGTATATTTCCTATTGTATATCCATTTCCAAGTTGACCTTGAGAGATTCTATATAAATAAATTGTCTTTATATATATAATTGATTTCTCCGCTCTGGTGTGTGTAGACATGTTTGTGTTCCAGGTGGGTGTGGCTTCTGTTAACCAGCTGGAGGTGGGGATTGGTCCCTCAATGCACACTTCCCAGGTATAAGGACCTCCCCAAACACGGGTCTTCTGCCTTTGAGCCTCGTTGACTTTGTGCTTTGCTAGAATTCTGATTGACTGTTGTGGATTATCGTGCCAGAGAGAGAAATATTCTGACTATAGTAAATCTGTCGAGTGTCTGTGTTGTTCTGAGATCAAATTGTATATCTCCTGTTTATCTGAACATTGCCTGTTTTGACTACGACTTGGATTCTGAATCTGCTTTGTGTAAGCCTGAAACTTTGTAAATATTCTTGTTAACACTTGTTTGCCAAATTAAGGGATGTAGGCGGCTAGACGCCATTTTTATTTATGCATAGTTTTCACTTTGTTTATGGTTGAGGGAGGTAGGGAATTTGGTCTGTAATTTTTTTTTTCTTTATTTTCGTTTGAGCTTATTTAGTTATCAAAAATAAGTTAGTTTTGTTTATTGTTTTGGCCTCGTCTGCCCTGAAGAGATTCCCATATGTAGAAAATAAAATACTTTATTTGGTATCTCTCTGGTGTGAACTCCGTTTCCTTTCTCTGTTACGGCTAACCCCTAGAGGTTGTAACAAAGTATTTAATTTACCATTATTTATTTTGAACAAAACCATTTCAGTAGTCTGAGCTTTAGTTAGTTTAATAGTTAGTTTCATTGAAAATCATTCAAATTATGTTTTTTTGTTAAATGTGTCCACCCCCGCTACCAAACACCCACTCGCAAAAAAAGTTCAGGCTCAGGATTTATTTTGTTGCTTTGATCTTTCATACCTTTATTTTCAATTATGAAAATGTAAATGTCTTTTCGTGCAAGGCTTAATTTTTTTATTTGTGACATACTAACACTTTTTTAATTCATTTAGAAAAAGGAGCCTGACCGGGTGCAGAAGGCAGCAGTACCCATCATTGCAGTTGAGGAGGAAGAGGAAATGTATCAAGGGAACCCACTGGATGTTTTGATTGTCTTTTAAGACGAAGAGATGATGTCAACCAAGTCTGGTGTCTTTTTGCACTTTATGTCCTTATTTAGAGTACACTCACTTCTCAAAACAGCTTTACAGAAAAGGCTTGTGTCTACATTACAATTTAGCCTGATCTGTACTATAAATACGATACTTTTCTACTTGAATAGTGTTGTATATCATGATTTATAGTGATGCTACATGGGTGTACTCACTTCTGTTGTATACTGTATGTTTGACTAATTCACTGGAAGCAATATTGACGTGACATACTGATACAATTCCTCAATGCTAATCATGATGTTAATTCTATTAAGTAGTGTGGGTTTAATACAGACTGTCGTCGCTCAATGGCTGGATGTCTAAGTGGTGCCCGCAGAATAACATAGGTTTTATAGACAATTGGATGAGTTTTTGGGGCAGAAAAGAGATAAATCCTAGATAGATAAACTGTACATGTGGCAAGTCGTGCAAGCAACAATAGTAGGAGAAGAAGCCATTACTCCCTGTGATTGATTAATTATTAACTAACCACTGTTGTTTGATGAACTCATGAAAAACGGAGCAAGAGAGAAATTAAACGGAGTGAGAAAAAAGAAAACAATAGATGCGAATGATATGAATCGCAAGCTAACCAGCTAACGAATACTAACGCATTGCACTTGCGGGTTTTTTAACGATCAAATTAGTCGGATTTGTTTGATAGATAATGTCATAAATATGGTGGAAATTAAGTTATATTTAATCACTTTAACCAACAGAGTAAAAGAGATTCAACAGAAAAGCAAAGCTTCATGGAGCTACAATCGCAAACCTCTTAGCAGCACGACAGAGAGGAACTGGAAGAATCGACATGGGACTCACTTGGGAAGAATTGTGTTTTTTTTTGTTGTGAGGGAAAAATAACCTTGTTCAGCCTCCCGAAGAACTCAGCGTTACGTAAACAGTGGGGGTGGAGTTTTTTGCGGGGGGGGGGGGGCAGCAAAGGAGTTTCTCAAGTGTGTTTATTGATGAACGTTTTATAAACAAGGCCCAGTTCGACGCTGGATTTGCACATCGTTTGATACTGTAAGATGAGCAGTCCCAGCTATAAAAGATCCCAGTCATGATTCAGAACTGCAGATATAAGTGAAACGGCATCAAATGTCTGTGTTTTGTTGGCGATCGGAGCTCAAGTGCTCGTCACTCTTCTACTTTGCCCCCGGCACGCCTCCAGGAGCTCGGCTTTTTTTTGTAGAGAATTGTAAAGCTGTAACTTTCTTTTATAAATATGATAAAACTAAAGACTTTTTGGAGATATGAAGGTTGCAATACTACTCTATAGGTACTCAAGATTAGCATGAGATTGGGTGAAACTGTGTATGTTATTCCCCCTTTAAAACTCTATTCCTTAGTAAAAGTTTATCTCAGCGGCTTTGTGAATAGGTTTAAAGAGAAAATTCTTAGCTAAAACTTTTACTGCTATTTCGGAGAACTTTTAGTAGTAAGATAAGATGTTTTGTGAATACGGGCTCTGAACTTTCTGTGAGAGTGTTATATTGGTGTCTTGTGTTCCCCTGTTTTGTGTTTAAATACTCTTGTTTTGAAGTATGTGTTCTTTGTCTCTCTTCACTTCCTGTGTCTAGTTAATATTTGCTATGTGCTTTGTTTGTTACCACAGCTACTCTTTTTTTCTTCATTCTTTATCTTTTTATTTCTCCATAGTGATTAACCAGACTCTTATTACACAGTGTATTTTTAACCCCAGTCTTTCCCCTTGTTCTTTGACTGGTGTTGTCTTTTATGAATGCATTGTCTGTGTTCTGTGCTCAGTGCAGTCTTACCTTCTTTACCCTTTGTCTGGTTTTATTCTGTTTTTGTCTCTTCATTGTGTTGTTAATAAATGATCATACTCTCCCTCTAATCTGAAATACCTCACCTTACACTGGGCAATAATGCCTTTTTCTGGTCACGTATAATGTTCTGGCAGCGAGAATCATATTTTACTGAAGCAGTGCTTCTCTGTGAGTTGTTCTGTGTACAGACTAAAGCTTGTGATGGGTGACAGTGAAAAAAACAAACAAAAACACAGCAACATTGCCTTATCAGATCTAGCATCCATACCCAGCTAGTTTTAACAGTAGCTCTTATGTTTCTGCATTTTAGCATTTGTCTCTGTGTCACGAGATTTCGGCTACTACAAGTTAAAAGTGAAATTAAATTGAATTACTTTCTTTTGAGCATTTGTGGCATTTTCTAGAGTGAGTTTATGAGGACAATGCTGTTCAACTCACCTGCCACAGAGATGTCAACAGCAGATCTTGATTGTGATGATTTTGGTCTTTCATCTCTCTGTCCTCTACACCAGTACTGACCCTGATCAGACTCATTCACTCCTCTGATAGTGAGAGTGTCTCTGTTTACAGACGTCTGTAACATTACACTGTCTTTATACCACTCATATCTCCAGTTACTGTAAGACTCAATCACACACTTCAGATTGACTGTCTCTCCAGTGAATACAGGACTGTCTGGTGTCACAGTCAGTGTAGATCTGGGTAAATCTGTGAAGAAAATCTCAAAACACAACAGACACAAGACATGAGTTTGCAGTGCAGAGTGACAATTATATGACAAAAAAGAAAAAAACCTCTCAGGTTTATTTGGGTTTCTTGATTTGTGTTTCAAAGATTAACCAAAGTCTTCTGGGTTTGGACGCACATGAGTCTGAGTAAATGAACTGTGTGTAATAATAACTGCATTCATCTTTCTAAAACAACAAACACTGATCACTGCACAGCATCTGTCCTGTAAAGACACATCTTATACAGTCCTGCATCTGAACAGAATAATGACTAAAAGTGAAGTGCTTCAGTCCTCTTATAAGAACAGATGTGAATAAATGCTGCTATTATCATCATCATCACTGCACTCACAGCAGATCCAATATCTGTTACAAACTATAGACCCTTTTTTGACATTTTTCTGTGGGCGGGGCTTAGCTGGAGGCAGAAAGATTGACCGCTTCACTAACGCTAGCTGTGAAGTCTGTTAGCTTATTTTATAACAATAACTGGAGAAGATCTGATTTTACCTGCACACGTAAGGTCACGCACTGTCTGGGACCGTGATTGTTATTTTAAAAGGTTCATTTGTCACTCACCTGATACTGTCAGTGTAACTCCGTCACTCATCTGTGAGTATGTTGGTGCTTCTGACTGAGTTCCTCCACAGCTGTACACACCACCATGAGACGGATCCACAGATGAGATTATATAGTTCTGTCCGCTGTAAACGTGTTTGTTGTCTTTATTCCAGCTGTACCGCCAGTCTCCTGTCTGCTGTATGTCACATGTGAGAGTGACCGTCTCTCCTCTGAACACACGTCTATCAGGATGAACACCAACTACAGGCTTGGGTCTCTCTGTGAAACGAGCAAACAACACACTTCATGTGTCTGAAAATATTACAGATGATCTGTGCTGATTCAATTATTATTATTATTGACATTTAGTTTCATTTAAAACACTTATTGTATGACAGTAATGATCATGTTTATAACAAACACAAAGTTGTCTTCCATTAAAAACTGTATAGAAAGTAAAACAGCTCTTACCTCTTACTGTTATCTTTACTTCATTACTGTACTCGCTGTAGTATTCTCCTCGTTGTGCTCTACATCGGTATCTTCCTCCATCAGAGACTCTCACAGAACTGATTGTTTTAGTTGCATCACTCGTGGATTCAGTGTTTGGGTCTTTGCTCCAGTGAATTGTCCATCCAGTTAACTGTCCCACATCACAGCTCAGAGTAACTGTGTCTCCAGTGAACACTGAACTCTCAGGATTTACAGTCAGAGCCGGCCGAGGTTTCTCTGGAAGTGACAGTGATGCAGGGTTGAGTTCACTTGATAGCTGTTATTAGTCACTCTGTCTTAATTTCTCATATATTTACTTTTTATTTGTATTTATATATTTTGTTTTGCACAGAAAATTATTTATTTCTAGAAGGAAATCCCAGCTTACAATGTTGCAAATAAAGTCTCAGGTCTATTGATTTGGTTCTGTCACTTTGCCATTGCGGTCTATAGATTGCCAATTATTTGTAAAAAAAAAAAAAAAACTTTTGAAGATGCGTGTGCTGCTGCAGTCAGACAGACAGAGAGAGAGGTGAGTAGAGATGCATGGAGTGTTGCCAATTTAGCGGCTTTTCAGACCCCCCTAGCGACTTTTTTTTTTTTAAAGCTACTATTGACAAATCTAGCAACTTCTTGGACAAACTTTAGTGAGTTCGTGGTATTGCTGCAAAGGTGCGAGATCAGCTTTTTCTCTGCATCTGCTCTGTTCAGTGAGTGTCTGAGAGGAGCAGCCTGTTCAGTTAAAATAGATATTATTGCTTCTCTGATTTTACATGCAAATATAGAAGAAATCACAGCACAGGAATTGTCTTGTCTTATCTTCTGTGTATTATTTGATTTCATCAGACAACGGCTCAATAAAATAATGAATTAGGATTTTTGACTAGCTTCTTGAAAGGGAGAGCTGGTTATGTATTATTAAAGGGCTGTGTTTCAGTCACTGTTTCTTTTGTCAGTCAACGGGGATAAATATTAAATAGTCAAATATATAAAGTAAAACAGTTTGATTGAGAATTTGGCTGCATTAAATTAGGGATGGGTACCGAAACCCGGTATTTAATCGGTCTCAGGGCTAGATTATAAAAGACGTTACCGGTTCTGCTATCGGTACTGGAGAAATTAAGAAAACACACATACATTTATTATTGCTATATATACACATTATCTTGCAAATTCTATCCCATCAGAGTCACCAGCTGTTTGTATGTGCAATAATATTAAAACTTTTGTCTACAATGCATTTTTGCTATTCCCAAATCAGAAGCGAGATCGCTCACATGGATGAGTTTCTGCACGCGCAACATGAAAGCCCTGTTTATGATAGAAGAGAGAACTAACCATTAAAACATGCTTAAGGCCCGTACACACCGGGACGAATATTGGCGCGCGTTATTCGCCAGCGTTTTTCAACACGTTTTTTGTGTTCACACCCAAGTGATTTTCGCTGACAATGAGCCGAGTGAACATGCAAATTCATTCCCTGACATTAGATGGCGCTTAATGTAAAACAGAAATACCCCGGTACACAAGGTGGCGCTGCGCAACTTTACGCTTCTGACACTTGCTTGTCACTCAGAAGAAGAGAGCAAGTATTTACGCGCTTGTCAAAATCATACAAAGAAAACATGGATATTTCAAGCACCAGAAGATCCAGCTCCAGCGATGAAGAAGTTATTGTTCTGTTGAATGAGGAAAGACGCCGACGCTGGCAGTGTAGATGCTACTTGGCGTATATCTTCTTCATCGTTACGTATGTGTGTTCGGCAAGACTGTTTTGTGTTTGAGCGCCCCCAAGTTGTGTTTTACTGTAACTTCAGCAGCTCCAGACACGTGAGCAAAAGCGCCAATCTCATTGGTCGGATAGTTTTTGACGCGGTGTGTCAAACCAAAAAAACGAACCCGAGGCGTTTAAAAAAAAAAACGCTTTTACGCGTGCCGTTTTTCGTGTCGGTGTGCACACTCACATTGGCGCCCTTTGTTTAGTCACGATGCGTTAAACGTCGGCGAATATCGCGCGCGAAATTCGTCCCGGTGTGTACGGGCCTTTACACTTTAGGCCTGTGGCTGTTAAATTAAACGAAATTTATTTAATGTGTTTTTATCTTATTTTGGCTTCTAAGGATTATAGCCGAGTTTCTTCTAGCACAACTTCCTTCTCTTCACAGCGGCGCGCATTCGTTCCTCCCTGACCAAAACTTAACATCAGAATCAGATCAATCGTCTGTCGATTGTTTTAAAATGCCGTCTTTACAGTTGCTAAATTGCTGGACATGTATGATAATAAAACGTTGAAAGTACAATCCACACGAGAGACGCTGTTCCTCAGGCTGAAGTATGTGTGTGTGTATGTGTGTGTGTGCGGTGCGCTCTAAAACTGAAAAGCAAAGTACACTTTGAGCTTCAGGCGCATCCAAACGATCAAATACACACAAAATATGTAAAAACAGCCGGCTTGGAGAGTATTCACTTAAACACAGTTTATGTCTTCAAGTGAACGAGAACAGTTGGCAGAAAATTGTGTGTCAATATTTTGTTTTAGTGACAGACTGCTTCATCAATGTTAATTAACAAACAAAACACAAAGAGAAAATCACCCACAACTCTTAATCTGAATAAAGTTATAGCTTTAAGTATTAATCTATCAATACATATAGTGAAAACTATGCAGTGTTCATTTACATTTGATCACTTTCAGATTTATTTTGTAGCTATTACTTATCCGAACATTAATGTTAGTAGACATTCATGGAAATAATTAAATCACTGTTTTTTTTTTCATTTCATTTGTACATTTGTTTTATGGTATGACAAATGGTATATTTGTCAGTTTATTTAACTTTGTTTCTTTGTTCATGTTCTTACTCTATCTTATCTTATGTATATAAAACACAAAAAAATGCCTGCACACTGGTTCATTTACAAATTGATGTTTTATATTTATTTAATTAAATATTTATTTAACATTTCAGAATATAAAGCAATGTTAATTAAGCTGCTAATCTATCATATAAATATAGATATATGTATATATATGTATATATATATGTATGTGCGTGTGTGTGTGTATATATATATATATATATATATATAAAACGTACAGATAAGAATACCGTTAAAGGACCAGATCGATAAGAGGAGTAATACCATTAAAACCTTGACGATACCCATCCCTAATTAAAATACAGTATGAGCACAGACAGTACAGGTGTTTTTTTTCCCTCATTAAATACTTTTAGTGTAACGTTTAGTGAAATTATTTGGTAGTCTGAGGTGGGATGGGGCTCCAGATTTTTTTATAGGTTTAAGGGGGGGTTGAGAAGCACTGCACTAGAGCATCCATTAATTCAGACACAGTGGAAGATCTGATCAGAATCAGTGTAGAGGGGCCAGGTCTGGAAGATGTTGATGCTAGAGAGAGTGTGGCCAGCGGGTTTAGCCGAGGCCAAAGATCAAGAAGGACAAACTACAGGAGCTGGCCATCCGAGGGGCATGTGACTGCAATGGAGGAAAGTCCATAAGACATTGAGCCATGAGATGTTCAGTTTGACACCCTTAAAACACTTAATTTAGATATTCTTTTTATTTAATTTATCTTGAGATGTTTTAACTTTAAGCACTTTAAGCACCAACACTTTTTCAGTAAGTTACCTTTCTTTTAGAATTGTGCTTCAAATAAAGAATGTTATGTTGACCACATTGTTAGTTAATCGTTTACTAGTCAATATTGCCTATATGAAAATTTGGGTGCACCCAACGTTTGTGCTGGTGCACCTAAGAAAAAAAGTTAGGAGCACCAGTACAACCAGTGCAAAAAAGTTAGTCTAGAGCCCTGTACATTTCTTGTAAAACACTTCTGAATATACAAATCACACAACATAAGGCTGAAAGTATTAGTAAAAGAGTAAACAGTTGCTACTGGAGATTCAGTGTGATCATTAATGGAGACAAAACATATCTTTTCTATGTAACATCTAATTTACTACTAAAACTAGATCACTTTTTACTTTTCTCTGTCTACATACGTGTAATACGGTAATATATTTGAAAACATATTCTGCAGATTTAGACTCAATGTTGAGACTGAAGCTCTCACCTGATACTGTCAGTGTAACTCCAGCACTCATCTGTGAGTATGTTGGTGCTCGTGACTGAGTTCCTCTACAGCTGTACACACCACCGTGATACCAATACACAGATGAGATTATATACTTCTGTCTTCTGTAAACGTGTGTGTAGTCTTTATTCCAGCTGTACCGCCAGTCTCCTGTCTGCTGTATGTCACATGTGAGAGTGACCGTCTCTCCTCTGAACACATGTCTATCAGGATCAACACCAACTACAGGTTTGGGTCTCTCTGTGAAACGAGCAAACAACACACTTCATGTGTCTGAAAATATTACAGATGATCTGTGCTGATTAAATTATTATTATTATTGACATTTAGTTTCATTTAAAACACTTATTGTATGACAGTAATGATCATGTTTATAACAAACACAAAGTTGTCTTCCATTAAAAACTGTATAGAAAGTAAAACAGCTCTTACCTCTTACTGTTATCTTTACTTCATTACTGTACTCGCTGTAGTATTCTCCTCGTTGTGCTCTACATCGGTATCTTCCTCCGTCAGAGACTCTCACAGAACTGATTGTTTTAGTTGCATCACCCGTGGATTCAGTGTTTGAGTCTTTTCTCCAGTGAATTGTCCATCCAGTTAACTGTCCCACATCACAGCTCAGAGTAACTGTGTCTCCAGTGAACACTGAACTCTCAGGATTTACAGTCAGAGCCGGCCGAGGTTTCTCTGGAAGTGACAGTGATGCAGGGTTGACTTCACTTGATAGCTGTTATTAGTCACTCTGTCTACATTTCTCATATTTTTTTTATTTTTATTTGTATTTATATATTTTGTTTTGCACAGAAAATTGTTTATTTGTATTTCTAGAAGGAAATCTCAGCTTACAATGTTGCAAATAAATGCTCAGGTCTAATGCTTTGGTTCTGTCACTTTGCCATTGCTGTCTATAGATTGCCAATTATTTGCAAACAAAAGGACAAACCAATCACATTTCATATGTGCATATAAATGCCAAAAATTAATAGATCAGATGCAAGTTGTAATCATTGTAAACGCTGAAGTAAATGTGAGTTGTTCAGCCTCGAACCCTACATTTATTGTTAAACACTTCTAAAAAATATATCACTCAACATAACGCTGAAAGTATAAGTAAAAGAGTAAACAGTTGCTATTGGAGATTCAGTGTGATCATTAATGAAGACAAGACATCTCTTTTAACACATCTCACTAACTACTAAAAGTAGATCACTTTTTACATTTCTCTGTCTACATGCGTTTAATACGGTAGTATATTTGAAAACATTCTGCAGATTTAGACTCAATGTTGAGACTGAAGCTCTCACCTGATACTGTCAGTGTAACTCCAGCACTCATCTGTGAGTATGTTGGTGCTTGTGACTGAGTTCCTCTACAGCGGTACACACCACCATGAGACGGATCCACAGATGAGATTATATACTTCTGTCCGCTGTAAACGTGTGTGTTGTCTTTATTCCAGCTGTACCGCCAGTCTCCTGTCTGCTGTATGTCACATGTGAGAGTGACCGTCTCTCCTCTGAACACACGTCTATCAGGAACAACACCAACTACAGGTTTGGGTCTCTCTGTGAAACGAACAAACAACACACTTCATGTGTCTGAAAATATTTCAGATGATCTGTGCTGATTCAATTATATATATATATATATATATATATATGTTATTTGACATTTAGTTTAACTGACAACACTTTGTTATTCTAGGACAGCAATCATCATATTTATAAAAAAACTCAAAGTTATCTTCCATTAAAAAATGCATAGAAAGTAAAACAGCTCTTACCTCTTACTGTTATCTCAGCTGCATAACTGTACTCGCTGTAGTAGTTTCCTCGTTGTGCTCTACATCGGTATCTTCCTCCGTCAGAGACTCTCACAGAACTGATTGTTTTAGTTGCATCACTCGTGGATTCAGTGTTTGGGTCTTTGCTCCAGTGAATTGTCCATCCAGTTAACTGTCCCACATCACAGCTCAGAGTAACTGTGTCTCCAGTGAACACTGAACTCTCAGGATTTACAGTCAGAGCCGGCCGAGGTTTCTCTGGAAGTGACAGTGATGCAGTGTTGAGTTCACTTGTAGGCGTTATTGGTGATTCTGTCTACATTTTTCATATTTTTTTATTTATTTGTATTTATATATTTTGTTTTGCACAGAAAATTGTTTATTTGTATTTCTAGAAGGAAATCTCAGCTTACAATGTTGCAAAGAAAGTCTCAGGTCTAATGCTTTGGTTCTGTCACTTTGCCATTGCTGTCTATAGATTGCCAATTATTTGCAAACAAAAGGACAAACCAATCACATTTCATATGTGCATATAAATGCCAAAAATTAATAGATCAGATGCAAGTTGTAATCATTGTAAACGCTGAAGTAAATGTGAGTTGTTCAGCCTCGAACCCTACATTTATTGTTAAACACTTCTAAAAAATATATCACTCAACATAACGCTGAAAGTATTAGTAAAAGAGTAAACAGTTGCTATTGGAGATTCAGTGTGATCATTAATGAAGACAAGACATCTCTTTTAACACATCTCACTAACTACTAAAACTAGATCACTTTTTACATTTCTCTGACTACATGCGTTTAATATGGTAATATATATTTGAAAACATATTCTGCAGGTTTAGACTCAATGTTGAGACTGAGGCTCTCACCTGATACTGTCAGTGTAACTCCAGCACTCATCTGTGAGTATGTTGGTGCTTCTGACTGAGATCCTCTACAGCTGTACACACCACCGTGAGACCAATCCACAGATGAGATTATATAGTTCTGGTTTTGTCCTGCTCTGTTATCTTGTTTGTTGTCTTTATTCCAGCTGTACTGCCAGTCTCCTGTCTGCTGTATGTCACATGTGAGAGTGACCGTCTCTCCTCTGAACACACGTCTATCAGGATCAACACCAACTACAGGTTTGGGACTCTCTATGAAACGAGCAAACAACACACTTCATGTGTCTGAAAGTATTTCAGATGATCTGTGCTGATTCAATTATATATATATGTATTATTTGACATTTAGTTTAACTGACAACACTTTTTTATTCTAGGACAGCAATCATCATATTTATAAAAAAAACTCAAAGTTATCTTCCATTAAAAAATGCATAGAAAGTAAAACAGCTCTTACCTTTTACTGTTATCTCAGCTGCATTACTGTACTCGCTGTAGTAGTTTCCTCGTTGTGCTCTACACCAGTATCTTCCTCCATCAGAGACTCTCACAGAACTGATTGTTTTAGTTGCATCACCCGTGGATTCAGTGTTTGGGTCTTTTCTCCAGTGAATTGTCCATCCAGTTAATTGTCCCACATCACAGCTCAGAGTAACTGTGTCTCCAGTGAACACTGAACTCTCAGGATTTACAGTCAGAGCCGGCCGAGGTTTCTCTGGAAGTGACAGTGATGCAGTGTTGAGTTCACTTGTAGGCGTTATTGGTGATTCTGTCTACATTTTTCATATTTTTTATTTTATTTGTATTTATATATTTTGTTTTGCACAGAAAATTGTTTATTTTTATTTCTAGAAGGAAATCTCAGCTTGCAATGTTGCAAATAAATGCTCAGGTCTAATGCTTTGGTTCTGTCACTTTGCCATTGCTGTCTATAGATTGCCAATTATTTGCAAACAAAAGGACAAACCAATCACATTTCATATGTGCATATAAATGCCAAAAATTAATAGATCAGATGCAAGTTGTAATCATTGTAAACGCTGAAGTAAATGTGAGTTTTTCAGCCTTGAACCCTACATTTATTGTTAAACACTTCTAAAAAATATATCACTCAACATATTGCTGAAAGTATTAGTAAAAGAGTAAACAGTTCCCATTGGAGATTCATTAATGAAGACAAAACATCTTTTTTAACACATCTCATTAACTACTAAAACTAGATCACGTTTGACATTTCTCTGACTACATGTGTTTAATATGGTAGTATATTTGAAAACATTCTGCAGATTTATACTCAATGTTGAGACTGAAGCTCTCACCTGATACTGTCAGTGTAACTCCGTCACTCGTCTGTGAGTATGTTGGTGCTTCTGACTGAGATCCTCTACAGCTGTACACACCACCGTGAGACCAATCCACAGATGAGATTATGTAGTTCTGTCTGCTGTAAACGTGTTTGTTGTCTTTATTCCAGCTGTACCGCCAGTCTCCTGTCTGCTGTATGTCACATGTGAGAGTGACCGTCTCTCCTCTGAACACAGGTCCATCAGGATCAACACCAACTACAGGTTTGGGTCTCTCTGTGAAACGAGCAAACAACACACTTCATGTGTCTGAAAATATTTTAGATGATCTGTGCTGATTAAATTACGATTATTTGTATTATAGTTTGACATTTAGTTGAACTGACAACACTTTGTTATTGTATGACAGTAATGATCATGTTTATAACAAACACATAAAGTTGTCTTCCATTAAAAACTGTATAGAAAGTAAAACAGCTCTTACCTTTTACTGTTATCTCAGCTGCATCACTGTACTCGCTGTAGTAGTTTCCTCGTTGTGCTATACACCAGTAATATCCTCCATCTGAGACTCTCACAGAACTGATTGTTTTAGTTGCATCACCCGTGGATTCAGTGTTTGAGCCTTTGCTCCAGTGAATTGTCCATCCAGTTAACTGTCCCATATCACAGCTCAGAGTAACTGTGTCTCCAGTGAACACTGAACTCTCAGGATTTACAGTCAGAGTCGGCCGAGGTTTCTCTGAAAGTGACAGTGATGCAGTGTTGAGTTCACTCGTAGATGTTATTAGTCACTCTTATTTATTTGTTTATTTCCATAAAAAAACTCTGACACTGGAAATTGCTTTAAACCATTTAAGTTTTAGTTCCAAAACTAATATTTATTCTGTCAGCACATTATTACTGTGAACATATTTCATTTGAGTTCACAATACAAAAAAATATGTCTTGATATAAAAATTAAAATAAACTATTAAACTGTTTGTAACAAAGTTCGTAAGGAAGGAAGGAAGCAGACAGGGTTGGCTCGTGAAGACTCGGGTGAATTTTATTTACAGATAAACTTAAACAGGTGCGCACTCTGCGCGTCCTAAAAACATCAACTCTCTCGGTTGTCTCAGCGATCACTCTCAGCATTCGCTCCGGCTGTCTCTCTCTCACAGACCGTGCGCCCGAGTCCTCACTCCGTCTCTCTCAATGAACTCCTGTTCCACGGTGGCTTTTATCTGGTCTCCACGCCAATTACTGCAATCAGACACAGGTGTTCCTCATTTTGCACTTGACCCACTTACTTACCGCTGTCTCCTGAGTCTTTCTCCCGCTGCAGACTTCGCTGAACCACGCCCCCCTCGCCACATACCCCCACCGCCCGACTCAGGCCGGGAAGCCCTCCGGCCTGCAGCCCCCCCCCCCCCATTTCTGGAGAGGAAGTCGGCTACAGTCATCTGCATCCCCGGCCTGTGGATCACCTTGAATTTGAAGGGCTGTAATGCCAGATACCAACGGGTGATCCGCACGTTGGTATCCTTCATGCGGTGGAGCCACTGCAAAGGGGCGTGGTCCGAACAGAGGGTGAATTCCCGTCCCAGGAGATAATAGCGGAGGGTGAGGACCGCCCACCGGATTGCCAAACACTCCTTCTCAATGGTGCTGTACATCGTCTCTCTCTTAGAGAGCTTCCGACTGATGTACAGCACCGGGCGCTCCTCACCCCCTATCTCCTGGGTCAGGACAGCTCCCAGCCCCCGGTCCGACGCGTCCGTCTGCAGCAAGAAGGGGAGAGAAAAGTCAGGAGAGTGTAATAGCGGCCCGCCACACAGAGCAGCCTTTACCTGGGTGAAAACCTGCTGGCACCGCTCCGTCCACGGGACCGTATCTGGGACCTCCTTTTTAGTGAGGTCAGTCAGCGGGCTGGTGAGCTCCGAATAGTCAGGAAAAAACCTCCTGTAATACCCCGCCAGCCCCAGGAACTGCCTCACCTCCTTTTTGGTCTTAGGTCTCGGGCAGGCCGCAATAGCTGCCGTCTTATCAATTTGGGGACGCACCTGTCCGTGACCCAAGTGGAAACCCAGATAACGCACCTCCACCCGCCCAATCGCACACTTCTTTGGGTTGGCCGTTAGTCCCGCTCCCCTCAGCGCTCTCAGCACCTCCCGCAGGTGCACCATGTGCCGCTGCCAGTCCTGACTGTAGATGATGATGTCATCCAGGTAGGCAGCGGCGTATGCGGTGTGCGGTCGGAGGATTTTGTCCATGAGGCGCTGAAAGGTAGCGGGCGCCCCGAACAACCCAAACGGAAGCGTGACAAATTGGTGCAATCCAAACGGCGTTGTGAAGGCTGACTTTTCTTTGGATAATGGTGATAAGGGGATCTGCCAATATCCTTTCGTTAAGTCCAGTGTCGAATAAAAACGAGCGGTACCCAGCCGATCAAGCAACTCGTCAACCCGCGGCATTGGATAGGCGTCGAATTTCGACACCGCATTCACCTTGCGATAATCCACGCAGAATCGGACCGAGCCGTCTGTTTTCGGTACCAAAACGATCGGGCTCGCCCAGTCACTGCGGGACTCTTCTATTACTCCCATCTCTAGCATCGCCTCTAATTCTGACTGGACCACCTTTTTCTTGTGCTCCGGTAAACGATACGGCCGGCTGCGCACTACCACGCCCGGCTCGGTCTCAATATGGTGTTGAATAAGGTTGGTTCGACCGGGCCGGGGCGAGAACACGTCCGCAAATTCTCTCTGCAACCGGGCTACATCGGTGAGCTGGGAGGGTGAGAGGTGATCCCCCCCCGGGGCCAGAGTGAGTGATGGAACTTTGAGGCTCGCCTCTGGCCCGAGATCTTCCTCGTTACCTACTACCGTCGCCAGCATCACCGGCTCGACCTCGTTCCATTTTTTAAGGAGGTTGAGGTGATAAATCTGACGTGCCCCGCTCCGATCCGTTCGAACCACCTCATAATTGAGATCCCCTACCTGCCGTGTGACCTCAAACGGTCCTTGCCACTTGGCGAGTAATTTGGAGCTAGAGGTAGGGAGTAACACAAGTACTTTATCTCCCGGCGTGAAATTGCGTAATCTGGCCCCCCGATTGTATAGCCGGCTTTGCTTGTCCTGGGCCTGTAACAAATTCTCCATGGAGAGCTGCCCCAACGTGTGGAGTTTTGTTCTCAGGTCCAGCACATGCTGAATTTCATTTTTACTCTCCGAAGGTCCCTCCTCCCAAGTCTCCCTCAGGACGTCCAAAACCCCGCGGGGCTGGCGGCCGTACAGGAGCTCGAAGGGGGAAAACCCCGTGGAGGCTTGCGGGACCTCGCGCACAGCGAACAAAAGGGGTTCCAGCCATTTGTCCCAATTTTTGGCGTCTTCGTGAACGAACTTTCGAATCATGGTTTTCAACGTACGATTAAACCGTTCCACCAGGCCGTCCGTTTGTGGGTGATAGACGCTGGTGCAAATCGATTTAATTCCCAATAATCCGTAAAGTTCGCGAATGGTCCGTGACATGAACGCCGTGCCCTGGTCGGTGAGAATCTCTTTCGGGATTCCCACCCGGGAGATCATACTGAACAGAGCCTCCGCCACACTTTTTGCGGAAATGTTGCGGAGCGCTACTGCCTCTGGGTATCGGGTTGCATAATCCACCAGAACTAATGCAAATCGATGCCCTCGTGCAGACCGCTCTAATGGCCCGATGAGGTCCATACCAATTCGCTCGAAGGGGACCTGCATAAGCGGAAGGGGGCGCAAAGGCGCTTTTGGGGAGGCCGGGGGATTCACTAGCTGACATTCACGACAAGCCGCACACCACCGGCGTACATTCTCGTGAATGCCCGGCCAAAAGAAGCGGGCCATTAGACGGTTTAGTGTTGTCGCCTGCCCCAGGTGCCCGGCCATAGGATTGCAATGAGCCGCCTGGAAAAGCATTTCCCGACGGCTTTTGGGTACCAACAACTGGGTTGTATCTTGCTTTGATTGAGCGTCCTGGGTCACTCGATACAACCTATCTTTCAAAATAGCAAAATACGGATAGGAAGGGGGCCGTGCGGGCTGGAGAGGCGGGCCGTCAATGGAACGGACCTGCTCAAACGCATTTCTCAGGGACTCGTCCTGAGACTGCTCCAGGGGGAAATCATCACGCTCCGTGAGGATTAACCTCTCGATCGCGTTCCGATCCCCCGGTGCCGCCTCAGCGAGCCCCGGCTCAGCCTCCCCCGAGCGCACGGCCGCCTCCCTGCCCGGCTTTTCTTTTCCCCAGGAGGTATCCGCACACAAAACTCCCAATAAAACTTTAAAAGAGGGCCAATTGGTTCCCAAAATCAGCGGATGCCGGAGGTGGGGGTTAACTGCCACCTCCACATTATGCTTTTGTCCCCGAAATTTGATGGCTAAACGCACTACTGGATATTCCGCCACGTCCCCGTGCACACACCTCACCCGAACCATGCAGCTCATATCCAATGCCTCAGGCTGAACTAGGCTTTGATGGATCGAGGTTTGGTTACAGCCCGAATCCACCAAAGCCCAATATGTACCCCCCTTAATACTCACAGGTATCTGGTACCCGCCAGCCTGATCGGGGGCGGCCTGCGGGGCGTCCGGAACCCGGACCAATGTCCCCACCTCCATCACCGGACAACGATCGATAAAGTGGCCCGGGTCCCCGCAACGCCAGCAGGCCGGCCCAGGCTTCCCCGCCACCCTAGTGGCGGGAAGGGGGACAAGGAATTGGCGTGGAGAGACCGGGGGAACGGGAATAGCAGCGGCCGACCCCGCCTCCCTGGCGTGGGCTCTCGCGGCCGTCGACTCCGGAGCCGGGCCTCCCCTCCATCGGGGCTGGGCTCGGGGAACCACGCCGGCACGGGACCTGGGCAAGAAGGTAGGGGGAGAGAGAGAGAGACGGACGGTAGGGTTTCGCCAACCCCGTGGCACGCCACCATCTGGTCCTCGGCGAGTTGGATGGCCAGGTCCAGCGACGCCGGACGGTGGCACTGGACCCACTGCGCGGTCTTCGTGGGGAGCCGCGCAATAAACTGCTCCAGCACCACCCGTTCGATGATTTGGTCGACGCCGCCTTCCCCGGCCAACAGCCATCTGCGGCAGGCGTCCCGGAGCTGGTGAGCCATCACGAAGGGCCGGCCGTTCTCCCCAAGCTCCAGCGAACGGAAGCGCTGGCGGTGCTGCTCGGGGCTCCGGCCGACCCGCTGGAGGATGGCTCGCTTTAGGTCGTCGTAGACCAGGAGGTTCTGGACTGGCAGCTGCTGCGCCGCCAACTGCGCCTCCCCGGTTAGCAGGGGGATGAGGCGCACTGGCCAGTCCGTCTGGGGCCACCCACATGCTGCCGCGGTCTTCTCAAAGAGGTCAAGGAATGCCTCCGGGTCATCCTGCGGCCCCATCTTCTGTACCGGCATGTGGGTGGGCGGGGCCAGGGCTGTTGGACTTTCCCCGGCCCGAACCTCCCGGTCCATCCAGCTCCGGAACAGCTCGCGGTCCTCCCGCTGGTTCTGGACGAGGGCACAGAATCTCCTCTCCTGGTCTGCCCTCATGTCCATCAGCGCTTTGTGATGTTCTTGGTGGAGTCCCGCGAGCGACTGGATGACATCCGCAAATGGCGATCCCGATGGTGAGGACATGATGGCAGCGGCGTTCCGGCTTCCTTCCCCGGGTTTCGGCAACCAGTGTAACAAAGTTCGTAAGGAAGGAAGGAAGCAGACAGGGTTGGCTCGTGAAGACTCGGGTGAATTTTATTTAAAGATAAACTTAAACAGGTGCGCACTCTGCGCGTCCTAAAAACATCAACTCTCTCGGTTGTCTCAGCGATCACTCTCAGCATTCGCTCCGGCTGTCTCTCTCTCACAGACCGTGCGCCCGAGTCCTCACTCCGTCTCTCTCAATGAACTCCTGTTCCACGGTGGCTTTTATCTGGTCTCCACGCCAATTACTGCAATCAGACACAGGTGTTCCTCATTTTGCACTTGACCCACTTACTTACCGCTGTCTCCTGAGTCTTTCTCCCGCTGCAGACTTCGCTGAACCACGCCCCCCTCGCCACACTGTTCAAATACTTTGTGTATCTGAAACTGAATTAAGTGAAATAATCAGCTAGCAATAACACACATACTTGAACATCACTGCATCAGCAAATACACACTTACTGACTTTTAAATAAAGCAATATATAGCATACATTCAACATGTTGTAGTCCGTCCTTAAACTAAAAACAGACCTTAGTCTATACAGCACAATTGTTAACCACAAAACTCAACAGAAACTCTTTGAGATCCCAACATAAAGCATTTAACACAAACAGATGTTCCTCATATTCAAAACAAACAAACACTAAATAATTGTAACATTTGTTCTGTATTGAGTTCAAATAAACTTTTCAAATTTTCAATGAGCAATGAACTTTCACTAATAGTTATATAGTAATATTCATTCATTATGTATAAATTCACTTATGGAGTGCCTTTGTATTAAACTCAAAGCAAAATGTTGTTCAAAGAACTTTATGATGACCTCCATTAGGCCATCATTAGCTACAGCTGTGGGTGGTTCCATGTCTGGAGGGTGAGCAGGTGGAAGTACTCATGATTGAGGACTTTTCCTAACCGGGTCCTGCTCCTTTGGTTCAGGGTTTCTCCTTCCCACATTGGCTTGCCACATATTCCCCCCCTCAGCTCCAGGCTATCGCCGGGAGCGACCGACCAAAGGCACTCCTCCCTCCGGGACAGGGCATCCACATTTCCTTGCAGTTTCCCCCCCTCAATGCTCGACTCTGAAGCAGAAGTCCTGTAGATCCAAGAACCAACGTGTGACACGAGCGTTGGAATCCTTTGCAGTGGACATCCATTTCAGAGGGGAATTCTCTCCCCAGCAGGTAATATCTTAGCTTTTTGAGGGCCCACCTGATGGCCAATCATTCTTTCTCCACTGTTAAATAATTTTGTTCATGTTTGAGTAACTTATGGCTGATGAACGTAATGGGATGTTCTTCTCCATTTCTCAGCTGAGAAAGGACTGCTCCCAAGCCCGTCTCGGAGGCATCAGTTTGGACAATGAAGTGCTGTTGGAAGTCTGGGGTAACCAACACCGAGTTCTCACCTAGAGCCTGCTTAAGAGAGACAAAAGGCCCGTTCTACTTCAGCAGACCAGACAACATGGTGAGGTAGGTGGTTTTTGGTTAAGTCATGCAATGGAGCTGCAAGTGTTGCAAAGTTGGGGATAAACTTATGGTAATATCCAACCAGACCCAGGAATGTCTTTACTTGTTTCTTTGTTACTGGTCTTGGCCACTTGGAGATTGTGTCGGTCTTTCGTCTTTGAGGTCGAACCTTACCTTGTCCAATGGTGAACCCAAGATATTCTGCCTCTTCCAATCCCAATCTACATTCGGTTGGGTTGGCCGTTAGGCCTGCCCCCCGGAGGGTATTCAACACAGCACACAGTCTGCTCATGTGGGAAGACCAGTCAGCACTGTGAACCACAATGTCATCCAGGTAGGCCGCTGCGTACTCCTGATGGGGTCAAAGGATCTGGTCCATCATTCTTTTGAAGGTTGGCGGTGCCCCGTGGACCCCAAACGGTAGAACCCGATACTGAAATAACCCATCAGGAGTGGAGAATGCCGTCTTTTCTTTAGCCTGGTCAGTTAAGGGGACCTGCCAGTACCCTTTAGTCAAGTCCAGAGTGGATACAAAGCATGCTGGCCCCAGGCGATCAATGAGCTCATCAACTCATTCATTCTCATCTTCTCTTTGGCTCTCAACGGAGGCGGTCGCTTTCTCTCCTCGTCCTCACCCTTATCTTTCCTGCTTTGCTCCCTTGTCTCGTGAGAGACTCTCTCTGCACTGCTCTCCAAACTAAAATATTGCTGGAATCTACCCCGGGAGTGCAATGCAGTGAGACGCTCTTGCGTTCCTCCCCCACCCTACAGACATTACAGACATTGCCCCCCGACCATTCGCCTCTGTTCGCTTCGATCCGCTGGCCTGGTCAAGCGGGTCTGACCAGCGCCGGATCAGTGGCTGCGGGATCAGATGGCTGCTTGCTGGGCCGCATTCACTTCCCCTGTGGCTATGTCGTGTATGTGCTTTTGTGTTGCTGAGGTGTTTTTCCTGTTCTCACACTGTACTCCCCAAGGAGCATAGTCTGGGGGTTATTTTTTTCTCCTCACTTTCCTCATGTAAATGCTGTATTTTTCTTCAATTCTACTTGCATTTCACTACTGATTATACTTGTATGATTGTGTATGTGACAAATAATAAAGAACCTTGAACCTTGAACTATGTGCATAGGATACGCATCAAAGCATGAGATTTCATTCAATTTTTTAAAATCATTACAAAACCTTAGACTTTCATTCAACATCTTCCGTATTTCCTCTCGAATGGCTTTCCTTTGAGCTTCTGGTATGCAATAGGGCTTCAGTCTCGCTTTTCTCCCAGGTTCTGCGACTATATCATGGTGGACCACTGTGGTCCGTCCTGGTAGTAGGGAGAATACATCTGAATGTTGGCTTACCAACTCCCGGAGGTCTTGTTTTTGAGTTGGGGTCAGTTGGGCTCCCATCTCCACTTCTACAGGCCCCTGGGAGAGGACTTGGGACGACAGTGTGGAAAGCAGACATCGTTCTGGCTCATACCACTTCTTGAGTAAATTCACATGATAAATCTGGTGGATCCGGCGGCGTCTGAGCTGCCTTATCTTATAGTTGACTGGACCTAGTCGTTCCACCACTTCATACGGCCCATGCCACTTGGCGAGGAACTTGCATTCATGCGTAGGGACCAACACCATAACCTTTTCTCCTGGTTGGACACTCTTAGCTGGGCCCTTCTGTTGTAGACTTGTGCCTGGGCCTCTTGTGCCCGTTTCGTGTGTTCTCGAACCATTGGCCATACCTGAGTCATTCGTTGGTGCATTTGTTCCACATGTTCCACCACAGAGCGATGTGGCGACGGTTGGTTCTCCCAGACCTCTTTGGCAATATCCATCATCCCTCTTGGCCTTCGCCCATTGAGGAGTTCAAATGGTGAAAATCAAGTGGAGCTCTGTGGCACTTCCCTTATGGAGAACAGCACATAAGGCAGCAACTGATCCCAGTTTTTCCCATCCACCTCAATCACTTTTCTTAACATTTGCTTTAAGGTCTGATTAAACCTCTCGACCAACCCGTCAGTCTGAGGATGATAAACAGAGGTACGAATCTGGCTCACCTTCAAGAATGTACACATCTCTTTCAGGACTTTGGACATGAAGCAGGTACCCTGGTCTGTTAGAATCTCTTCCACAATGCCCACTCGGCTGAAAAGTATGAATGTCTCTCTGGCCACTGCTTTAGCTGTTGCTGCCCGTAGGGGTAAGGCTTCTGGATACCAAGTGGCATAATCCAGGATTACCAAAATGTATCGATGGCCCCAGCTGGATTTTAGCAGTGGCCCCAGGATGTCCATCGCAATTCTGTGGAAAGGGGTCTCAATAATGGGTAAAGGAACCAATGGGTTGCGATAAATTACCTCGGGACTGGTCTTCTGGCAAGTTGCACACTGTTGGCAGTAATCTTCAACTGCTCGCTTCAGTAAAACCTCCTCAGTATTCGTTCATATGTCTTCTCTGTTCCCAGGTGGGCACCCAAGAGATGGGAATGAGCCAAGTACAACACTCTGGAAATGTAGGGTTTAGGTACCAGGAGCTGCTCAACAACCTCCCCTTCAATCTTAATGACTCTGTACACTAAGTTCTTTTTAACAGCAAAATGTGGAAAAGTTAGTTCACTCACCCCCTCTAGTAATTGGTCATCCACCGCCTTGATGCTTTTTCAAGCCTGTTCGAGGTTAGGGTCTTGCAGCTGAGCCAAATTGCCCGGGACTATCCCTTTCCAACACCTCGGCTTGGGGGAACTCTGAGAAGTCTTCACAGTCCAAGGGAGTCTCTGCTTCATCTTCAGGAGGGACATTTACTACACCGCTTTCTGGGGTCACCGTCTCACTTCCGGATTGCTGGTCTGAAGGTGCTGCAAACACCCGGAAGGACTGAGTTTTTTTGGCACTTCGCTTTACCTGGATTTTAGGCCTTGGAGAGATTTTTTGGGGATCTAAAGGCCAATATCGCTCATACACTGGACAGTCCCTACCTAACAGGACTGGTACTGGCAGGCCGTCAACCACCCCAGCTTTGAATGTGCATCCTCCTCTGGAGGTTATCATCTCAACCTGTGCAGTGGGGTAGCTCTTTCCAATCTCCATGAATGCAGGACACCACTATGGGGGGGCCTTTTGGCCCTAATGCATATTCAGGCCGTACTAGGGTGACCATACTTCCTGAGTCTAGTAGGGCTTCTGTGTCTTGGTTGGCCACTCTTCCTGGAATACGGGGGGGGGGGCTGTTGTCCCCTGGCTTGCCCAACAGGTTACCCCATAGTGACATGTTTTATTACCGGAGTCTGCCGAGGGCATGGATTCTTCTCTTCCTGGACAGCTCCAGGAGATGTGGCCTTCCTGTCCACAGGAGTAACACATTCGTGGGATGCCGGAAGGCTTCCAGAGAGGTAGGTTTGGGCCCTGGGCTGGTGTTACTGACCTTGCCACCTGAGAGTCCCCCTGGTTTTTCGGTGACCCCCCTCTTTCTCCTCTGGTACTTGGGCGGCCCATTCTCGATAGATCCTGACAGTTCACTTTCATTACCTCCACTGTCACCTGATGGTTTTCCAATAGGGCTGTCAGAGTCTCCACATCAGCAGGGCTGGTTTGTGCAGCATAACGCTTTGCCTCAGTCGGTAGGGAGTGAATGCAACGGTCCTGCACAATTCTTTCCACCACTGTGGGGCCTTCCCCTGTAGTGAGCCAGGCCTTTGTCAGTCATGTCAGTGTGGCTATCTGAGGTCTCACTGGTTGAGTCGGATCAAAAATCCATGCATGGAAACGTTGGGCACGCGCAGGGAGGCTATGCCCATAGTGGGATAAGATGGCCCTCTTTAACTTCGCATAATCAGCTGCATCTTTAGCTTGCAGATCTTGACATGCTCGTTGGGCTTCCCCGGATTCCCCTGATAATCACAGTTATCTAGCGAGAATGGTGGTCTGCAGATCAAACTTCTGCTTAGAAGCCATCGGCCCGTGAGTGCCACTCTGACTCCAAATATTCTGGGAGAGTACCAGATTGGGCTTCCGATCCCAGATAGAGAGCACCAGATCTAGGGAAAAAAATTTGTATAAAAGGCGAGCCCGTCTCCAACCCGTCCACTAGATCCATGTGTGATCCCCGCAATCTCAATCGCCGCCGTGCCTTAGCAGCAGTGGGGCCGGGACCGCAAGATCACAAAAACGGACACACTCCTCCGAAGCATACCAGGCAGGAGCAGAGTGTTTTCAGCAGGCAGAAGAGCAATCAGCTCTGCCAACTGTGCGAACCAAATTGTTCCCAAATAGACAACACATAAATTGTGTGTATCCTCACCAGTAACATAGCGCGGGCAGGGAGGAACACAATCTAAAATGCTTTCTGCTCTCGCCCTTATATATTTGTCTTTCGCACTTGACATGGCTTATGATTTTACTTGGACAGTCAACAATAAATAAGACTGACACACACAAAGCGTTTTACTGAATGTCAGAAGCTGTTGCTTCCCAGGTGGGGGATTCGAGTCACATGATTAAGAAAAATTCCTAATTCCTCAAATTCAAGGACTTGTGACTTGCTTAACTAAATAAAAAAAGACGTGACTTGAGACTGGACTTGACTTTCATGACTCGGTAGGACTTGATTTTACAACAACTTTAATTATTATAAATTACTGCGACATCATTTGGTAAACAAAACGCAAGCCACTGAACCAGCAGTAGAAATGATCCAAGTCTGCGCAGCTCATGACATTGCACGAGCACAGGAACACAGCGCGCCAAATACAGGGAGCAAGAGAATCTCCAGAGATGTTTGGATTAACACTTAGAAACTGTATGCATTTGCTGTATGTATTTGCAAAGACAGGACGTCACCACTTCATAAAAGAAAGGTATGTAAGCTTGTTCGTTAGTTGAAAACAGCATTGGTCTTAAAATTCAGCATAGATCTGTCATTAAATTAAAGTGATTATAAATTATTAATATCGTGTTTGTAATTAATGATGTCAAACTTTAATTTAGCTGGCGATTGCCTCTCAAAACAGTGCTTTGGTGTCAAGTATCCCTTTTTGTAAATCAATTAATGGAATTGTACCACGGAAACTAGTGTTTTATCAGTTTGTGATATTTCTCTTGAAGCCAAAATCCAAGACATGTTGTCAAAATGGCCCTAGTATGAGTTTTTATATTTATAACATACAATATTTAGCAATATTTTCAGTAATACTGCCGCCAACAGTTCCGTTCAGCCCCCAGCAGGGGTGATTCTAGGGGTGATTCTTTTTTTTTTTATTGGGTGGCACAGGATCTTGTCAGGAGGGGCCCATGGGAAAAGCCCCAACACAAGTGGGATGACATAAAAGAGCCTGGACAACTCATCTCTCTTTTTATAAATAAATACCACTAAACAGACAATACTTGTTCTCAACTTCTTTCATTGTTCAAACAGACAGTGTGTGTCTAGTGATTTTTTTGTAAAAATTGCTCATGTTCTGTTGCTGCAGATAGATGGCTGCTGGTGTGGTCCACACTGACCCTCTATGGCCGACTCTAACCTGTGCTGCCAGGTTCAGGGCAGCTAATTTGCTGGCCTACTTGGCCCTACCTGGTGGATTATTGGCTCTGACCTGCACTGCAATGTACTGCATCTACCTGTCTTTGACATGGTTTCTTCTTTAAGAAACCTTGAATGTATTGCTGCTGTGCCTTACTTTGTCCCCTTTTCAGTAAAAAAAAAAACCCCTCTTACTTAACCATCAATATTACACAAATAGTATATTGAATAGCCATATTATCATCTGATTAAAGACAAAATCATTCAATGTGAAGCTATTCTTGGACATTGCAACCCCCCCAAAAAAAGACTACACGCAAAAACGTTTTTTTTTTATTCAATACAAACAGGTGTTTACCATTCTACATCTTAATATCCCAAGTGTCAGAACGCTAACATGATTAAAACCCCACATTTCAGCGTTTATCTCATTACTGCAGACAAGTTGGGAAAGTGATTGTGCATTTAATCTTTAAAACAACAGGAAGAAACGTAACAGTGATTTATATCTTAAGCAGTGCTGGTGCATCGCAGAAACACAAATAAGCACAAACTCTAAGGAGCTTTCAACATACATTTTGAGCTTTTCAACAGGCTTATAATTTAATACTTACAATGAACAAAGACGTGGTCTGCAACCTACAAAAATCCAAGTAGGTATAACTGCAGACCGGAGATCTCCAAAATGGGTCGTGAGCTCCAAAAGAGTCTCTTCACACAAAGACTTTCACCATTGGCTCTGGCTTCGGCCAATTGTTATTGATTTACTTTTCAAAATAACACTTTATAAATTACACATTGTTTTTAGTTTATCTAAAATAAAATATGCTATATAAAATCAATATCCTCAGTGAGAGCAGAGCCCAAAGCTCGTGGCCAGTGGCATTCAGACCGGAGTTTGAACCACTGTTTAATGATATAAACGGGCATCACCCACGAGCCGTCCCAGCGCAGGGGAAAGATTTTACTCTATCGCTTTTTTTTTCAGCAATGAAGGCGTCCCGGGGCTAGATATTCACAGGGTAGGATGGGGTAGTGATGCTTTGTGTAACTAATAATTGTCCAGTCAGGTCTGGTTGGTGAGTTACGGAATAGAACGCCCTGGCGATCTCAAATCTCATATTTTTTTTAAATGCTAATCTCCTGAACTGAAACTTTCTTTTCAGCACCAGTTTCACTGGTTAAGGTTAGGGTCAGGTGTGGGGTAGGTTTAGGTATAAAAAAAAAATTGTAGCATAGTGTGGGAAATAAAATTAACACTGTGATTGACATAACCAATACAATCTTTAGAATCAGCTGTGGGGCGGAGGGGCTCTGAAGTTGATTGGGAGAAAAATTGTGCATGTGTTTCATGTGCTGTCATTGGGAGGAAGCCATGCCCTATTTTGGAGCTCCCACACTTTTTGGAGTTCCCGCCCCCATTTAGAGATCTCCAGGCTGCAGTTATACCCTTCTCCGAAAACCGTGCTTCTCCTTTTTGACCTGTGAAATTGACAGCACTCTAATCCAATGGCATTGTATTCGGGAACTGATTGGCAGCAAACCAGACAGTGAGTAGGTGTGTTCTACTCATATGTTCTTATTCAAGTGGTGCTACGCTGCTGATTAATGTATGACATCAGCGGCACTGCGTGTAAATGCACCCAGACTGCTCCCACACCGCAGATGTTATACTCTGATCAGTCTGCGCTATTTGGGGGGGGGGGGCACAATGGGGTGGGGGGCAGCATATTTTGAGGGGGCCGGTGCCACCCCATCCCCCCACCCTTCTAGATACGCCCCTGGCCCACAGTTAGAGTTACACACGTCTCTAATGGCACTTTTCCACTGCATGGTATGGCACGGTACGGTTCACTTTTGGGGGGTTTTCCACTGGGTACTGTACCTGGTACCTGGTACTTTTTTTGTACCACCTCAGCCGAGGTTCCAAGCGAGCCGTACCGTTACCAAAACGTGATGTGTAAACTCTACTGATCACTGATTGGCCGGAGAGAATCGTCATTACTGCGTCACTGAACTTGCGACACGAGACCCTCCTCTACAGCCCTAGCCGCTAGATTTAAATCAGCACAGCCAGCGAAGGATCGGACGCAACTTCTGTTTAAACAAACGCACATTTTTGCATCAACCACAAAATAGCAGTGTCGTTGTCTGTTGAAGAAGTTCAGACGTTCCTCTCGTTGATAGCTGAGGAGCGGATCCAGTGAGAGCTTGATGGTGCGACGCTGAAGGAAAAAGCCTTATGTATATAACGTTACTTTTGAACTTGCTATATTTTCAGAGTATGTTTTCTGTTTATATTTTTACCTTTGTATCTGTGTTTTGCTTCAATTAAAAACAATCTGATCGAATAAGTGTACCTCCAGACTATATTAAATATGTATTATTGTATGAGCACGTAATGAACCTCTTGAAAAAGACATGATTAATGCCACGATTATAAAAACCATCACATAAATAAAAAAAACAAGGGATACATTGTATATTTTGAAATATTCAAAAGTTTATTGAAAATTCACTTTACAGAACACGCTACATGAGTAGTTAACTAACTTAATCAAGTAACGCAGCACATCTGCACGAACATCCCTGCTCTCCTCCTCTACAGCCCGTGGCTCTGCCACAGTCTCTGCTGCTGGGGGTAAATCACAAGCATTCTCATAGACCTCTCCATTGCTGTTAAAAACATCCACATGCCGAGAGTGAAGAACACTATTCCGTCTCCTTTCTTTGTTGTGAGTTTGTTTGTGGCGCGTTTATGATGATGTCACGGCAGTAGAGGCGGCGCAATTATAACGACGCGTGAATAATCCTGCCCACTTTATAGCGGTACTAAACTGCAGTGGAGACGCAAACCGACCCGAACTGAGCCGTACCGAGCCGTGCTGAACTGTACCGTACCATGCAGTGGAAAAGCGTCATAATTAACACACTGAATACTGAACGAATCCAGGGATTTGAACGAACCGGTTGAGTGATTAAGTGACCCATTCTAGCCTCTTCATGAACTAATCAACTGTTTTGAATAAATCAGTTAAATGAAAAAGCGCTATACAAATAATCTTGAATTGAATGAACACTTCTGTAATAAAGCAGTGATTTTCCGCAACTACTGGCGTCATTAATGTCATGAGTAGGTATATAATTTAATATGTCTATATTCAATTTATTTTATATTTTTTTTCCCAACAGAACAAACAGAAAACAAAAATAAAACAAAACAAAAAGCTTAAGCACCCCTTAAATGCACAGCATTTTAGCATTCATCAATTTAGTTCTTAAGATAAGATCAAATAAATTGACAAGTTACAGGGAAAGATACAGACACATTAACAGCAATAGGCTTCTTGTTTTAAGTCATGATGAAAATAGTTTTCAAGAACAATGTAGGCAATCATGCAAAGTGAAAGAAACAGTCCAAATAGGGTGTCTACATCCGGTTAAACTGTTGGGTCCATTTTATTTCTGATTAAGGGGTGATTTTAAATTGAATAGCATGTTTTGTTACACTCTGAAATTCTTTAGCATGCTCCCAGACTGAATCCCATCCTTCGCTGGAGATATTTAGTGCTAAATCATTTTCAAACATATGTTAAATATTATCTGTGTCTCCTAGGATGATCAAAGTCAATATAAAATAAATGAGATACATATTTTATCTTGTATTTGTATCAATATTTTCTCAATTACAGACTTAATACAAAGTAGTATTTTGCCTATTTTCAAAATGTTATATTTAAAACATTGATATTATTTAAAATGTATAATAAAAAAAAGTTACTTCCTGAGGATGATCAGAAATTAATAAGGTCGTGTGACAAAAATATATGTTTTCCTGTTTGATACTGTGACTTGACCCTTATCAGGACTTGACTTGCTTGAGGTGAGCCACTGACTTTACTTGACTTGTTTGATTTGTTTGTTCTGTGACTTGAGACTTGCTTGAGACTTGAACGTGTGACTTTCCCCCACTGGCTGCCAATGTATTCACCGCACATGCTTTTGAGCGCTCTGGTCTCTACGTCACCCTGCCAGTGACGTCTCACCCATCCATTGGTCTGATTACACATGTGATTCAGAGAGTGGTCACGCTGAAGGCATTCCCAAATATTTTGACGCAGTTCGAGTTCCTGAAGGGGAACTTTACATTTTAATAAGGTTTAAGTTTTGAATATTAACTAACACTTTTTCTATCTGCTGAATGTAAGCTTTTCCATATTCCAAGCTTGCCTGCTGCACTGGGGACATCACATGCATGTGCGAACAATTAAAATTATGAAAATAAATCTTAAGAATTTTTTTGATTGTTGGATTTAAATCAGCAGGGTTAAGGCATCAAAAGTAACTAAGCTGTTTTATGAATGGCAACTGTAAATTACTGTAATCGTATTAGTAATTAGTCACACTACTAGTTGCTGCAAAAAGTTATATTATTACAGTAACTGAGTTACTAGTAACTGCCCAACATTGCAAGTGACTATTTTTAAGTGCTTGAAATACGGATGTCCTGTTCCTTCCTCTACAGTCAAAAAAATCTGGGTGTTGTATTAGACAGCAACTTATCTTTTGAAAATCATATTTCCCATGTTACAAAAACAGCATTCTTCCATCTTAGAAACATTGCCAAGCTGTTTCTGATGCAGAAAAGTTAGTTCATGCATTCATGACCTCTAGACTGGACTATTGTAATGCACTGCTAGGTGGTTGTCCTGCATCTTCAATAAACAAGCTACAGATAGTACAAAATGCTGCGGCTAGAGTCCTTACCAGGTCAAGAAAATATGATCATATTACTCCAATTTTACAGTCTCTGCACTGGCTACCTATTAAGTTTCGTATCAGTTACAAAATATTATGACTTGCCTATAAGGCCCTAAATGATTTAGCTCCTGCGTACCTAACTAATCTTCTATCACGCTACAATCCAACCTGCTCCCTAAGGAACAAAACTCTGGACTCTTGGTAGTACCTAGGATAGCAAAGTCCACTAAAGGAGGTAGAACTTTTTCATATCTGGCTCCCAAACTCTGGAATAGCCTTCCTGATAACGTTCGGGGTTCAGACACACTCTCGGTTTAAATCTAGATTAAAGACACATCTCTTTAGCCAAGCATTCATATAATGCATCTCACAATCTTGTACTGCAGTTATATCTGATCAAACACACATTATTATGCTTTAGCTTGGGTTGATCAAATACATTTTGCTTGGATGGAACAACAGCTACGCTAATTAGGTCTCTATTTGTTTCGGTTTCTGGATTAACATCCCGTGGTAACTAGGAATTACACTAGCTTCAGTCTGGATCCAACCCTTAAATGATCCAAGATGACCAAACACCTGAGAAGAGACGATGCAAACCCCTCAGACAATATACAGCATAACCAAATTTTGCCATAAGTTAAATATATTAAGTTTTTGCAATATATAAATCAGAAACTTAATTTCCTGTAAAGCTGCTTTGCAATGATTCTATCTTGAAAAGCGCTATACAAATAATCTTGAATTGAATTGACATATCTGAGACTTTTTAAATTTATATAAAAATTTTAAAATATATATTTATTCATAAAATACTTCTAAAATTGTATTGCACACAGAAGGCTGAATTTAATCAGAAAACAATTGCTGGAGCTTCAATGTGCAAATCAATGCAGGGAAAACATATATTTTCCATGTAATACATAACATTTGTGAATAAATATAAAATCTAGGTCACTTTTTTGGTCTGTCTCTAAACAGAAACACAATTGTAACTGAAGCTAAATGCTGCAGACAACACTGTTAATAAAAAAGAAGGATTCGTGTGAAGAACACATGAGCTCTCACCTGATACTATCAGTGTAACTCCATCACTGTACCGTGAGCATGTTGGTGCTTGTGACTGAGTTCCTCTACAGCTGTACACACCACCGTGATACCAATCCACAGATGAGATTGTATAGTTCTGGTTTTGTTTTGAGCAGTGAACTTGTGTGTTGTCTTTAGTCCAGCTGTACCACCAGTCTCCTCTCTGCTGTATGTCACATGTGAGAGTGACCGTCTCTCCTCTGAACACACGTCTATCAGGATCAACATGAACTACAGGTTTGGGTTTCTCTGTGAAACGAGCAAACAACACACTTATTATAATTCAAAATGAGCTTTTCACTTTCAGTCAGCAGTAGAGTATCTGTTGGAACTATTTTCAGTCAGCAGGTTTCAACAAACTATTATTTATTTAAATAGTTGGTGAGGCAAATAATGGGCTACAACACAATAACATTGAGAATGTACACTCACTGGCAACTTTATTAGGTACACCTTGCTAGTACCGGATTGGACCTCCCTTTTGCCTTCAGAACTGCCTTAATTCTTTGTGACAGATTCAACAAGGTGTTGGAAACGTTCCTCAGAGATGTTGGTCCATATTGTCATGATAGCATCACGCAGTTGCTGCAGATTTGTCGGCAGCAAATCCATGATGAGAATCTCTCGTTCCACCACATTCCAAAGGTGCTCTATTGGATTGAGATCTGGTGAATGTGGAGGCCATTTGAGTAAAGTAAAGTGTGTAAAGTGTTCCTGTGGCTCAGTGGTTAAAGCATTGCATTATCAGCACAAAGGTGGTGGGTTCGATTCCCAGGGAACACATAGACTGACAAAAAAAAATTATAACCTGAATGCACTGTAAGTCACTTTGGATAAAAGCGTCTGCTAAATGCATACATGTAAATGTAAGTAAACTCATTGTCATGTTCAAGAAACCAGTCTGAGATGATTTGAGCTTTGTGACATGGTGCATTATCCTGCTGGAAGTACATCAGAAGATGGTACACTGTAGTCATAAAGGGATGGACATGGTCAGTTACAATACTCAGGTAAGGCTGTGGCGTTTAAACGATGCTTAATTGGTACTAAGGGGCCCAAAATGTGCCAAGAACATACAGAAAAATCGAGACTCATCAGACCAGGCAACGTTTTACAATCTTCTATTGTCCAGTTTTGGTGAGTCTGTGTGAATTGTATCCTCCGTGTGCTGTTCTTATCTGACAGGAGCGGCACCCGGTGTGTTCTTCTGCTGCTGGGGTCCATCTGTTTCAGGGTTCGACGTGTTGTGTGTTCAGAGATGATATTCTGCAGATCTTGGTTGTAACGAGTGGTTATTTGAGTTACTGTTGTCTTTCTATCATCTCTAATCAGTCTGTCCATTCTCCTCTGACCTCTGACATCAACAAGGCATTTTCATCCACACAACTGCCGCTCACTGGATATTTTCTCTTTTTCAGACCATTCTCTGTAAATCCTAGAGATGGTTGTGCGTCAAAATACCAGTAGATTAGAAGTTTCTGAAATACTCAGACCAGCCCATCTGACACCAACAACCATTCCACGTTCAAAGTCACTTAAATCCTCTTTCTTCCCCGTTCTGATGCTCGGTTTGAACTTCAGCAAGTCGTCATCGTCGTCTTCTTAAAATGTATTGGCGGTTGACAAACAACAAAATAGCGTATTTCCGCCACCAACTGGTATGGAGTGTGGATCAAAATGACTTACTACCTTCCCCCCATTTTTTATTTTATTTATTTTTTCTCTCCCACAAATTTGTTATTTTAAGGTACTGAAAAATAAAACTATAGCATTCATTTCTCGAGTCATTTTGTAATATATCTCTAAGTTTAAATTGCATTTTTATTTTTTCTAAATTTTGCATTAGAATCCTTCTTTCAGTTTCGTATTTCTGAACAAAATAACATGTTCCACTGATTCTTCTTGCCCACAAAATTCACACCTTCCCGTATCATGTTTACCCATTTTATAAAGTGTACTATTTATTCTTGTGTGTCCAAATCTCACCCTTGATATTACTATTTCATCTCTTCTGTTTTTCCCTGCACTTCTCATCTCTCCCACTTTCCTTTGAATTCTGTAAAACCATCAACCTTTTTTCTCCTTATCCCATTGTTTTTGCCACCTTTCCTTCAGCCTTTTCTTAATAATACTCTTGATTTCACTCTTACTTAGATTAACAATTACGTTAATGTCGTTGTTCTTTACTGCTGCTTTTGCTTCTTTATCTGCAGTTTCATTTCCTTGGATACCAATATGTGCAGGCACCCATAACAATACCACTGTAATACCCATCATTTGAATTCTGTATAACGTTTGCATTATTTCCATTAAATGTCTGGTCTACTTTCCGAGTGACTGTATAGTAAACTAGCCAATGATGCATATGAATCTGAACAAATAACTGATTTCAAAGGTTATCTCTTATATCTTCTATCCACTGTATTGCTAATAATAGTGCAATCATTTCCCCTGTATAAACAGATAACTCATCACTGGTCCTTTTCCTTACCGATACGTGAAATTCTGGAACAGTAAACGCTACTCCTATCTTATTGTCTAAACTCTTTGATGCATCTGTGTAGATTTGAACATAGCTGTAGTACTCATTAATATAGTTCTGCACATTATATAAATTATACTCATTACCCTTGATTTTCTGTTCTAACAATGTAAAATCTACTATAGCATCTAAAAGTAACCAAGGTTTTATTACTGGTAACGGGACAGTTGGACTAACATTGAACTGATTAACTTTAAGTTCTGTTGCTTTCTGTATCATGGTCCATCCAAAACTTTTAATTTTCTTCCTCTCTTTTTCCCAACAGGGTTTTAAAGTATCTAGTGTTGGATGCTATTGACTATGGCCTTGTAAATTAACCCAATAATTCACTGACAACTGTACCATTCTCATTTCTAAAGACATTTCCTCCATTTCAACCTGTAGTGTTGTAATTGGTGTAGTTTTTATAGCTCCTGTACATAATCTCAACACCTGATGCTGTATATTATCTAACTTCCTAAGAGATGTTTCTGCTGCTGATCCATACACCACGCATCCATAATCTAACACAGATCTAACCAATCCACTATACATGGCCTTTAATGCCATCCTATCTGCCCCCCATTCACTACCAACTAAACACCTCATTGTATTTATTATTTTCTTACATTTATTCACTATATTCTGAAAATGCACCATCCATGTAACTCTTTCATCAAACCATATCCCTAAAAACTTAAAATGTTTCACTCTTTCCAGTTCTTGATTATATAATTTTATTTTTTATTTGTATAATTTTATTTTGTTTTGTCAAATGAGAATTTAAAACCCCATTTATATGACCATTCTTCAACTATTGCAATAGCCTCCTGTAATTTTTTTACAATTAAAGCAATATTCATTCCCCTTTTCCAGATTGCCCCATCATCAGCAAAGAGTGATAACCCTAGCCCATTATCCAAATCTTCAAATACATCATTTATCCTTATAGAAAACAATAAAGGGCTCACTATACTACCTTGTGGAGTTCCATTTTCGATCACAAACGTTTCTGAATAACTGTTTCCTATTCTCACTTGAATTGCTCTCCCTGATAAAAAATTATTGATCCATCTATACATTTGACCTTTAATACCTAACTTACATAATTTGATTAACAACCCTTCTCTCCACATCATGTCGTATGCTTTCTCTATGTCAAAGAAGACAGCCACTACACTCTCTCTATTTATTTGTGCTTTTCTTATTTAATGTTCTAAACACACAGCCGGAACCATTGTATTTCTCCTTCTCCTAAAACCACTCTGATATTTGGAGAGAAATTTATTATTTTCCACATGATACATTAACCTTTCATTCACCATTTTTTCCATTATTTTACCAACATTAGATGTCAAAGCAATAGGTCTATAATTTCCTGAATTTGTACAATCTTTCCCAGGTTTACGTATTGGAACTATAACCGACTCCTTCCAACTTTGTGGTATTTTTCCTTCCTCCCAAATTTTATTGTACATTTTTAATAAAACATCCTTAGATAATTCACTAAGATGGTTTATCATTGAATAACAAATCTGATCCATACCTGGAGCTGATTTCTTGGTTTTTCTAAGAGATTGATTCAATTCTGTCTTTGTAAATGTTATGTTTATTTGGTCATTATAGTATTCCTCACTCTGTATTAGCTCTTTATACTGCTCCAACGTCCTTTCCCTTCCTCTTTTTCCCTCCTCACTAATATTGTCTGATTTATGTATTTTAACAAAAAATTTCGCCAGCATTTCTGCTTTCTCTTCATCTTTAACAGCTGTTGTATCTCCATCCCTTAATATCGGATACCCAAATTCTCTTTTTATCCCATTCATTCTTTTTATCATTCCCCATACTTGACTGATTTCTGTTTCCCTTCCCACTATGTTACAAAACTTCCTCCAAAATTCTTTTTTTGTATTTTTAATGATTCTCCTTACATTTGCTTGCTTCCTTTTATATTCAAGAAAATTCAGAAAACTATGATTCTTTTTTAACTTTTTAAAAGCTTTATTTCGAGATTGAATTACTTTATCACATTCTTTTGTCCACCATGGTACAATCTTCTTATTTTTCTTACCACCCTTCTTTGGAATAGACTGACTTGCTGCTAACAATATTGCATTACACATATCATTATTAACCTTATCAACCCCTCCTTTAACTTCAATTTTTTCCATTTCTTGTTCACTAATACTCCTAAATGCCTCCCAATCTGCATTTTCAAAAAACCATTTATCTACTCCTCCTGTATAACATTCCTCCATACTTAAATTTACTTCAACTGCTATAGGATAATGATCACTCCCTATAGTCGTTTCTCTAAACACCTCCCATACGCTTATACCCGCCAATGAATTTGAAACAAGTGTAAGATCAATAGCTGCTTCTGTTCCTGTTCTTACATTAATCCTTGTTCCCCTTCCATCATTAATTCTTCAATCACTATTCCATTCCCATCATTGCACTTGTCCCATAACGTGCTATGAGCGTTAAAATCTCCACAACATAAGATTTTCCCTTCGAAATGTACACTCAGTTCATCCAATACCTCTAGTGATAGTCTTTTGCATGGATTATAAAAAATAATAATTTTAACATTTCCTTTTTTTTCCAAAATGTATATTACTATAAATTCCAACTTCTTTCCTCTCCCTAGAACCTTATATTGTATTCCTTGTTTTACAAATATTATACATCCTCCCACTATCATATCCTTTAATACTAAAATCTAAAACTGGTTTAAGCAAGGTTTCCTGAATGCATATGATTTCTGGTTTCTTTTTAAGTTCTTTTATAAAACCTTTAAACTCTTGACCATTTGCTAACAAGCTTCTTGCATTCCATTGTATAATATTCAGGTTGTCTTATCATCATCACCTCCCGACTTCCCATCAACTTCCAGCCTTTTATTGATATTTTCCCAAGATATATTGTTTATACCCAAAAACTTTTCAGATCCCTTCACAATTATTTAAATTTTCTGTTTTGTGTCTGACTTGGTCAGTGCAATTAATTACATACGCAATGAACAAAATCAACCCATCTACTGTCAGTGTTGGGTTACTTTCCACTGCTTGACCAAACTCTTGTCTCAAGATGTCTTTATCTTTGTCAGTATCATCACTTCTCCTTTGCTCTTGGACCTTCTTCACTGCCTCTGCATAATTTATGTTGTCTACCACTTTCATTTGTTCAATTTCCACAACTCTCTTTCTTACATTACATCCACTGTATGTTACCCTACGTTGCCCCCCACAATTACAGCATTTGTCTTGTGCATTCAATTCTATGATCACCTCCACACTTAGGGCATCTTTGTTTTCCTTTGCACACCGCTGCTATATGTCCATATCTCTGACATCTATAACATCGGATTGGGGGAGGAATACATGGCCTCACTGCAAAACTTATATATCCAATTTTGACCCTTTCTGGAAGTACTGAATCCTGAAACTCCAAAAGAATCGATAAACTATCAACCCTTTCCCCATTCATTGTTTTTTGCAACCTTTTTATTTTCCTCACGTCACCTCCAGAAATACTTTGTTTGAGTCCTTCTAGATCTTCTTCGATTGGTATGCCTGTTATCACTCCCGGTTTCATTCGTGTCTCACCCACCATCTTCCTTTCATTCACTTTTTTCTTGCAAACATTATCAATTTTTAGTGCTTTGTTTTTTTGTTCTTCTGTTTTACATATTACTAACAAGTTTCCATCTCTCAAAATCTTAGCCGTATCCACTTCTCCTAACTTTTTCTTCAGCTCTCTAGACAACGCTATTGGACTTAGATGAATATGTTCATCTTCCTTTCCGAATTTAAGAATTACTTTATATTCCTCTCTTACGATCTTTTTACAGACAACCCTATTATCATCTTTTGAACTGTTTCCTTCTAATCCCCTTTTACTGGTTTGGCTATCTAACCTACTCCCTTCATTTCGCACACTCTTTCTCTTTTCTTGTCCTTTCCTACTACTTATTAAATTCCAGTCCTCTGACTCCATTTCATCTATTATCCCAGAAATCACCTCAATCCAGTCACAAACCAGTTTATGTCAACCGCCGTAGACTCCAAACACAACGCCAAAATGTTTAATCGCCGGAGCTCCGGTTTTCAACACCGAGGAAGTCTGAGTCTCCACCGCAAGTCGTCTTCACCACATCTAGATACCTAAATGCATTGAGTTGCTGCCATGTGATTGGCTGATTAGCAATTTGTGTTATCAAGCAATTAAACAGGTGTACCTAATAAAGTGGCCGGTGAGTGTATGCCTGTGCCTGTTCTCAGTCTCTCATCTCTTTGCCAAATCGCCATAAAACAGCAGAAGAAGAAGAAGAAGAAGACTCTTATCTCTTACAAATTGTGACCCTCTCTGTGAAATCCAGGCTAACGTCTCAAAATCTAATTATGAGATAACAAGCATCAAAGTTTGAGTTCAACAATTAATTTCACTATAGTATCAATCTTTGACATTACCTTACTCAGTCAATATTAAATATATAAAGGTAACATTTTCACAGAATGTTCTTTACCATATGAAGAATGATTTTTTTTTGTAGAAAACAGCAAATCACAAAAAAAATTACTTTAGCTGGGTTTTCACAGAGAGGGTCACAATTTTCATAAAAAAATTATATTGAATGAATAAAACTAATAACAGGTGCACAAGATCTTACAGACACACAGTCATTAATTAGTGACAATTGTTGCATTAGCTTGCTTTTCTGAATATAACATTCGTAATAAAGTAAAATAAAATATAAAATAGTAATACTGGGCAATGATTAATCGTGACAATAAATTGTTGCCCTACACTAAAAAAAAAAAAAAAACTTTATTTGAATATATGTATTTAATAAAATACATTTTGATGCAAATCCTAACTGTCATTCATAGAGATAACATGGACAATGTGACATGGTTTAGTTGTAGATTGCTGCCATAAAATAAAATAATATGTAATGTCGACTACAGCCACTAGATGGCTGCAATAATCACTCAATGGCTCATTTAGATTTTAATTGAGACATTAAAACACCATTAATATTACAATAAAAACATTTATATTTGTCAGTTGATTAATTTACATGTTTTTAAATTGTAATAAAGTACCATTTTGTAACTATGTTACCATTACATTAAAATTGAGCTTGGTGTCATGTTGGTTATGTGTGTAATATGTATGTATGTTTGTATTTGTTCTCTATTATGGATGTGTTATGATGTCACTCCTAAATTTCTGTGTTCTCCATTGAATCTGTCCCTCAGATAACCGGTGTGTGTGGGTGGTTTGTAGTTTTGCCACTTAATTTCTCTGTATTTGTTTTGTTTACTTTATTTGACAACTTTTGACAAATTGAACAGAGAAAAAAAGCAATAAGCAATGGTTATTAATTATGGTGTAAATGTTTGCAACAAACTACCATTTAACCTACTTTTTTATGTACATTTATCAATGTTTTAGCATCATGAGGAACAATATCAGATCAGATTCCCGCATAAAGTATTGCAGTCACGGATAAAAAAATTACAAACGTGAAAACAAAATGTAAAAACGCAACAAAAAATATATTGCACACAATTTTAAAATGAAAGTAACATTTTCAGAATAGCAAACAATGGTCATGGATATAAATATCCTAAATATAGGCAGGCATTCAGCAGTGACAGACAGTCACATAAAACGGTGTCCTGTAAGGAAATATGTTTCCCAGCTAACAGTTAGGCCATCCATTTTCACCTGTACAAGTGAACGCTGAGCATCAGCAGCAATGAGGTGCACAGGCGTTACGTCACCGCCCCTCTTGGACTGATTGGCTGAGGAGGAGCTGTCAATCAAAAACTAGTGGACCAATGATGACGCTTAAACCCGCCCTGATTTACATTAAACTCTAACCGCAACATCTGGAAAAGCAAGCGCAGAATGTGGAAACAAGAGCGAAGAGAAAAACAGCATAAGCATACAACAATAAAAAAAATATGAGCAGAAAATGTCTGAGAGCAGAAAAAATAGAGAAATATAAACAATATTTCCCTGCTTATATTATTATTTATTAAGTTTACAGTATACTGTCCTGCACATTTTTTTTTATTTTATTGAACATTTTATTCTTATTTATTTTGTATTCTTATTTTTATCTATTTTTTTACCTATATTTATGTATATTCTCTTGTGTTGTGTTACATATAATTGCACTGTCCATGGAGAGGACCTGACCTGACTTAAATTTCACTGCTGATTATATTCTGTATAATTGAGTATGTGACGGAAAAAACCTTGAACCTTGAACAAGCAATATTTGATTTTGTGCGCAGGTCAGATAATTGAGCATTAATATTTCACATTTTTGCAATACGATTTTAAGTGTGTTTAAAGTTTTGATTCATGCTTGTCTTCTGGAAATATCAGTGTATGTCTGGCAATCAGAGTATGTACGTGAGTCTGTACTACATACAAAGCTATTTTTTATTTTATTTTCATTACTCAAATTATTCTTATTGTATTTTTTAGTGGTCAAATAAATCACTTATATGATGTCTAAGACTTGGTCTATAATAATTGTATAATTAAAAAACATGCAGTGGTATGTATACACTTCCTACGTGTACTGCGTTAGGATAACCAGGACTTGTAATAGCATTTGCATGTTGTTGCTCTTTTGTTGGTTTGGATTGCTTCTATAATGTCCTCATTTGTAAGTCGTTTTGGATAAAGGCATCTGCTAAATGACTAAATAAATAAAATGTATAATGACTAAAATAGTTTAATAGTTTGTCGAACTCTTCAATACATCTGGTTAATAAATATTTTTTCCTCAAACGTGTGTTTGTGTGTGTGTGTGTGTGGGGGGCTCTATATAGTCTCAGGAAAATCAAATTTGTCATGGTATCTTCAAATTTGAAATATAAATTAATGAGACGTGACTTTCAACCCATTAATTTTTCTAGATTGCTCCAGGACTTATTTCATGTCACTTATTTCAACAAATGATTCTGGGTAAAGGTGAATGAAAGCAAAATATAGACAAAAATCATCAGCAAAGAGACAAATGTGGGATCCTCATATGATCCATAGAAAAATAAATGAATATTTGTTTAATAAATCAAATATACTGCAGTACAGCACAGTACCTTGAGTGAGTCCAGCGGGGATGAAGGACATCAGCACTAAAAGAAGAAGAAACACAGATATTAAACATTTCCATTCATTCAACACGATGCAGATCACTGAAACATGTCTAGAGTTTGAACTGAAAGAGTTTTTCTGTGTTTCCATGAGAAGTCACATGACTCATGAACCGATTCGAGAGTTGATTCTCTGATGGATTCACTGCTGCTCAGAGAAGATTCACAACATACAACACATGACCATACTCTCATCAACCATGTGATACAGTTTCTGTAGCGCTCAGAGAAGATTCACAACATACAACACATGACCGTATTCTCATCAACCATGTGATACAGTTTCTGTAGCGCTCAGAGAAGATTCACAACATACAACACATGACCATATTCTCATCAACCATGTGATACAGTTTCTGTAGTGCCCAGAGAAGATTCACAACATACAACACATGACCATATTCTCATCAACCATGTGATACAGTTTCTGTAGTGCTCAGAGAAGATTCACAACATACAACACATGACCATATTCTCATCAACCATGTGATACAGTTTCTGTAGTGCCCAGAGAAGATTCACAACATACAACACATGACCATACTCTCATCAACCATGTGATACAGTTTCTGTAGCGCTCAGAGAAGATTCACAACATACAACACATGACCATACTCTCATCAACCATGTGATACAGTTTCTGTAGTGCCCAGAGAAGATTCACAACATACAACACATGACCATACTCTCATCAACCATGTGATACAGTTTCTGTAGTGCCCAGAGAAGATTCACAACATACAACACATGACCATACTCTCATCAACCAATGTGACATCAGAGAGTGAAGTTCTGTCTCTTTAAGTGGTTATGCTTGTTTTGAGTTTTCTTTAGTTTTCTTTATAATTGACATCTGAGCAATTTTCAATCTGGGTTCTGGCCGCACCACAGCAGAGAGACAGATCTCATGAAGATAAACAATTATATTTAATTAAATACTGATTCTGGCAAAATATCAGCGCTGGAACTCAATCTCAGTTCTGCGTTTGCAGTGCCGATTCTAGATTTCTGGGGGCCCTCAGCAAAACTGAATTGGAGCCTTAAAATGCTAAACCCCTTAACCTATTCTTTCAGAGCAGTTTCACTGTCAAATCAACAGTGAGTTTAAAAAAAAGGAAGTTATACAAAAAAAGGAAGAAAATTACAAAAGCAATAGGGCAAATAAAACAGATATATACATACTTGTGGCTAGTGATTTTCTAAATTAGCAAGCCACTCAGCATTATCACTGGCCACAAATAGTTTTTTGGAAAATTACGTTTTATGACATAATACTGCATAAAAAATTACTTAAAATGATTTCCAGGTCATTTTTACCTATTTAAAGGGCAAAATTTAACTGTATTAAATGCATGCATCGTCTTTCATATCAAATTCTTAAATTGTATTAATAATTTAACTTAATATAATAAAACAATATAGACAAATGCTGATCACTTCCGCTGATCACATGAAAAAACATGCTGATCACTTCCGGTTTGTCGTTGACGCGTGTTCTGAGCTGAATCTCCGTCTATTTTCTATCTTAAATTCTGATTTTATACACAATAATTTGTGTTTCTATAACGTGTGAATATATCCCCGATCGCATTCTGCAACGAGAATAATCAGAGCGGCTTGTTATCGCAAGTTTTATTTTGATTTCCCGAGTCTGCTATTAGCTTATAGCCCGTTAGCAAAGCCAGCGTGGGTGCCGCTAACAGCTAATACCCCTTTTTACACACGCATACACACATTTAACATTGTTTCACTGTTACTTGCTTAAAATGGCGGATTTGTGTCTACCTTTGTGTGCAGGTGAGGACACGTTCGAGCTGCATTCGGCACAGCTCGAGCTGGAGGCCGTGGAGAGACGGATCCGCGAGCTGCTTGGGAAACAGGCCCAGCTGAGGAAATGGATAGCAACGCTGGAAACATCTCGGGCTGACGCTCATAAGTCCGGGGTAAGTATGCAACGCGCTGCTAACGCTCCCACCACCTCTACTCCGTGTGTTTCTCTGCACAGGCCCCGTGCACCCGGGACGCGATCGTCACAGATGGCCTTCACTCCGGCGCCGGGAAACCACGGACCCTGGGTGCAGCAGCGGAAGACGCGATCCAGGCCCCGGGCGACGACTTCTCCCCCTCCGGTCTTCGACATCTCATCCCGGAACCGCTTCGCCCCTCTCTGCGAGACTGATCGTGACGCTGTGGTCATCGGAGACTCAATCGTCCGGCATGTCCGTGCTACATTAGCTGAAGGTAAAGTGCACACTCATTGTCTCCCTGGTGCTCGTGTTCTTGATGTTTCTGTGCAGATACCCGCGATCCTGAAGGATGACGAGAGCGTTGCAGCTGTTGTGATTCACGCGGGGGCTAACGACACCAAGCTGCGGCAGACGGAGACACTGAAGAGGGACTTCAGGAGCCTGATCGAGACGGTACGCAGCACATCGCCCGCGGCGACGATCATCGTGTCAGGACCTCTTCCCACGTATCGACGAGGACACGAACGGTTCAGTAGACTGTTTGCTTTAAATGAATGGTTGTTTTCATGGTGTACAGAGCAGAAAATTCTCTTTGTCCATAATTGGAATCTTTTCTGGGAGGGTCCTAGGCTATTTCGTGCTGATGGCCTGCACCTCAGCAGAGTCGGAGCAGAACTCCTGTCGGACAACATCACCAGGACGCTACGCTCCATCTGACTAGAAAGCCAATTCTCCAATAACAGCTATGATGACTTTTGTTCTACCCACTTAAATGATAAAGGTACTTGCAGTGTCCAATCTATACAGACTGTGTCTGTTCCCCGAATAGTGAGTTCAAAATATAAATTTAATGCAGGATCTAGAACAAATCTGATCGTGATTAAACCAGAAAAATGCAAAATAAATGAACAAAAACTATTTTTAAAACTTGGGCTCCTAAATATCCGATCACTCACACCGAAAGCAGTTATTGTAAATGAAATAATCACAGATAATAGTTTTGATGTACTCTGTCTGACTGAAACCTGGCTTAAAACAAATGATTATTTTGGTCTAAATGAATCTACTCCACCAAGCTACTGTTATAAGCACGAGCCTCGTGAGACTGGTCGTGGCGGCGGTGTCGCAACAATATATAGTGATATTCTCAATGTTACTCAGAAAACAGGATACAGGTTTGACTCATTCGAAATACTTATGCTCAATGTTAAACTGTCAGATAAGCAAAATAAATCTGTCCTATCTCTTGCTCTGGCTACTGTGTATAGACCGCCAGGGCCATATACAGATTTCCTCTCAGACCTATTGGTTAATGTTAATAAAGCACTAATTGTTGGAGATTTTAACATTCACATTGATAATACAAATGATGCGTTAGGACTTGCATTTACTGACCTAATAAACTCTTTTGGTGTGAAGCAAAATGTCACCGTGCCCACGCATCGTTTTAATCATACGCTAGATTTAATAATATCGCATGGAATTGATCTAACTGATATAGATATCATACCTCAAAGTGATGATGTTACTGACCATTTCCTTGTATCGTGCATGCTGCATATTACTGATATTAACTATATGGCTCCGCGTTATCGCCCAGGCAGAATTATTATTCCAGCCACTAAAGACAGATTCACAAATAACCTGCCTGATTTATCTCAACTGCTCTGTGTACCCATAAATACAGATGAACTAGACACAATTACTAGCAACATGGGAACTATCTTCTCCAATACGTTAGAATGCCCCCATCAAATTAAAAAAGGTTACAGAAAAACGTGCTGCGCCATGGTACAACAGTTATACCCATTCTCTCAAGAGACAACCTCTACAGCCCCTACAGCCCTGAACGTCAGTGGAGTCTAGGACACATAGATGAGCCCCAGAGACAGATCTCCAGTGAGGACCTCGTCACCTAGACATCCATCGGGGAAAGACCCCTGGAACCAGTGGACCACTTACACTCTGACTTTGCTGCAGTTGGAACAAACTACTGATTCGTCTGGCCGGAGGGGAACTGGCCCCCCGACTGAGCCTGGTTTCTCCCAAGGTTTTTTCTCCATTCTGTCACCGATGGAGTTTTGGTTCCTTGCCGCTGTCGCCTCTGGCTTGCTCAGTTGGGGACACTTCATTTCCAGCACAATCATCGACTTGATTGCACAGATATTATAAACTGAACTAAGCTGGACAATGCCATTACTAAATTCAATAATGAAATGCATTCAGCAAATAATTGAGTGTTAAATCCTGTCATTTTACATTATTGACACAATTTTCCTATTTTAATATTGTGCAGTGCTTTGTTACAATTTGTATTGTTAAAAGCGCTATATAAATAAAGGTGACTTGACTTGACTTGACAAATATGAAATGTTGGAAAAAAAACAAAGATAAGCTACTATGAAATTAAGCACCCAGTAGCAAGTGTCTATATTAATTAATGAATCATTGAAGCATGCCTTCAAACAATGAATTGAGACAGCGGATTCATAAAAAAATGAAGCAAGTGCCTTTCTGCTTCCAAATATGCCTACTTATACTACACCCTTAAAGTATGTACTCTTTTGATGAAGAAAAATTACACACTGTTGAGTGTGTAGTAGAAGAGTAGGCAAGCTTTGGGACATACTATCACGTCATTCACACAGCTGCATCTTTAACAGAGGGCTCTGTCGCATCTGTGATTAAAACATTTTTGCTGTTTAATATTTTTTGGAACCTGTGACATTTTGTTCAGGATTCTTTGATGAACAGAAAGCTAAAAAGAACAGCATTGATAATAAATTAACATATTGGAATGATTTCTGAAGGATTATGTGACACTGAAGACTGGTTTAAAGGCTGATGAAAATTCTGATTTGCATCACTGAAATAAATTACATTAAAAATAATAAAAACATATTTTGAACGGCAGTGTGTGTGTGCGTGTATGTGTGTGTATACACTCACACACACACACACACACACACACACACACACACACACACACACACACACACACACATTACATAAATGTAATCTATATATCTAAATAAAAATAGACTATGTACAGTATATGATCCAAAGTAACTAGTAACTAACTACTTGTGTAGTTTTTTTATCCAATACTTATTTACTCTTACTCAAGTAACTATTCAGACGATTACTTGTACTTTTACTTGAGTAAATATTTCTAGAAGTACTTTTACTTGAGTACTGTTTTTGGGTACTCTACCCACCTCTGGCAGCGAGTAAACACCATCATCCCTTCCTATTCACTACTAGTTTTAACGCGAATAAACATGACTGAACCTCTCATGCCTTATATAATCGCTCAATCAGTGTTTCAACAGCAGAAAGACATCAACAAAACAGCGTGGAAATTATATGTCATGTAGCATTTAATTTACCTCAGCATATCAGGAGTGTCCACAGCTTGTTAGTTCACTAAATAAATGAAGTCTAGAGAGGAATAATTCATGAAATATTACACCATATACTCATTATATTTGACTAAACCTGTTAGTCTAACTTTATTTAATGTATATTTAAGTTAATCTGTTATGAAACATGTTATGACAGCGAGTGTGTTATATTTGAACAAATAGATTAGAAATTGTATTGTTTATAAATTTATTTAAAAACTGCATTATGTGCAATTAACATATTTGCATACAATTATTTTTTAAAGTTGAGTGTTGATCATCTCAGCTATCTAAAACTAAATGGTAATTAACTGTAAGTTTAGGTTAAGTTGTTAGGCCTGATTGTAACCTTATCATTTATAAGGGATCCCTATAGTTTTAAGCATAAGCTGGGGTACATTTTTATCACTAAGAAAATGTAAACCATTACTGAATGTATTTAAAGAAAGTAAACCGCTGTTTGTTAAAAACAAATACAAATAAATAGTTCCCCCCCCCCCTGCTGTACCGAAATCTTTACCATTACACTCTTAATATACATACATATTAACAAATAAAACCAATCAATTTATGTATAGTAGTGTAGGCTACATTTTTTAAGTAATCAAATGTACAAATAAGTCACTGCATTGACTTCACCATATAAATTTAGCATAAATTAATTCATAACAAAGTTATTAATATTATTAAGTGAAGAGCAGCGATAATTCTCTCTTTTTCTTTTGTTGTTTGATGAACAGATGATGACAGACAGCGTCAGGTTTATATCGTAGGATGATGTCATGGAATGCACAGATCTATATACCGACAAGCATTCAATTACTTTTCTAAATGTTTATGTTTATTTAAGACGTAGCTGACTGTGTTTAGGCAATGCAAGATGTATTTTTTATAACACGTTTCATACACAGTGGTAATTCAAAGTGCTTTACATAAAAATAGTTATACAAATAATCATACAAATAATACAAAAATACATACAAATTGTATAAAAGTACATAAAAATAGTCATAAAAAAATAATAATCACAACAACAAAAACAAGAAAATGATATACAAATTGTACAAATTATTTTAGAATAGCTAAAATTAATAGCTAAAAGCGGACTCCCCTTGTTTTGTGTGAACCCTTGGTATTTCTCGATCCTAATGATCTGAGTGGTCTGTTAGGTTTATATTCAGTGAGGATATCTGCAATGTATTTAGATCCTAGGCCATTGAGTGACTTATAAACGAGTAAAATCACTTTTAAATCAATCCTAAATGTAACTGGAAGCCAGTGTAAGGACCTGAGGACTGATGTGATATGCTCATATTTTCTGGTTCTAGTCAGAATCCTGGCAGCAGTGTTCTGGATGAGCTGCAGCTGTCTAATGGTCTTCTTTGGAAGGACCGGTGAGGAGACCATTACAATAATCCACCCTGCTGGTGATAAAGGCATGAACAAGTTTCTCCAAGTCTTGACTGGAAACAAAACATCTAATTCTTGCAATGTTTTTGAGATGATAGTATGCTGATTTAGTTACTGCTTTGACATGACTACTAAAGCTAAGGTCTGTCTCCAGAATCACCCCAAGATTTCTGACTTGATTTTTAGTTGTTTGACCCCTAGAGTCAAGGTATGCATTCACCTTGAGAACTTCATCTTTGTTTCCAAATGCAATGACATCAGTTTTCTCCTTGTTTAGCTGAAGAAAGTTATGGCACATCCAAATGTTAATTTCATCAATGCATTGGCTGAGGGAGTCAATGGGGCTGTAGTCATTTGGATATAAGACTATGTAAAGCTGGGTATCATAAGCATAGCTGTGATAGGCAATTTGGTTCTTCCTCATTATCTGACTTAGTGGGAGCATATACAGGCTAAACAACAGCGGTGCAAGAATTGAGCCTTGTGGGACTCCACATGTCATGGACGTCCACTTAGACTTATGCAGCAGCGTAATACTCAGGAGCAGCAGTCTATACTCACATAATAACCTCTCCCTTCTAAGTATGACCTGAACCATTTGAGTGCCATCCCAGAAAGCCCGACCAAGTTTTCCAGTCTCTGTGTAAGTATATTATGATCGACAGTGTCAAACACAGCACTAAGATCTAGTAGTACCAGCACTGATATGTTGCCAGAATCAGAATTAAAGCGAATATCATTTATTATCTTAATGAGTGCTGTCTCTGTGCTGTGATGTGCTCGGAAACCAGATTGAAAATTATCCAGATATCCATTTGAGTTTAAGTAATTGTTCAGTTGATTAAAAACATTTTCATTAATCATACATAAGAAAAGGACGATTTGATATTGGTCTATATTTGCTCAACATGGTGTTATCAAGATTGCGCTTTTTCAGAAGGGCTTAACAACTACAGTTTTCAGGGAGTTTGGAAAAGTACCAGAAAGAAGTGAGGTGTTCACCACTTCTAAGAGATCTGCTTCTAAACAGTTAAGCACACTTTTGAAAAAAAGATGTGGGAAGTGTGTCAAGATAGCAGGTTGACGATTTAATGTGCTGTACCATTTCTTCCAAAATGTTGCTATCAATTGCTTAAAAAACAGACATAGTCACTTATTTTTTTAATTGCGGTTGAATCTGTGTGACCTCTGCATAACTTGATGATGTGCCATTCTCCTTCCTGATATTATTGATCTTCTCTGAAAAGAAGGAAGCAAACTCATTGCATTTGCTGTCAGAGAGCATTTCACTGGGAATATGACTTGGGGTGGGTTGTCAGTCTCTCCACAGTAGCAAAAAGAGTGTTATTTAAGTTATTGTTTATTAGGTTTGAGAAGAAGATCTGTCTAGCTGTAGCTAGTTCCACATTGAAAGCATGAAGGCTGTCTTTATAGATGCTATAGTAAATTTTGAGTTTCATCTTCCACCACTTCTGCTCAGCTTTTATGCATTGTCTTTTCGTACTCCGAACTGCTGTTGATTTTCTCCAAGATGATTTTTGTCTGCCAGTTTTCTTGCTGACCTTTACCGGAGCAATATCATCAATAACATTCTTAACTTTTGAGTTAAATAAATCCAGGAGAAGATCAACAGAGTCAGCAGAAATGCTTGGTGTTAAAGTTAAATGATTGGTGTTATAGCCTTCGTAAATAGTGCACTAGTATTCTCGTTAATGCATCTCTTTCTGACAGAAACAGATCTAGATTCAGTGGTAACAGAGATCAATATATCAAAGTAAATTCAGAAGTGATCAGACAGAGCTACACCCTTAATAACAATGGATGAAATGTTTAGACCTCTACTGATGAGTAAATCTAAAGTGTGTCCACGATTGTGTGTGGGTCCATGCGCATGCTGAATCAGGTCAAAATTGTTTAAAGCATTTAACATTTATTTTGTAGTTTTGATTTCTGCATTGTCTCTGTGAAAAATTTTATCCCATGCAATAGCAAAACAGTCAAACTCTGAGGAAATTATTGATAACAGTTTTGTGAATTCTTCAACAAATGCTGGAGAGTATTTTGGAGGCCTATAAATAATGATAAACAGAATGCGTGGAGCACATTTCAGCACACTAGGTTACCTGGGGGCTAGACTGGTGTGACTTCTGAGATTCACTTCAAGCTACAGGGCCCCTGTCTTCCTGGCTAACCCTTCATCTGGAGCTGTCGCCTCCGCACTCTAGTCCTTTGCCACCTCGGACAGGCTCAGTGGTCATCCCTCCTGCCCGTATTGTGTTGTCTGCCCTGCCCCTCTGTTTGGACTGATTCACTCCCTTTCCCTGCTTTTTCTAGTCTACGTCTTGTCTATAAACTACCATTGTCCGCTCATTTGCATTTGGGTCCCATTTCTTGCAGATCCCTGACACTTGTACAATTAAAGTTAGGAGGGACTATTTCATTGAGGACTGTTGGACAGCAGCTGTCTTCTAGCCATGTTTAATTTAGAAACCTAAAATCCAGCTTATTTGTGGTTATTAAGTCTTTGATCAGAAATGATTTAATATTTTGTTAGCGAATGTTTAACAATGCTACCTTGATGGAATTAAATTTAGTCTCTACAGCAATCTTAGATTGATGCATTATAGGCTGCAGACTAGATGGGTCAGCCGTACGGCTTGAGAAAAAAAAAAAATGGTGGTGCGCAATGGCAGTCTGGCAGGTCATGCTGGAGCGCATGCAAACAACATTGACACAGTTTGCCTTTCTACAAAAAAACCCCGGATTGTGTTCTAAATATACACACAAAAACCGTAAACTAGCCGAACTAGTTCAAAGATTATATGTTTTGAACTATGTGTTTGCACTACTGCTACTATCCGTGCGAAGTTGCCATTCAGGCCAACAACAACAACAACAATCTGGCTGTGAACGCGACGCTCGTCATGGCTTCAATCTCAATCCATGGAGCCAATATGTAGTCTATGCCAAAATTCTAAACAATGGCCGTGCTACCCAACCACCGACCTGGACAAATACCCGAGGAGCTGAGAACTTGAAACAACCGCACAGAAAGATCATCTACCTGATGGCAATCCTCCTGCTGGCTGGTGATGTCCAGCTGAACCCGGGGCCTCGCCTGGCCTCCGTTGGCGACTTGTTGCCTTCTTTGGGTGCTCTGGATTTCCCCCCTGCCTTGGCGATGCCTCCGTCGGCGAGTGGGGGTGTATACGGGGGTTGCCTGTTCCGGCGGGGGGACAGTGGCGGCGAATGGAGTGGCCTGGCTGCTTCGTCCTGGCTGGGGAGCGGCGCTCCCGGCGTGGCGCTTTTCTCTGGTGCCGGTGCGCGGTGTGCTGTGCCTACATTGGATGTTGCGGCTGTGGTTGTCGGGGACTTGCCTCGAGTGCTGTGTGGAGAGCGCTCCTGTCCACGAACATCAGGTAGCGGTGAGTTTCGAACTTTGACTGCTCCGCCCTCACAAGAAAATAGATCCAACCAAACCGCAAATCCAGTTAAACAGCCCTTTCTCAACCGGCAACACTGGGGACTAAACCCGGCGATTCGAAAAAATCGAAGAATTAACTTTTTTAAAACTCTTACTCATGCAAAACTAATCTGGATCCACAATCCAAACCCAAGGGATTGCTTGGCGGACATTTAAATATACGAAGCATTGTCTCTAAAAGCAATCAGCTAGAACATTTATTGTCTCACTCTAACTTGGACTTCCTTGGTCTGTCTGAAACATGGCTTAACAAGCATTCGCCCGAGGCTGCCTTTGACATTTCTGGGTATAATGTGTTTAGGAGGGATAGAAATAAGGGTAAGGGTGGGGGATTGCTAGTATATGTTAAAAACACAATAACATGTAACCTCATTGAATGGCCACAGGAAATAGACATGGAATATATTGGGTTGAATATGTCACTATCTCCTCAAATGTCTTTCATTGTAATTTGCCTATATCGACCACCATCAACCAATAACATATTTTATGAGTATCTCCATAATATTCTTAAGCAATGTGATGGTAAAAAGGAGATAATACTAATGGGTGACTTTAATATAAACTGGGACAAGAAAACTGAGAGAAAAAAACTTAAAGAGATAACAAATAAATTGAATCTTTCCCAATTGATACAAGGGCCAACAAGAATAACTAACTCCTCCCAGACACAAATTGATTTGATATTTACAAATAGACCTCAAAGAGTAACTACATCACATAATCTGCTGACTGGTCTGTCCGATCATAATATCACACTACTGGTAAGGAAATTAACTAGAAACATTTTTGTAAAATCGACCTCAAGAAATCAATTCCATGAGAAAATTCCTAAAAATGAAACAATAAACTTGGAAAAAGCTATAAACCAAATTGACTGGTCTGAACTTCTAACCAGCAGAGATACTGAAATTAGCTGCAGCACTTTTTTTTCTACTATTACAGAGATAAGAGCAGCCTTCACAAGAAAGGTTAAATGTAAACATGGACAAAAGACCACCTTACCATGGTTAAATGACACTCTCTGGCAACAAATGAAAGAAAGAGACACTGCTTTAAAGAGGTCTCTAAAATCAGGACATAGTAGCGACCGGCTCACCTTTACAACTCTTCGAAATAAGGTTTTAAGGAATTTAAGAAAGTCTAAGGCAGAGTTTTTTATCAGAATTATTAATGAAGCTCAAGGCAATGGGAAACTTATTTGGAGAAATATTAATAAATTAACTGGTAGGTATAAAGAACAAAGGATAACTTTACCTGAACTCAAAGTGAATGGAATCCTGACCCAAGATAATGATATGATAGCAAGTACATTTAATGATTTCTTTATAAATTCTGTTAGGGAGCTGGCTCAAGGTATCCCAACTGAAATTATACCATATATCCCTATTGATAAAGCTAAACCTATTTTTTAAATAAGTGAAATATCTGAATCAGAGGTTAGAAAATGTATAACCTTGCTAAAGAATTCAAAAGCAAGGGATTCACATGGTTTGGATACCTCATTTTTAAAATTAAACAGGGACGGTCTTGCTCGCCCTATTGCACATCTGATCAACCTGTCAGTTAGGCAAAGTACTTTTCCAAGCTCCTGGAAAACAGCAGTAGTATCTCCGATTTACAAGTCTGGTGATAAAACAATGGTGTCAAATTATAGACCCATTAGTATTTTATCAGTGATATCCAAGGTGACAGAAAAATGGGTAGCAGAACAGCTGAAAAACCATCTAAACTTGGGCCACACCCCTTTGCACCCAATGCAATTTGGATTTCGCACAAACCACTCTACAGAAACAGCAAACTGTTTTCTCCTTGAAAACATCAAGTCAAAATTAGATAAAGGTGGTATAGTAGGTGCAGTATTTCTGGACCTTAAAAAGGCTTTTGACACTGTGAATCACCAGCCACTATTATCAAAAGTATCTTTTTTTAATTTTTCAGAAGAGGCCATGAAATGGATGGAGTCATATTTAACTAACAGGAAACAGAGCGTACGTATTGGTAATTCTTATTCTGGAGAGAATACTATACTCCACTATACTGTAATATTGATGTACCCCAGGGGTCAGTATTGGGCCCTATCTTGTTTAGCCTGTATATTAATGACTTGCCTTCAGTCTGTCAATCTGTGTAAATGTATGCAGATGATACAGTTCTTTATTTGCATACCAAGAACAAACAACAGGCTGCAACTAAATTAACCGAAGCACTGGTGCATGTTTCTGAATGGCTAAAAATGTCAGATCTGCACCTTAACATTAACAAAACAGTCTGTATGTTCTTTTCTAAGAGGTCCTCAATTGTACAGCAGGCTGATGTTTTTATTGAAGGAGAAAAACTCATGGTTGTGTCAGATTTTAAATACCTTGGTATTATTTTAGATTCGAATTTAACTTTTAAAAAGCATGTTAAAAAGGTGGCTAATACCATCAGATATAATCTGGCTAACTTCAGACACATAAGACCATATTTAACCACAGAGGCAGCAAAACTTTTTATGGATGCCATGATTTTTTCCAACATATCATATTGTTTTACAAGCTGGTCCCAAGCAAATGTGACAACTCTTAAACCAATAGAAACCCTTTATAAGCAAACGTTAAAAATATTAGATAAAAAAAACTATCAGCTATCACCATTGCAATATTATTATTAAATATAACTTATTCAATTTTGACAGTTTCTTACATTATCTAGATGCCTGTCTCATTTTCAAAATTTTACATGGGCTTGCACCACCACCACTGGGTGAATTTATACAACAGAAGAGCAGTAGTGGCAGGGCAACTAGGGCAGCTACCAGTGGAGACTGTGTTGTACCGTATAGACATAGTAAGTTTGGCCAAACAGTCTTCTCAGTACGCGCTTCAAATTATTGGAACTGTCTCCCTGCTGAACTCAGAGAGAGCACCAGCTATTTATCATTTAAATGTACACTTAAGAAATGGATTAAAAACACTCAAACCTGCAATCATTAATAGTTGGTTTACCTTATCTTAGGTACTGCCCTTCTTTGTACTGTACTTATTATTATCTATTTATTTTCTTAATTTGTTTTCTGTTTTTTCATGTATTCTTTTTGTACTATGATGCTGTATTGACCTGCCAAGGGACTACAGATGAAAACTAGCTTTCTAGCTAACTCTGGTGCATTTACATTTTGAGTGTAAACTAAAAATGTTAATTGATGTGCATTGTCCCTTTTAAATAAACACAAAAAAAAGGCCTTAGACTTTCTATCACATGATAACACATAGATAGAGAAAGCTACAGGCACGCTGGGTTCCCACTTGTTCTTTAAACATTTGTGTTGCTGCTACCATAGCGGGGACCCGACACACATCACTGAGAGTAGCTATCAGTTGTTTTTGGTTCACCTACAGCCGATGGAGGAGGGTTTGGGCCCTGGCGTTGTGGCAGTGGTCGGAGAGCTCTCACAGGAGGAGGAGGGAGAGCTGGGCCTGCAGTCTTTGTTGGTTGTGGGGCTATTTTGTTTTTGTTGATATCTGGGGGCTTGCAGCGAAACAGTAGGAGAGTTTGGTCCCATTTTCTGTGAGAAACTTAGAAGTGGAGATGCTGGACAGAGGGATAATGTGTCTGGTGAGATGGGCTCTGGCCATCTCATCACAGAGTTTGTGTCCGTGAGATTCATGCAAAACCCAGGGCGAGAGACTCTGTGCGACATTAGGTCCCCATTGAATGGATAATTGAAAATATGGGATGTCTAAAACAATAATCAAATATCTAAATTAATACATAATCGATATTTTTGATCAGTTTTTAATTAGAAACTTTGCCTAAACTTAGTGATCACTTACAATTGGAGTCAGATTGAAAACAGAAGTAGACTAAAATTTAAACAAAATCCTGATAAATTCAGAAGCGCTAGTAAAAGACCAAATATGCATTAAACCTTAGACCAGGCTTTTTGGACTGGCGGGTGGATCCTTACAAAACAATATGTTGTTCAAAATTAAGACCAAAGACACTTTCTGATTGTTGAGCATTAGTGGATCATGTTCATATGTTAATGTACTTAAATGCAGCTGTGGTTTTTCGGCAAATAACTGGAGGAATACTTCACACATCCACAAAAACATGACACAGACAAACTGGTAAAAAAAAAAAAACTATGGTTATTTCTGAGAAAAGTATAAACCATTTTTTGGCAGATGCCGCTTACATGATGTATTGCAGGGGTTTTCAACCTGTGGGGCGCGTCCCCTCAGGGGGGCGCCAGCACCTGTCAAGGGGGGCACGAGCATCAATTAATTCAGAGACATTCCCTTGAGGATTTAAGAATACGAGCTAGCAAATCTTTAGTCATCTACTAGGGGGCAATCTGACTCCCGCTGTTAGTCGACAGTTAGAGTTGGCTGGAGTATCAGCCACACTTTTTGAAAGTATAAGATGATTTACAGTTAGTCGTGTCAGAAATCCAAACACATATTGGCATGTTGTTATTTCAGACAGCCATCACATTGAATCAGGTAAACTGGTTATATTTGTATGTTTCAGTATAATTACGCACGCTATACCAGCAGGGGCGGTTCTAAACCATTTTTAGGTGGGTTTCAGCCCCCCAAAACTATATTAACGATCAAGCCAGTGCTGCTTCATCAAGAAAGTTTTTCGTTCTCACATATTTTGTCTAGTCAGTTTAAACATAAAAGTAATTTTAAGCCATTTAATCCCAAGATATCTCAATGCGGTACTCACGCGCTGTGATAGAGCGTTTCTATGCTCGCCACGCGCACACCTGAAGCGCCCAAACAGATAGCCTTCAGACAGCAGGTGAATACCAATGGCTTGAGCGAAGTGGCTCTCAACTTTTCTTCCACCGGGCCTCACAATGGTCCAATTTAATAATCTGAGGTTCTCTCCAGAGATGTTTTGCCACATTTCTGTAATAAGGATAATTGCTGCGTAGTAGTTTATGAGTAATGTGTAACATTAATTACGTGAGTACATAGGTCTGCTCATGTCTGAAAATAATATAAGAAAAACTCAATTATTTTACATAAAAACATTAGCTCATATTTGTTTAGTACATTTTTAAATTAATGTAAAAACTAAAACTAATTGTAAAACGTCTCGGTTACGTATGTAACCCTCGTTCCCTGAAGGAGGGAACGGAGACGTCACGTCGGAGGACCGACGAATTGGGATAGCTTAGAGAGACCAATCCACTTCGAGTGTAAACTAAACGAGCCAATGCACATTGGCATGCGATTATTGCATCCAGCTGCCGCTGATCACAGCGTGAGCATAAATAGGCAGCAGGTGCAGCGCATATTCAGGTTTTCGCTGAGGAGCCGAGCCGGGGCCCGGCCGCTCAGCGGTGGTACAGGAGCCGTGGCGACGGAACGTGACATCTCCGTTCCCTCCTTCAGGGAACGAGGGTTACATACGTAACCGAGACGTTCCCTATCAGTCGGTCACTCTCGACGTCACGTCGGAGGACCGACGAATTGGGATCCCTACCAAAAGGCCACGGATACTGCCCCTTCCAGTGTCCCGTGGAGGCCTCCTGTGCCATATTTTTTTGGCGCAGGTTCGGGCCCCCATAGGAAGATCCGTTACTGTTGCTATGGCACTACCCACTGGATTGGACTGGATAACACTGGGAAAACGTACCCGTTCAGTTCAGAACAGGAACGCTGTGGAAGCCTATACCTTCCCGAGGGAGGTTCAGAGGCAGTTTCACATATGGACAATAGTCAGATGCATATGGAAGATTGGAGGTGATTGTAACCTCTTGGAGTGGCAGGAAGTCTGCCGGGAAACACGGGCTCTAAGGCTAAACCGTGGAAATACACATATGGGATCCGAATGGTCTCTACATATGGAACCCAGCCCTCTACCGGTTCTCAGGGATTCATCGAGTGAGGGCCTGGCGCCGGACGCTCCGCCACGTCCAGCTGCCGAGGGGATGGAGGAGCTCGACAGGGTCTACAGTTGGACTCTCTGGAGCAGTTTTTAGCAAGCCGACCCGAAACCGGGGCCCCTCAGTGCTTCTACCCGTTTGAGGTGAGAACACAGGAGGAAACCGGTTCCACACGAAGGCTATAGAATCTAGCGAATGTGTTAGGGGTCGCCCAGCCCGCAGCCCTACAAATATCTGTCAGCGAGGTGCCACGAGCCAGCGCCCAGGAGGACGCTACACTTCTCGTAGAGTGAGCTCTCAACCTGAACGGGCAAGGCACACCCTGTGCCTGATAAGCCAGGGTGATGGCATCCACTATCCAGTGGGCCATCCTCTGCTTGGAGACGGCATTCCCTTTCTGCCGGCCTCCGTGACAGACAAAGAGCTGGTCTGAGGTCCTGAAGCTTTGCGTCCTGTCAACGTAGTGTCTCAATGCTCGGACGGGACAAGCAAAGCCAGGGCTGGGTCTGCCTCCTCTGGTGTTCTCATTCTCTCCGATGGAAAGACTAAAGATACAATATCATACAACACCAAACTCATATTAACACAAATGCATCTTATTTAACTAACAAACTACCTGGAATAGAAATAACGAGTATTACAACAAAACCAAGCAAAAGCAATTGTCCACATGGTCTCCATCTTTCACATGCAGCACAGATAAATGTAAGTTCTCTGAAACTTTGTATCTGATCCACACGTAACATATCATTAAATCTGAATAATAAATAATATGAGCAGCAGCAAGACTGTGGATTCTTAGACCCTCCTACACATAATAATTATGTTATTTTCAGCTGAATACTGTTTTAAAAACAGAATAACAAAACAGAAGATAGAGTAGAATATAATGAAATACTCACAGAGTATGAGAGGCAGTGCACTGGACCCCATACTGACACATTAATAGACTGTTTTAACAGAGACGCGTGTGCTAAATCAGACACTTCCTTGTGTTTCACACGTCAAGAAGAGATGAGGGAGGAGACAAAACTACACAGAAATACATGAAGAAAAAGGAAGAACAAGAGATCCATTCGAAGATATTTAACTCTTTCAGTGCATGCGAGTTTTTTAAAGCAGTTTTTGTATTTTAAAAGACTATTTCAAAGTTTGGTAATTGTTCTGACGCTGCCACAGCCAGACACATTACGGACAGAGCAGTGAATATGAAGTAAAGTCCTATGAAGTGAATCCTAATGTACTAGGCCTACTGCTTTTACACAATGTTCGAAAGAACAAGTATAATCAAATCTCCTCTCCACCAGTAAGCTGGTGTGTGGTGGGCATTCTGGCACAATATGGCTGCCGTCGCATCATCCAGGTGAATGCTGCACATTGGTGGTGGACGAGGAGATCTCCCCATTCTATGTAAAGCGCTTTGAGTACCCAGAAAAGCACTATATAAATGTAAGGAATTAAATGCACCTGTTAGTAAATTGCAGCATTATCTGAATATAAATCTAGTTTTAATTAATTAAAAACGTGATTTCTGTAATATGATCATATTAAAATCTGCCACTTTGCGTTCATGAAATACATCACCATATTTCATGCATAAAACTTTGCAGCAACAATAACCAAGAATCATATACCAGTCTGATTGTTGCTATATAAATATATGAAGAAAGTAAACTTTCTAAAGAAAGAGATTAAGTTTAAGATACGTCACTCCTCTTTTGGTATGTTCACACTATCAGAGACAAAATATGAACACTAACACATAAAATTATTTAAAGTTAATTACATTTACTGTTACACACAAGTGACGCATGCAGTCTATAAATTGATATGGTATCAGATTCCATGGAGTGATGAGTCACCGAAACAATATTTATAATGGTTATTTCCTCTGTAAAAGGAGTATGACATAGAATATTTTTAAAAGTGTTTAAAAAGTGAGAAGTGAAGGCCAAGATATTCTCTTTATTGCTGTTTGACGCTTCACTTATCCAGTATAACTAAAGCAGTGAAATGTTTTAGTTTCATACAGAGTTTAGAGAGCTGTCCTTACAGGTCAAGACAAAAATTAAGCAAAGAATGTAAACAGTTATTAGGAGCCTGAGCCGTTTTACAAGACCCAATCGAAACATGCAGATACTTTATGGAGTTAAAAAGAAGTCCACACCATAAGTAGTTATGGTCATGAACACTTGCCACAACTTTAAACACTGAAGAGGTCCACCAAAGCCATTAAAAGTTACTGCCCTTGTTCAACTGTCTATATAAAGAAAGGAACTGGCAGAAGCCTCCCGCTAGTAATTTTGCTTAACCAGTTTGTGTGTTGTTGCTTGACTATCAAACAAAACATAAGGAAACAAAGACTCTTAAATTTAACATTAGGCAGATATTCTAAGAAGTAAATAAAAATTGCATTCACATGTTGAATCTTCTGCTCTTGTGGTAGTATTTTGAGGTCTATGAAACTAAAGATGAATAATATCTCCCCCCCCCCCACAAAACCATAAAATTAAAACCAAATTAGGGAAGAAGTCAAACCACAGCCATCAGCTCAACTCTTTTATTAGGCCTCTTAACACTTCCGTCAATTTCTCACTACAAGCAGCTTCTAAACTTAGCAATGCACAAATAACAATGTCTCTTCAATGATGAGCTAAAAGAAGGTGGGGAAAATGTGAGGTGTATTGCTATAACACTGAATACATTTTTTTTTACATAGTCTCATAAAAATGAGGCCCATATAGAAAAAACCCACAAAAATAAAAAATATAAGTTAAAGTGAAAGGGAAAGTGACGTGACATACGGCCAAGTATGGTGACCCATTCTCGGAATTCGTGCTCTGCATTTAACCAATCCATAGTGTACACACACAGCAGTGAACACACACCCAGAGCAGTGGGCAGCCATTTATGCTGTGGCGCCCAGGGAGCAGTTGAGGGTTCGGTGCTTTGCTCAAGGGCAACTCAGTCATGGTATTGAGGGTGGAGAGAGCACTGTACATTCACTCCCCCACCTAAAAACCCTGCCGGCCCGAGATTCGAACTCGCAACCTTTGAATTACGAGTCTGACTCTCTAAACAGCATCTGAGAGCATCATCTGCAGAACACTCTTTTACTGTGAACATAGATGCTTTGATATTGTTATCATATCAAATCTCTGCGAATATAAACAAATGATAATAACCAAAACACACAATAATTACATATTGTAGAACCTGAGTGGACAGACCCACATTACCATAGACTCTCACACATCAAAGGAACACGACAATATTCTTTTCTTGAACATGTGTGAGTCGTAAAATTAACCAACTCCAATAAGGATGCCGCTCCGTCTGGAGGACACCTTGCTTATCTCTGCAAAAGACACAGGAAGGGAGAGATTTATAGAGCCACATGCTTGAGCGACACAATAACTTGCTCCCCAGATCCACTTAGGAACAGAATTTCAGCGTTGTTCCTGACTGGCTTACCATAAATAAACACAGAAGAAAGGAACTTCTTATTTGGAGATAGGACAGCGACCAAACTCCCGGGACCTCGTGACCATTTAACATATAATTCAATGATGCTATCAACAAGGGAAGACTGTTTTACGAGAAGTTCGAGTTTGAACCTCCACAGATACACATCAAAAGGTGACATCCTGACCCCCGGAAAGCCCCTTTCGTCCTCTGGAATTCTATACGAACCGCTATTTTTCCTCCTTTAGCAGACAAACAGACTCAAACTTTTATCAAATGTTCCAAAAGGACAAATAATAATTGCTGCTGCTAACAAAAGAAAGATATACAACATATGGACAATAAATATTAAGGTCATATTTATGTCGTTTATAAGCTTACAGTGTAGTGGAACCTATGGTATTTTCTTAACCTGGTGACGTATAACGTTTCCCTGTAAACAGATCAATAGTGTTTAGTATCATATGCTTGGTGTGATTATTCAGAAGTTAGGATAGTTTAATATATGCCTTAACCATGTAGTATATACAATTTAGGTATCATGTATGCCAAATACCTGATGTTTGATTTTGAACGAAAGCTGATTGATGGATGAAAATTAACTTCTAGCATAATAATGGATGATTACAACACGTATAGAAATATACTCTCGATATTTTGCTTCATGGAATTAAAATAACTAAGCCAATAATGTATGCACAGAAAGAAGCCGTGCGGGGGAAGGGCTCCGCCCCACAAGAACAACATGATTGGCACAGACGCCTGTGGGTGGCCTCAAATCGGGCCGTTTAAAATGGACACAAAATCTTTGTTCATTGCTAGCTCGCTTGCTTGCTTTGGCGTCATCACACGATCACTGGGAAGCGCCCACCACCTTCCATCAGGCTGACGAATCTAAAGAACTAAACACTTCAACAAACTCCTAGAAGAACTTCAAGTGTCGCCTTTTTCAAGGAACCAGGCAATCGCCAACCACAGGAGGGCTTCACCAATGACATCACGCAACAACCAACAGCAGCCAGAGGTTTCCATCGACCACGCGAAAACACCAGATCAGCTCTCAAACTCAACTGAAAGCAAGTAAACCAAACAAACATCTGTTGTTGCTGGAAACTAGTGAATCGATCTGTATGCAGTAAAGATAGTGAAGTCTCTGCTTGTGATCTACCTTAGTTAAAGTTACGAGATAGCAAAAGAGTGCTATCCTTAAACTTTCTTCAAACTGACCTGTATGTGTGTGCGTATGTGCATGTGTGTATATGTGTTTTATTACGTTTAGTCCATGTATTGTAGAATAACAGTTAGTAAATAAACCTTGCTTCATTTATAAAGAATGATGTCTTGGGCTGTGTGATCTTCAAGTTTTAAACTATTTGTCAAAGATTGCGTTACCTAGCTCAAAATGTAATAAAGTACTAATTTAGTTTGTTTTATCGTTGGCCACGAAGTAAGATAAATGATATCGTTAAAGACATACTGATGTTAATGGTCACTGGACGAGTCATTAATAAGGTATAAATCATAAGTTAAAGATTAATATCACTTCAATCAAATCAATTTTGAATCTTTAATCAATTATTCCCCAAAGCTGAAATAATAGCTTCAAAATGTATTACAATATTTATAGATATGCGTAATATAGTGTTATCAAAGAGAAAGTGGGCAAAAAAATAAAATAAAATAAAATACAAATTTTAAAATGAAATACAATCATATTATCTTGTTGGTGGCAATATATATATATATTTTTTTTACCTGACATATGTACCTTTTGTAAGCAAACAGCAGAACCTCAAAAATAATTGACATGAGATGAAAATAGCAAAGCAGTTCAAACAAGCAGAAGGGTCTACAAAATACAAACAGCCATTAAGCAGTGAAACACATGAGAAGCAGCAGTGTGTTGCCCTTTAAGGAATTTGACTTTCAAATATTTCCTTTAAATATTTTTTGGTACTTATTCTCAAGTGATAATGTAAAGTTCATAGTTACTTTTCCGTTATCTACCTCGTTTGTAAAAAAAAAATGTATATATTATTTGTTTCATGTGATGACATCACTTCCTGTTTAGTCCCTTCTTGTTAGTGCTTCCGGTTCTGCATGAAAACAATGACAGACATAGTGTACTCTCTGTAATAATCCATTGCATCCACTAAAAAGCATCATACAGGCAATGCCGTAAGTTCATCGATATGACATTAGGCATTTAAAAGATCATAATTTAGTGATGATTTCGTAAAAAATATGATGTTTGATAAGTTGCTAAAAACGGTTGTTTACCATTGTGTACAAGCTTTATGATGCTAATAGCCATTGTAATCACTATTAGCTTGGAATGGACAAAACAGTGCAGAGGTACCTCAGTGAGCAAGGATGCAGCTGGGAATTCAACCCACCACACAGTTCTCACATGGGAGGCTCGTGGGAGCGCCTGATCGGCATTGCCAGAAGAATCCTGGATTCGATGTTTCTACAGCAGAAACTCGCTTAACCCATGAAGTCCTTTGCACATCAATGGCAGAAGTTACTGCTATCATTAATGCACGACCACTCCTAGTTGTGTCTGCAGACCCCGAACAACCATTCATACTTTCACTGTCAGTGCTCCTTACACAGAAGACAGGAGTTCCGCCTCCTCCTGGAGACTTCTCGGATAAGGACCTGTACACAAAGCAATGGAGACAAGTTCAGGCTCTTGCACACCAGTTCTGGACCCGCTGGAGCTGCGAATACTTGCCTTGCTTGCAACACAGACAAAAGTGGACAGTACCTCGCAGAAACCTTCAAGTGGGAGACCTAGTTCTGCTCAGGGACAAGCAGATAGCCCGCAACTGTTGGCCCATGGCCAGGGTCTCTGCCGTATTCCCTGGAAAGGATGGGCATGTGAGAAAGGTTGAGGTCACAACAACGGACCACGGCAATATTAAAACATTTCTAAGGCCAATTGCAGAAGTTGTTCTACTTCTACCCAAAGACTGATCTAGAGACTAAGGTTTAGCATGCTCACAAGTTCATATTGACATCACATAGGTCAGGCGGGAGTGTGTTGCCTTTTAAAGAATTTGACTTTCAAATATTTCCTTTAAATATCTTTTGGTACATATTCTCAAGTGATAATGTGAAGTTCATAATTCCTTTTCCATTATCCCCCTCATTTATATATATATATATACAATTTGTTTCATGTGATAACATCACTTCCTATTTAGTCACTTCCTGTTAGTGCAGCTGGTTCTGCATGAAATAAATGACAGACATAGTGTGCTCTCTCTAATAATCCATTGCATCCACTAAAAAGCATCATTCAGGCAATGCCGTAAGTTCATCGATATGACATTAGACATGTAAAAGATCATACATTAGTGATGATTTCGATAAAAAATGATGTTTGATAAGTTGCTAAAAATGGTTGTTTACCATTGTGTACAAGCTTTTAGTTATGCTAATAGCCATTTTAATCGCTATTACAAGGAGAACAGTAGTTTGTTTATGTTATAGTCATTAATAATGCAATGTTATTCAAGACATGGATACTGAATATTGCTGTATTATTGTATTACAGTTTTCACCACAAATGTTAATGAAGAAGAGTGACATTAAATGATCAATCTTACTATGACTCCTTCATTGGCTACAGTTTAACTTGTTGTATAGTCAGAGTTTCAACACACTGCACGAGAACGCTACAAGCAGTGACCTGAGATGAAGATCAGACAGGTATATTGTGGGCTTTAAGCTGAACAAAACAACGTCTGAATAAACCCTCCACAAGTCTCTCAATGATGTTTATTTCATGAAAGCCATCGTCAAAGTGCTTATTAAATGCATGAAGGAAAATTCAAGTCATCTACAACGATTATTAGACAAAAATCATTTGAAATATAGACACAATCTTGTCCATTCCCACGTGCACATCAAGGATTTGAACTTACGTTGGTAAAATAAATGTTCACTTATCACTTGTTTTGGGCTATAAATACAGTTTGGTATGTCTACACAATGTGTACAGTGTCTTTACTCTGACAAACAATTTTACTGCTTTAGTTTTAATCCAGATATGACAGGATAAAACAGAAGCATGAGCGGCTCATGCAGGAGCACAGCAGAGCAGATTGAGTCTACATGATTCTCTTGGTGTGGTTAAATCCGCAGTGCCGCACAACAGCAGCTCATTCATTGTTGTTTAAAGTCAGAGTTTGAGTGCAGATTAGTTCAAAGAGATCATGGCAGAAACCCATCCAGTAGCTGAAAACCAGAGTGAAAAGAACAACTCCCTCTGCAAGCAAGCGCAGGGCCCCTGAAAATTAGCTTATTGGCAAATCGTTGGCCCGTTAGCGCTGGCCCTGCATGGGCAGCCCTCATTTAGCCCCCAGGAAGCCCTTACAAGCCCCACACAGGCTACAATAATTTAGGTCTTTGGGAAAACATCCGCCGGCGGGACACCTAGTGGTGTCGGGGTAAAGTCGTCAGACACAAAAACTCAAAAAACTAAAAGCTGAACATGTCATATACTCGTGGAAAGCAGAGATTATTGTGATTCGAACGATGCAAACCATTTTAAGATACAATAAACACAGCAGGTACAATCAGTGTCTTTGTCAGACCACCAACAACTAAATAAACAACAACAAAACTGAAGGAACTCACCCATGAAGCCTCCTGATATTCCACTTATCCATAAAAGTTCAACAACAATGGTGTTGTTACACTGTAAAGGGTCCAGGCTATCCAATTCCGTGCAATATTTATTCTATAACACATGCATTTGCTGATAAACATCCACGGAATGAAGTATTATCACTTCAAATTAGCCTATGGAGCTATCAATTCTTCTGCGTTTTCTATAATGTAGCGTATGTTCTCATGTAAACACCGAATATTATGTTATGTATTAATATTATGTCAAAATGGCAGCTGAACTCTGCCCTTTTGATTGGCACCTTATTTGATACTTATTTGCCAAATAGGTGCCTCTTAGAGGGGTCTACAGTCAGCGACAGCCAAAGAGCGTCCGGCATTGGAGATGGGGCCACCCTATTTTGATGGACAATATATCGACCGAATTGCATTAGTCTGCAAATGACTGTTGTATCTGACAGCAATGAGCTTCTGAACAGATGGATTTGACGCATTAGGGGGTCAGTTGGAGTTAGCATGCTCTAAAGTGTGTGCGCAGAGATTAGCTGTGACCGACGCGTCCTGTGCGTAGACATGCCCATACAGTTATTTATAACTGTACACATTTTGGATTCTATGTATACATGCCACTACAATGTGTTTATGCTTCAGTTACTATGTGTCAGCAATTATTGACAGTGACTCTGAGAAATTGAATAGCTCTAAGTGTAACCTTTCATTAGAGCCCAAAATTATGACTGTACATTAAATCATTCAAGAATTAGAGCATCGTATGTGTCGGTTGTTACAAACGGTCATTTGGAGTCTCCAAGTGTCTTTTTTTTTTTTTTTTACCGCCTAGACATAAACGTGTATAAAACACTCATTTTCTAATATGTTGTTTATCAAATGAGAAATTTGGCTTGGTAAGGCTTCATTCTGTGATCCCAATGTATTTTCCAGTTCATACCTCCCAGCTATAGTCAATCTGCAGGCTTCTATTTACAAAACAAATGTAGGCGGAATTATTCTTTTTCTTTTTCAGTGTGTTCAAAGTTCTATTACTCAATATCAGTAAGACTTACAGTGATTCTGACTGTTGAGAAACAAACCTAACAGTGTCAGCTTTCAAAAGAGACCAAAATGGTCCAAGAACAGCATGCAATTTACTTTGGGTATGCCTTTTTTAGGCGTTTTAGGCACATTTTACAGGAATCTTAAAGTTAATATACATCTGAAAGAGATAACTAATGTCTGTATTGTCAAAAATGCATAGTAGTCAAAGGGATTTAAAATCAATTTATTAATTACAAAATAATAAACATTCAATTCAGATTAATACAGTTACATATAGGCAAAGATGTAAATACACAAAAGTAAACAAAAAATAGAAAGCAAACAAAGCATTGTAAGCTTGTAGGATTGTGCGTGCAAAAGTCTTATAAGTTGGCAAAAAGCAGTAGGCGAGCAAAAGAGTATGTTTGAAGACTGAGTGTTCATATACTGAACAAAATTATAAACGCAACACTTTTGTTTTTGCCCCCATTTTTCATGAGCTGAACTCAAAGATCTAATACATTTTCTATATACACAAAAGGCCTATTTCTCTCAAATATTGTTCACAATTCTGTTTAAATCTGTGTTAGTTAGCACTTCTCCTTTGCCGGGATAATCCATCCACCTCACAGTTGTGTCATATCAAGATGCTGATTAAACAGCATGATTATTGCACAGGTGTGCCTTAGGCTGGCCACAATAAAAGGCCACTCTAAAATGTACAGTTTTACTGTATTGGGGGGTTTTACTGTATTGGGGCGTTTAGCTACTGTATTACTGTATCGCTGTCTGCCATCTGCTTTGTACAGTGAAAACCGGGATTCATCCGTGAAGGGAACACCTCTCCAAAGTGCCAGACGGCATCGAATGTGAGCATTTTCCCACCGGTTACGACGACGAACTGCAGTCAGGTCTAGACCCCGATGAGGACGACGAGCATACAGATGAGCTTCCCTGAGACAGTTTCTGACAGTTTGTGCAGAAATTCTTTGGTTATGCAAACCGATTGTTCGGGGGGCTAGTCTCAAATGATCTTAGAGGTGAAGATGCTGGATGTGGAGGTCCTGGGCTGGTGTGGTTGCACATAGTCTACGGTTGTGAGGCCGGTTGTATGTACTGCCAAATTCTCTGAAACGCCTTTGGAGACGGCTTATGGTAGAGAAATGAACATTAAATTCACAAGCAACAGCTCTGGTGGACATTCCTGCAGTCAGCATGCCAATTGCACACTCCCTCAAAATTTGCGACATCTGTGGTATTGTGATAAAACTGCACATTTCAGAGTGGCCTTTTATTGTGGCCAGCCTAAGGCACACCTGTGCAATAATCATGCTGTCTAATCAGCATCTTGATATGCCACACCTGTGAGGTGAGTGGATTATCTCGGAAAAGGAGAAGTGCTTAATAACACAGATTTAGACAGATTTGTGAACAATTTTTGAGAGAAATAGACATTTTTGGTACATAGAAAAAGTCTTAGATCTTTGAGTTCAGCTCATGAAAAATGGGGGCAAAAACAAAAGTGATGCGTTTGTCATTTTGTTCAGTGTATTTCAGCTAATCTATATGTGAAAGCGCCGAAGCTGCCGCCATTTCACATTCTCTATTTCACCGGAGTTAACTTTTTCTTTTCACCCCCCCCCTGACTTTTACATGGTTTCGACTAGGTTCTGTAGACCTGAACTGTGTTTACCAAGAGTGCCAACATCATTGCCGCTCTCATTACGGCTCTGAATATGAAACTTGAGATAATTAGTCGAGCCAGGCTCCATTGCTGTGACACAGCGGGAATTTATACATTCCCATAGTAATGTAGAGTGACCGAATTGAAGGGGAACAGTCTCGGTTACTCGTGTAACCTCAGTTCCCCAAGAAGAGGGAACGAGACATTGCTCTTATTGCCGTGTCACCTAGCTCAGGATGTTAGAATGCCAAGTTGCTTCAGTTAAAGATTCTGAATGGATGATGTACAAGCACTGTCTTATATAGAGTGGGATTCCCGCTCATATTTCGTCTACTTGAACGCCATTGGCCAGTTTCACTGGCGTGATTCAATAAGGCATCAGTAGTATTCGAGGAAAGAGTATTTCCCATAGCAATGTTTCGTTCCATCATCTCGGGGAACCGAGGTTACGTGAGTAACAGAGAGCATTTCCTTTCCTTGCTTCCTTTCCCTGCATATTACCTCCACCCCTTTAGGATGCGAGGGAAGGATGCATGAAAAAGACGCAAGGATGGAGGAATTGAATCAAGTGAAATCCTTGCTCCCTTTAGCATCAATTCAGAGCGTCATCAGCTGCGCAAAATGGATCGGCGCTTATACAGTTAAAGTTTTTTTAAAGACATTCAATATAAATATTAATAAAGAAAGATGCCCTGTTGAAACATATGATGCATTGTTTATTTAAACTGTTATTTAAACAGATGAGAAAAGGGGAGGAGAATTTGCACGTGCGTCCGCATAGGATATGCCTGTGTATCCTCGCTCATAGCTCCTCTGGAAGGTGCCTCACTCCTCGTTCCTCGCCTCCTCACGGTGCAATTAGAGAATTGAGATGTCCTTCAAGATGGCTGAGCTTGATCAGATTCCAGGTCAAAGGATTGACAATAAACAGACTTTACTAACAGCATTGGTATTAAATGAACACATGTTGAAACAGTTTGTAACATGCTGATGCTATAAATAATGTATAGACTTATTTTTTATTGTTTTCAATTAAGGATATTAGGGAATTAAAATGTAGTTACATTTTACAAGTATCTGTACAAAAGTTTTTCATTTTTATCATGTAAATACTTTTTTTAATTTTACATTTAATATTTTCAACTTTTATAAGTTAATCCAAACAATCACTGTTAAACAAACATCCTGGAAGAGTCAAAAATACCAAAGAGGTGAGCACATCCCAAACACCCAGATCGGGCTCAGGTGCAGGACAACTAAGTAACTTAAACGTAAAAGGAGGTGTGAAGTCCGTACACTGAAAATAGCTGCTCCAAATTAATTTATTAATAGCAACGTTTCGACCCACAGGTCTTCATCAGGCACAATACCAAATGTAGAGTAAAGTCAAATTTAAACAGAAACAAGTAGTCACCTTAATTGGGCCCACACACTAAAACATGTGACAAGTAATACAGGTAATGAGGGTTTTATTACCTTCTCTATACTGATATATTGTAAAAGACTGACGTTATGGCCTACTTGTCTAAAATGAGATGCTATAGGACTACGCATATCTCTGGTTCTAATTTTACTACAATGTTTCACTAATGCGAGTATGTAATTATCTGGACATTTTATCAACGTATGCAAGACCACAAGGGCAACGAATGAGATAAATCACATAAGTAGAAGCACAGGTAATAGTACCCCATATCAAAATATTGCAGCTAGTCTGTGGATGACTAAAATAATTGCACTTATGTGTAACGACACACTGGACGCAATTGCCACACCTGTAATTGCCTGGAGGAGGAGTTGGAATGCCTTGTTTTTAACGTGAAGGAAATTCAGATTTTACAAGCAAGGCACGCCGATTGTTTTGATGTTTAAAAAACAATTTCGGACCATTTTTAAAACGCCTGATAATTTAGAATCACTTGAAATAATATGCCAATGCTTATTTAAGACTCTACGAAACTCTGCCCCTAATGCGGAGTACTTGGTAGTAAAAAATGGGAGCGTTAAAAAGTTATTATGCTTTGTTCGTAAGCACTGTATCTGAGATCTTATTGGCATTATCGATCCATTCTTTATGGTAGCCACGATTCAAAAATCTTTTACCTAAATCAGTGGATTGTTGAGAGTAAGATTCAGCTGTGCTACAATCTCTACGTACACGCTTAAATTGACTGATAGTCAAACTCTTAATTAAAGGTCCAGGATGGAAATAGCGTAGATTTCCAATGGAAATTGTACTATGGAATCGCCCTCTTAAAATAGTATTGTGATCCATTGGTTTTCGATATAGATCGGTATGGAGTTTCCCGTCACATATGTATACGCTAACATCAAGAAAACTAATGCTTACTGGATCGCATTCCATAGTAAAATTCACATGCTCAGTCCTTGAGTTAAGATAATTAAAAAATGTCAACATCTCTATAGGTGTGGCTTTAGTAATCATAAAAATGTCATGAATATACCGTTTGTAAAGCAAAATCTTAGGAAAAAAAGAATTTGACTAATTTAAAAGTCATTTTCAAAAACTCCCATATACAAACAAGCATAATTAGGTGCCATTTTACTACCCATTGCAGTGCCTTTCACTTGTAAATAAAAATCATCCTGAAAACGAAAAAAATTATTAGTCAAGACAATACTTGCTAAATCCAATAGAAATGCTGCACTAGGTTTTACAACCACAGATCTTTGTGTTAAAATTGTTCTAAAGCAAGTAAACCATGTTGGCATATAACCATGGAATGTTAGTATATAAACTCTGAACATCAAAAGTAGCAAGAAGCACATCATCAACAGCAAAGTCAACACCATATAAAGACTCAATAAAATCCATAGAATCTCTTACATAAGATGATAACATGGGTACAATCGCTTTGATATAAAAATCCACATAAGAAGAAATGTTCTCAGTGAGACTACCAATACCGCTCACAATAGGACGACCTTTCAAAGGGGTATCTAGTCCTTTGTGAAATTTGGGAAATGTGTATATAATAGGTGTAATTGGGAAAATCTACTTTAAGAAATTAATATTCACTTTTACTCAATTCGCCGTTTTCAATGTGTGGCAGTAACTTAGAATGAATACATGTTTTTAATTTGTTAGTGGGATCAGCAGGTATGGATTCATAAAAAACATGATCATCCAACTGTCTGCAAATTTATTTTTCAAAACCTGAAGCTCGTTGAATTACAATAGCTCCACCCTTATCTGCAGGATGGGGGTGTATCGTCCTGTGTATGCAGGACTACCACTGTATTGTCTTTGCTAAGATCAAGTAAGGCATCCCTCTCCATTTTTGACAATTTGTTGTAGACTTTATATTTCCTTTTATTCTTAAGTAAAATTTTGACATCAAATTCTACAAGTCTACAATACGTTTCTGAGGATGGGTTTCTATTCTTATATGGAATAAAGGTAGATTTCCTTTTGAAAGGAAGACGAACAATAGACTGTTCAAGAGTGACACCCTGTGTGGTAGCGGGCGGAACATCATCAGATGCGAACGACTGTTCATTTGTACCAAAGAACTCCCGAAGTCTCAGGGTTCTAAAGAATTTGTGAAAGTCAATCAGAGTATTAGGAATAAAGTAGTAGGAATAAAGGATAGTCCCTTTCTCAGAGCAGTGACGCAGGGTTTTGAGAGTGACTTATCTGAGAAGTTCATTAACGTATCCCCTGGTTGCTCTTTGTCATCCGTGGAGGTAGAGAAAGGCCTTTTCTGCTTGCCCCTTCTACATCTCTTCTTGATCTGTTTATCCTTCCATCCATTCCCTGACTGTTGGACTGGGTATGGCCTAAAAATTGAACCATTTTGCCATCGTCAAACAAACATCCTTAAACAATAACTACAAAAAAACTCTACATGCTCTTTATTCAAACCTCACACTACTACTGCTTTATGTCGAAGAGCTCTGAGATAGTGATGTGACATGACACTGAAGCTTCGAGGCTCGTATCAAGTACGCAGCACAATCTCCTGTGACCCGATCTCAAAATTACACCCTAAACTAGGGGTGTCAAACTCAATTTCCTGGAGGGTCACAGCACGGCATAGTTTAGCCCCAACCCTAATTAAACACATCTGATCCAGCTAATCAGGTTCTTTAGGCTTATTTGAAAACTACATGCAATGTGTGTTGGAGCAGGGTTGGAACTAAACAATGCAGGGCTGCGGCCCTCCAGGAACGTCTCAGGTTACGTATGTAACCATGGTTCCCCGAGTGGGGAACGAGACACTGCGTCCCCTAGGGGCCACTATGGGGAACGCCTCCAGCGTGACTCGTGCCTGAAGAAACATATGAAAAAACACCATCCGTTGGCCGGCGACAGCCCATGACGTCACTACCGGCGCGACCACAATATAAGGACGGCCGGGTGAATACATCATTCGCTTCTTCGTCTGAAGCTTGCGTCCGAAGCATGGCCCCAAAGCCTAGGGGACGCAGTGTCTCGTTCCCCACTCGGGGAACCATGGTTACATACGTAACCTGAGACGTTCCCCTTCATGGGAACTTCGAACTGCGTCCCCTAGGGGCCACTATGGGGAACGTTATACCCACGCCGCCATGCTGAGGGGAATGCAAGCCAAATTCCCGCAGGAGGCGAGCACAAGTCAACTCTACCATTTGGCTCAGGGAGTTGCCCCTGTTTGGACGGTTGATGCTGTCAGTGACATTATCCTCCTTCGGCCAAAAACCCGAGCTGCATACCTGAAGTACTTACCTGCTAGGTGCCGGCATTACCGGACCCAAGGTAGAGCTCACAGGTTTGGAATCATTCTTATACAGAAAGATTCCTTTAAGGGGATAGGGCCAAGTACCTAGTGGTAGCCACTAGGTCCTGGCCGGTCACTAGGGGCTACCGCTTGCTCTACATGAGCTTGCTGAGGGAGCTGTCTCAACAGACCCCTTGGTAGCATTACCCTTTTTAAACCAAAATATTTGGTTACATGGAGTGGGGCCCAAGGCAGAAACCGGGGCTTGACCAACTCAAATAAGGGCACGAAGCTGCGCGCGTAACCCTACCCCAAAGGGCTTTTAGAAAGAAAGCAGAACATTCGATGTGCTAACTTACCACTGGGTGGATTTTAGAAAAGTGCCCAAAGTCTAGCGTGTGCACTTACCATAGCATGGATTTTAGAAAGAACGCAGAACATTTGATGTGCGATCTTACCACTAAGTGGATTTTAGAAAGTGCCCATTGCTTTAGCGTGTGCACTTATATATATATTGTTTTATTTACGTTCTATGTCGGGGGACTAGATGCTCAGAAGGGAGCTGTATGCTCATAGATGACCCTCTATGATGAGGGGAGCAATGCTAGCTCGACCCACACGGCGAGCGATCTACACCGAACTCTGGAAGTGGAGAAACTTCCGATTCTCAACAGGAGTGGCATGCTCATAGGTGACCCTCTATAGCGAGGGGAGCAATGCTAGCTCGACCAGCAAGGCGAGCGAACTACCACAGAGCTTTGAGGAGCGGAAAACTCATTCCTCAGAATGAGCTCAGACGCCCCGAAGGGAGCGGCATGCTCATAGGTGACCCTCTAAGTGAGGGGAGCAACGCCAGCTCTACCAATAGCGAGCTCTGGAGAGCGGAGAACTCATTTTGAGAGGGAACTCAAACACTCAGGAGTGGAGCCCAAGGCACAAGCCGGGGCCTGACCAACTCAAATAAGGGCACGAAGCTGCGCGCGTAACCCTACCCTACGGGATTTTTAGAAAGAAAGCAGAACATTCGATGTGCTAACTTACCACTGGGTGGATTTTAGAAAAGTGCCCAAAGTCTAGCGTGTGCACTTACCATAGCATGGATTTTAGAAAGAACGCAGAACACTTGATGTGCGATCTTACCACTAAGTGGATTTTAGAAAAGTGCCCAGAGTTTAACGTGTGCACTTATATAATGGTATTACGTTCTACTTGGAACGGTGAACTACTCATCCCTTGGAGTGAGAGTCTCAGACGCTCAGAAAGGAGCGGCATGCTCATAGATGACCCTCTACAGTGAGGGGAGCAGTGCTAGCTCTACCGATGAGGAGCTCTGGAGAGCGGAGAACTCAGTCTTCCGAGTAAGGGAGCTCAGATGCCCAGAAAGGAGCGGCATGCTCATAGGTGACCCTCTATGGTGAGGGGAGCTATGCTAGCTCAACCAACCAGGAGAGCAACCTCTCACAGAGCTCTAATGGAGCGGAGAACTCATTCCTTAGAAGGGGAGGAATTTTAGGCGCTCAGAAGGGAGCGGCATGCTCATAGGTGACCCTCTAAGTGAGGGGAGCAGTGCTAGCTCGACCAACCTGCGACCTATCACAGAGCTCTGGGGAGCGGAGAACTCATTGTACAGAGTGAGAGGAACTTAGACGTTCAGCAGGGAGCGGCTTGCTCATAGATGACCCTCTATAGCGAGGGGAGCAATGCTAGCTCGACCAGCAAGGCGAGCGAACTACCACAGAGCTTTGAGGAGCGGAAAACTCATTCCTCAGAATGAGCTCAGACGCTCCGAAGGGAGCGGCATGCTCATAGGTGACCCTCTAAGTGAGGGGAGCAACGCCAGCTCTACCAATAGCGAGCTCTGGAGAGCGGAGAACTCATTTTGAGAGAGAACTCAAACGCTCAGGAGTGGTGCCCAAGGCACAAGCCGGGGCCTGACCAACTCAAATAAGGGCACGAAGCTGCGCGCGTAACCCTACCCTACGGGATTTTTAGAAAGAAAGCAGAACATTCGATGTGCTAACTTACCACTGGGTGGATTTTAGAAAAGTGCCCAAAGTCTAGCGTGTGCACTTACCATAGCATGGATTTTAGAAAGAACGCAAAACACTTGATGTGCGATCTTACCACTAAGTGGATTTTAGAAAGTGCCCAGAGTTTAACGTGTGCACTTATATATTGGTATTACGTTCTACTCGAAGCGGTCACAGAGCTCTGGGGAGCGGAGAACTCATTCTATAGAATGAGAGGAAACTCAGACGCTCAGCAGGGAGCGGTTTTGCTCATAGATGACCCTCTGTAGTGAGGGGAGCAATGCTAGCTCGACCGGCAAGGCGAGCGACCTATCACAGAGCCTTGAGGAGTGGAAAACTCATTCCTCAGAATGAGCTCAGACGCTCCGAAGGGAGCGGCATGCTCATAGGTGACCCTCTAGGTGAGGGGAGCAATGCTAGCTCTACCAACAACGAGCTCTGGAGGGTGGAGAACTCATTCCTCAGAATGAGAAGGAATTTAGATGCTCAGAAGGGAGCGGCATGCTCATAGGTGACCCTCTAAGGTGAGGGGAGCAAGGCTAGCTCGACCAACAGGAGAGCGACCAATCGCAGAGCTCTGGGGAGTGGAGACTTTTACACATCCTTCAGAATAAAAGGAGAACTCAGACGCTCAGAAGGGAGCGGCACGCTCATAGGTGACCCTCTAGTTGAGGGGAGCAATGCTAGCTCGACCAACAACGAGCTCTGGCGAGTGGCATTGGTTACAGGGGAATTAGAGAGGGTCAAGAGGGCAGATGCCCCCCTAAGGGAAAGGAGCAGATGTCTTACTCTGGTCCGGACGAAAGTGTCATATAGCACGCTTCATCCGGAACACCTCCCTCAGGTTTTGCCTCTCTCTGACCCATGCCTCTCTTTAGCCCTACCCACAGGCGGGGGAGGGGCATGAGTCGCGAGACTAGCCTTCTGAGCCCATCTCTGATCCCCAGACCGAGATGGGCTAGGACCCCTGGTTGTTCGGGCTCATACCTGGACTTTACAGAAAGCCTTATCCAGGTCATTCAGCAGATCAGTCTGGTACGCCTGAAGCACCGCCATAGTGTGCAACGAAGCGACGATCTGACCTGCTGCTGCATATGCCCTGCCATTTAAGCAAGATTCAGAGGCTTAGATGGCAAGGAGGGAGCCTTGAGAGAGGATGTCTCGCCCACAGCGAGATAAGCTGGCTATCATCTCTTGCACAGGGGGCATCCCCTCATAGCCATTTTCACGCACCTCAATGTCAGCATAACTAGTATGCTGAAACCTATGAATACGAGAAAAATAGCTTTTTTTTTTTTTTTTTCACTCCTTCTCAACCTCCACATCGAGATTTATGAAGAAAGGAAGGCTCGCTCGAGCTGGGGATTTATGGCCAGAAAGATTTATTTTTATGATCCATAACCTCCAAAAACTCATCATATGCAGTGCAGGAGGATTGAGAGGGTTCAGTCTCAACTTCCTCACCCTCAAACATCTCCTGCTCTTCCTGGGCATAACCCAGCAGAGCACTAACCGCTGAATCTGATGATGTCAGAAAGATCACATCATCACAATCCAGCAGCTCACTCTCGTTTTCGGCCGATGCACGCGAAAAGGGGCGGTCCTTCTCTAACTCATCGGCCATATCCAACTGCGAACCCCGCGATTTCAATCGCCTCCATGCCTCGGCAGCGGTACCGAATCGCGGGAAGCAGACGGCTGTCCCTCTTTCCTCGAAAAGAGGGACAGACGAGAACGGAGCTTTCTTATAGAGAACAGCTCACAGTGCACGCAGACTGCCCCCTCAAAGACATCGCGTGCGTGCTCTTTGCCCAAACAAAAGACGCAACAATCGTGTGTGTCATCGGGTGTCAAATAACGAGGACACAGATCCACACACTTCTTGAACGCCTTGCTAGTGCTCGCCATGATAAATAAAGGAAAACTGTGTTCCTACCAGAATGCAGGTTTCTTCAAACAAATCAGTCAGTGAAGACGAAAAAGCTAATGATGTATTCACCCGGCCGTCCTTATATTGTGGTCGCGCCGGTAGTGACGTCATGGGCTGTCGCCGGCCAACGGATGGTGTTTTTTCATATGTTTCTTCAGGCACGAGTCACGCTGGAGGCGTTCCCCATAGTGGCCCCTAGGGGACGCAGTTCGAAGTTCCCATGAAGGGGAACTGAGCTTGACACCCCTCCCCTAAACCCTTGCGGTCTTCAGACATTCTCCAATACCCACACTTTGCACTTTAGCACCCTACTTCTTACGTGACGTGTTTGCGTTTTTCCTCTATTTAGCCTAAGTATTCAAGTGGGTGTGAAGACCGCAATGTAGAGCATTTAATTAACCAATGGGACACACAACACGGTGTTGTAAAAATGTAAGTAAAGTTTATACAGAGTTTTATTTACACAGCTTGCACATTTATTACTTTAAATTGAACACAAACCTTATAAAAACTAATTGATAACAGAATAATCAACAACATATCTGCAAACAGTTATAAACATTTTAATCATATTAAGAATATAAATGCAATATACTTTTTATATTTTCTTATTAAACATTTGCATCAAAGGATTAATTAATGCATGCATCTGAAAATACATATTTCCATCTGTCACACAAACTGAATGTCTTTGGGCATTATGGTGACTCTCTTGGCGTGGATTTCACACAAGTTTGTGTGTTTATTTATCAAATATAAATCTTATTACACTTCATTAACTGCATAAAAATCTTGAATCATATATGAAATACATATGCATTCAGTCATTTAGCAGATGCTTTTATCCAAACAACTTACAAATGAGGACAATAGAAGCAATCAAAACCAACAAAAGAGAAATAATATGTCAGCGCTATGTCTCGGTTAGTCTAACGCAGTATATGTGGCAATGTTTTGTTTGTTTAGTTTTTTACTGAAATCTATTTCTTTTTTTTTAAGTTATTACATGAAAATATATGTATTTAAGAAAAATCATATTTATGTGTCTTGATGACTTTCGAAAAACAGGCATTATTTTCTAAGACAAAGATACATTGTATTTAGCTTTATAATCTAAGTGCCCAATTATACTATTAATTTATGTGATTGTGGTGCAGCAGCAACAGGATAATGTCATTATGTAATCATTTCTAGGGCAGTTTCACAAGTTGTGTTAAACATAAGTGCTCACTGGAGAAAATGAATTATACATTTGTTTTGCTTACATAATGTGTACAGATAATACAGTGCATATGTATCTTTCACAAGTCTTTCAGTCAAGCGTGTGCAGAAGCAGTTGACTCAGATCAATGCAAGCGTTACTGTGTCTGCTGCTGTCAATCTCTTTTAGCCGTCTGCTGTCTTCACGGCACTCAGGGACCTTTAAACAGATCAAAGATGATGCAGGTGATGTGAATAATGAGCTCAATCTGTTGATGATTTACAGTTTGAATAGAGGCGAACCTCTGATCATCACACATAACTAAACTAAATCACTGATTTTTTTTAAAGGTCACTTGAAATAAAAAAAGATGTCAAGCCACAATCTGCATGAACGTGTACACTGTGAGAATATTGTCAGTTATTGTTAAATTATTGTAGATTTCTAACAGAATTCTTACGGGCTTTATTCTTCTTCCTAATAGGTTGAGCATAAGTTGCATCACCAGCATCAGCACCTGAAGAACACAAATTATGAATAATAATTAAATATAAAATATTTTTACATTTCCCCAACGAGTTACATGACTTTGGGAATCATTCTGATCTGTACAAATGGTGCATGATGATTAATTCTTAAAGGGATCCCCGGTTATTAACACATGTATAGCTTAATATAACATAAATTATATCTCTTATTTAGATATGTAGGAGAAAACCCATGTTATTGACATAGTTTTTGGACTATGGGGGGTGCCATTATTTTATGTGCACAGTGTATTCTGCGTCGATGATGTCAAATGGTTGCGCTCGGTGAGATACTGGTGCTTATTTCTATAGTCTTTGGTTTTTTACCACATCACAACTTAGAATACACAATTCAGAAAATAAAATACTGATACGATACCACATTGTGTGGCTTTTGGTTGTAATTTTCAGACGAAGGGCAACAAGAGAAATCAGTATTTTATTTTCCGAGTTGTGTTGTTATAAAAATAGCAACAGATAGCGCTAGTAGCTCACCGAATGCAACCATTTTACGCCATCAGAATAATGCATCCCCCCCCCCCCCCCAGTCAAAATTATGTCTAATATGGTGTGATTTTAAATAACATAAATCTTTAATATGTTTTCTACTAGATATTTCAGTAAGAGACATAATTGACATTAGTTTAAGCCATATAAGTGTTAATACCCAGGGATCCCTTTAAGATCAGAGTTTGGACTGTAACAGTGATGAAGCTTGTCTTTGTGTTTCTCTCACCTCTGTCTGTGTTGTGCTTCAGTTCAGAGTATAACGTGTCTCCAGACTCACTGCTCGTCCCTGATACACAACAATACAATACAACAACAAACAGAGAGAGAACGAATTAACATAATATACATCAGCAACACTAATAACTGATCATACATGATAAGAGAGATCAGAACATTGTATTTTGTTGAATGTTTTGTTCAAATATGTTATATTATGTTACACACTTTTTCACAGGATCTGTAACATGCTCATGAAAATATTTCAGATCATCTCTTTATTTACCTCGGGGTTTCTGTTTAGATTTCATTTCAATCATAATATCAGCAAGACCAGCCTCTATCAGGAAAAACAACGGTTTGGTTATCTGACTGTCCAGGCATGTTTTATCATCTCTTAAATACTCACTCATTTCAGTAAAAACATGCAGAGGTGATTGTTGTGTTGTGATATTTTGTTAAATTTCTGAAATGAAGTTGCATGAACTGCTCTATCAGTCCTGCTTTATATTTGTATATTATAAAATTATCCAAGTGATGAATCGTGTTTAGATGTTTTCTTTTTACCTTTGCCTTTAGTTTTCTTTTTGCCCTGTGTATTGATCTGTGCATAAGTCAAATCACCGGGTTCTCCGATATCAATATCTACAAAACAGAAAAATCTGATTATATGGGAACATACTGGAAATAATGTACGTCAAGAGAAACTGGATCTCACCTTTGCTTTTACATTTCTTTCCTCTTTTTCCAACTTCTGAGTAAGTCACATTATTTGTCTCTGCAATGGTATCATCTGACAATAATAATAATGATAACCATCATCATCATCATCATCATGATGCACATTTTTATTTCATGAATTAGAAATGCATTCATGTTTCTGGTTAAAACTGATGATTGATTTAAACAGATGTAGTTAAGATAGTTTGTTTTAACCTTTGTCCTTCTTTTTCTTGACAATGACCTCTGAATATGTGATATCTGAAAAGGGCTCTGGATCATCTTAAAAGAAAAGTCAAGTCAACATGATTGGATGGTTGTTGATTTTGTATGAAGTATAAATGATTTGTATGATTAGTTTAGTACTCAACCTTTGGCTCCGTTTTTCACTACATTCACGTCATCATAAATGTGATCAGAACCTGCTGGACAGCAAACAAGAACTTTGAGGAAATAAGGTAAAAAGCAATACAGCATTGAACAGAAAAAAATAATAATTAAATCTAATTAAATACTAATAATATGAATAATGTGTAAAGCTTTAAGTGATAGTTTAAAAATATATTTTTGAAGAATGCTGGGGTCCAAATATTGCTGGACCTACATTGGCTTGCATTGTATGGAAGGAAAAATAAAAATGATCAAGTCAAGCCAACATAACTGAATGATTGTTGATTTGGCATGATAGATAGTTTTTAAAGTTTAGGACTCAACCTGTATCTATATTTTTTATCATATTCACGTCATCATAAGTGTGATCAGAACCTGCTGGATAGCAAACAAGAACTTTGAGGAGAAAAAAAAACTAAACTATGTACATTTTGTACATGTTTCTGTGAGGGGTAGATTTAGGTTAGTGGATATTTTTTTTTACAAATGATTTGGTCAGTATAAAAATTCCCACAATGATAGCTGTACAAACGTGTGTGTGTGTGTGTGTGTGTGCTCTAAAGTGTGTACGCAGAGATTAGCTGTGACCGACGCGTCCTGCGCGTAAACATGCGCTCCAGGAGAGTTTACAGGTAAAAGATCATTATAGGCTAATTATGGGGAATAAAGAGAACAAGAACATTGTTGAACCTTGCTGAACACTAAGAAGTTGTTGAACAATGTGCTCGGCGTGACAGAGATGAAATTTTTTGACTAAGAGAGCGATGTTTCATCCATTGAAGCAGAAGGGGATGTTTTTGGATGGATGGATGATCCAGGAGACTTTTACTTTCAAAAAGTAAGTGTTTTATTACATTATATAATTATATTTATATATATTATACATATAAATATGTATCTTATACATATTTCACAGTATATGTTGAGGTATTTGTTTGTTTTGAGATCTTTCTGCTAACTTCCGGTGTGAGTTTGTTTGTTCACGGCGCGCCTGTTATGTTGTTTATGAGGTAACAAATGTGTATAATGACATGGGTTTAACATAGGTATTACAAGGAGAAGGTGATTTATGAGGACATTTTCAGTGTCATTTCAGTGTCAGAGGACATTTTCAGGACATTTTTGCTTTATAAGCAAAACTGTTTATAAATCACACAGAGTGAGTTTTCTCTCTGTGTGTGTGTGTGTGTGCATGTTTATGTGGTTTATGAGGACACAAATTTGTATAATGACATGGGTATAACATAGGTATTACAAGGAGAAGGTGATTTATGAGGACATTTTCAGTGTCCCCATAATTCAAAATGCTTATAAATCATACAGAGTGAGTTTTTTTGAGGGAAAATAGAAATGCACCGTCTCCTGTGAGGGCTAAGTTTAGGTGTAGGGTAGGTGTAGGGCAATAGCACATACAGTTTGTACAGTATAAAAACCATTACGCCTATGGAGAGTCCCCGTAAACCATAAAAACCAACATGTGTGTGTGTGTGTGTGTTTGTGTGTGTCCGTTATTGAGGCTGACCAGCCTGTAGAGGAGAGTTTTCTGGTTGAGATACTCCTGATTGATTTGGGACTGATGTCTGGTTAATGTTATGCTGCTGATCTATAATAGAAACAAAGAGCGTTATGGTCACTTAATCTGCAGTGTTTACAGAGACTCTTTAGACTGAAATTTAGATGTTCTCATGAGTTTTTATTCAGAAACTTTATCGCCGTTGTTCATTTGTTCATTTAAAAATTGTTATGAACTGCTCCACACCTTTGTTCTTCTTGTGTCTCCACAGCAGCAGCAGCAGTGAGATGAAGATCAAGCAAACACTCAATCCTACAACCACACCAATGACCAGAAGAGAAGATGAACCAGCTGAGACTGGAGAATGACAAACACACAAATCTGTTAGTGAGAGAAATATTGTATGATTTTACAATGGTAAATTAAATAAACTAATATTTTTCAGACCTCTGACTGAGATCCAGCTCTTGGGTGACTGTCCTCTCTCTGTTTTACAGGAGTAGAAACCCTCATGTGACTTTGAGACAGTCGTGATGTTCATCTCTCCTGTCGTCTGATTCTGGACGAGTGATCCGTCTTTATAGAAATCAGCTGCGAGGATCGGGGAGTTTGTAGATCGATGTAAACAGTGTAGAGTCAGATTATCTCCCTCAATCACAGGATCAACAGAACTGTCCAGAATCACATCACCATCTACACAACACAAGAGACATCTGCTTACTGCAAATAGTGAGAATATAGCCAGACAAATCAGGGCAGAAGTGTTGCTTATGAACTGAATTGTACTTCATGCTTTCTGTGCTTTATAAACTAGTTTCATGTAGTCCAACCAAATTTCACAAAAAAGACATTAAAATATATATTAGAACATGTTTAGCTGTTGTGCTTCGAAACAGGACTCACCGTGTACAGTGATGTTGAGAGGATGACGTTTCTCTCCAGATTCAGACTGACACCAGTAAACTCCAGAGTCAGATGTGCTGAGAGAGACGATTCGACATGTAGATCCTGATTGTTTTGAACAATCTTCTGTGTTTCTGTCTGTGTATCTTCTCACTGTCCATCCAGCAGAGTTCCTCTGATCCTCACAGCTCAGAGAGAGAGAGTGAGACGAGAAGTGTTGACTTCTGCTGGGACTGACCTCCAGAGAGACCTGGGACGATTTACCTGAGAAGAAGAGCATCTCATTCAAAACTGACAGCAGATGTGTTTGTGTAAAAAAATCAGTTACTAGATAAAATTAAGATTAAATTTAGCACTAAACATTAAAATAAGCAGGGTTAACCCTTGTGTGGTGTTCATTTTTTGTTACTCAGCCAGTGTTCGTGGGTCTGGTGGAGTTTTGGATTTTATTTATTCAACACAATCAAAAATGATATGTTAAAGTACTCGACAGATGTTTACTTCATTCCTATTACAAGCAATATAAACAGCATATTTGGTCAAAATTTGCCCTTTTAGCTTTGTTAGATCACATTTATGAATCAAAGTGCTACGACCTTGTGCAGGAGCGGCAGGGGCAGAAACATAAAACTCACGCTCACACTCTTAGAGACTGTCTCTCTCTCTCACACAGATGCACTTACACGCACACGCACACAAACACACGTATGCAAGGTTCAAGGTTCAAGGCTTCTTTATTTGTCACATAATAAATTATACAGGGTATAATCAAAAGTGAAATGTAGTTCGAATCAGGTCCGCTCAGTGGACAGTGCAAAGAATAAAAAAATTATATAAAAAAGTAACACCACACAAGAGCATATATATAGGTAAAAAAGAAATAAAAATGTAAAATGTGCAGTAGAATAAAGAAAAGTGCAAAACAGTAAGATGTGCAAACACGTAGGATGTGCAAAAACAGTATATGGGACTTAATAAATAGTACTATAAACAGGAGGGGTGAGAGGGATGAGAGGGATGTGCAAACGACAGGAGGGATGAGAGGGATGTGCAAACGGCTTTTTTTTATGTTTATGAAACAGAGTTTGTGTTAAGGAGCCTGATGGCCTGAGGGAAGAAGCTCCTCCTCGGTCTCTCAGTCTTTGCCATCATGCTCCTGAAGCGCTTGCCAGATGGCAGTAAATGGAAAAGATGTTTACCGGGGTGATTTGAGTCTTTGATGATTTTAGCAGCTCTGCTTTTGCAGCGTTTGAGGTAGATGTCCTGCAGAGAGGGGAGAGTAGACCCTGAGATACGCTCAGCTAAGCGCACGACTCTCTGCAGAGCTTTGCAGTCCTGGTTTGTGGCATTACATACCACACTGAGATGCACTGAGTCAAAACACTTTCTATGGCCCCTGAATAGAACGTTTTCAGGATAGCTGGTGAGACCTTGAATTTCCTCAGCTGTCGCAGATGGTACAGCCTTTGCCTGGCTTTCTTAACCTGAGTTTGAATGTGTGTAGTCCATGTCAGGTCCTCGGAGATGTTTACACCGAGGTACTTGAAGCTGCTCACCCTCTCCACAGGGGTCCCACTGATCATAAGAGGAGTGTAGGGCCGCTGCTGTCTCTTCCTGAAGTCCACGATCAGCTCTTTGGTTTTGCTCACGTTCAGAGAGAGTCTCTCCACCTCATCCAAGTATGCGGCCTCGTCATCGTTGTTAATGAGGCCCAGGACCACAGTATCATCAGCAAATTGAATGATAGAAGTGGAGCTGTGAGAGGACACGCAGTCGTGAGTGTAGAGAGAGTAGAGCAGGGGACTCAAGACACAGCCCTGTGGGGCGTCTACGTTCAGGGTTATGGAGTTGGAGGTGAACTGGCCGACTTTCACCACTTGTGGTCTGGTGGTGAGGAAATCTTGGATCCAGTCACAAAGTGTTTAGGCCGAGGTCTGAGAGTTTAACAGCCAGCTTGGTGGGGACTATAGTATTGAAAGCGGAGCTATAGTCAATGAATAGCAGCCTTACATAGTTGCCATTTTTGCTGTCGATGTGAGTGAGGGAGGAGTGCAGTACCTGGGAGATGGCATCATCAGTAGACCTATTTGGCCGATAGGCAAACTGAAGAGGGTCCAAAGTAGCAGGGATGGAGGAGCAAATGTGTTTCTTTAAAAGTCTCTCAAAAACCTTCATGACTGTCGATGTAAGGGGAACTGGACGATAGTCATTCAAGCAAGAGGGTTTACTGTTCTTAGGCACAGGGATAATGACAGATTTTTTAAAGGGGGTGGGAACCACAGAGGTAGCGAGGGACTCATTAAATATGGATGTAAACAAACCAGCAAGCTGATCAGCACAGGACCTCAGAACGCGGCCAGTAATCCCATCAGGTCCCGCTGCTTTCCTGACGTTATTTCTCCTTAGTTCCCTCCGAACGTCATCCTCTGACACGGTGAATACATGATTGCTGCTCTGTCTGCTGCTTGCTGACGCGCTGTACGGCAGAGTCGCGCCGCCATTACGTTCAAAGCGGCCGTAGAAGGTGTTTAGCTCTTCGGCTAGCAACGGATCTGCTCTCACCTCCACAGAGGAGTTGTTTCCAGAGGAACAGATGGTCTTTAGTCCCTGCCACATGCGTTGAGAGTCATTGAGCTGGAAATGTGACTCAATTCTCTCCCAGTACTGGCGTTTAGCGGCTCTAACTGCACGACGGAGAGCATAACAATATGCCTTGTACTCACTCATGTTTCCTGACAGAATACCGGCATTGTACGCGGCAGTTCGATGGTTAACCGCGTCACGAATTGTTCTGTCCACCCACAGCTTCTGAGAAAGTCTTTATTGTAACCGTTTCGGTGGCCTGTTCGGTTAGTGTGTTTACGAAGCTTAATGCTACCTCCGTGAATTCGCTGACGTCAGATGAACTCGCCCGGAACATGTCCCAGTCGACGTCATCAAGAGACGCCTGTAGCGTAGCTTCGAAGTGGGAGGACCAGCGCGTCACTTCCCTCTCCACCGGGGGTTCTTGAACGATCCGTTGTTTATAATCCGGTGTGAGAAAGATGGCGGCATGGTCTGATTTTCCAAACGCCGGCAGTGAGTGGGCTTTGTAGGCATTTTTGAATTGGGTGTAGCAGTGATCGAGTGTATTCAGTCCTCTGGTTGGACAGGATATGTGCTGATGGAAGTTAGGGATAACCTTTTTGAGGTTAGCTTTGTTAAAGTCCCCAGCAATGATACATGCAGCGTCAGGATGTTTGTTGATATATCCGCTGAGTTCATCGTGGAGTTTGGACAAAGCCACGCTAGTGTCTACCTGAGGTGGAATGTAAACGGCAGACACGAGGATCGATGTAAATCCCCGGGGCAGATAGAAGGGGTGGCAGATAATGGAGAGGTGTTCTAGATGAGGCGAGCAGGAACGCGACAAAATTGAGATATTCCTGGGATCACACCATTTCTTGTTAATGAAAAAACCCACTCCACCACCTTTGGTTTTCCCGGCCTCGGCTGTTCTGTCCATCCGTAAAACAGAAAAGTTATCAGACGGCGTTACAGCGGTGTCCGGGACCGTCGGCGTGAGCCATGTTTCGGTCAAACAAAGGATGTTACAGTCCCTAATGTCCCGTTGGAAACTAATCCTGGCTCTAAGATCGTCCATTTTATTATCCAAGGATTGGACATTGGCGAGCAAAATACTCGGTAGAGGAGGACTGTGAGCCCTTTTCCTCAGTCTGTTGCGGATTCCAGCACGTTTCCCGCGGTGTTTCTTTCTCCTCCTGGTATTATTGAGGCGGCCTTTGTCAGCTTCGGTTCTGGGTCAGGGTCAGCTTCCGAAGAATCTCCAATGGCCACGCTGGATCTGTGTATGAAGTGTCCTTGATCAGGTTAGTGTAACGCTGTCCAATGTCCAAAAGTGTTCTCTTGTCGTACATAATCATTGCAGACGTTACACGTGTAAAAAGAGAGGTAAAAATAGAAAAAAAACACATAAAAACAAAATTTTGAGCGGAGCTAATTCGCAGGTGACTGAACTCAGCAGCGCCACCGGAAAGGAGGTATATACAGTATATACATTAGTATATACATACTAATAGCAGTCCCAGACAGTAGGAGGACAGAGTGAAGGTACATTGGACCTCAAATTTCCACTCTTTTATTACCCCCGGAATAATTAATGCTGTGACACAGACTCACCAGTGATCCACAGTATCTGTGTGTAGTTTGTGTAATAGGCTGGTCGTCCTCTCTCTGCTCTGCACGTATAAACTCCTGTGTGCTGTAGAGCAGCAGGACTGAGAGTGTAAGAGTCTCCAGCTCCTCTGCTGCTGTCTGACAGACGATCATCATCTCTGAACCAGCTGAACGTCCAGCCTGTAGAGGAGCCTGTAACCTCACAGATCAGAGTCACTGAGTCTCCTTCAGTCAGCCACGGCTGTGGAGACACTCGCACTGCTGCCTGAGCTTCAGCTGAACAAAACGAGCAGTTATAGAGAGAGAAGCTTTTCACACTGATGATAATCAACAAACACACAAACTCACCTGATACAGTCAGTGTAACAGCCTCACTGCGCTGAGAGCTTTGTGTTCCCATCTGTCCTGTACAGCTGTATTTACCGCTGTGAACATGATCAACACTGCTGATGTTCAACTCTTGTGTTTTATATCGGTCATCTGTTCCCTCTCTTTCCCATCTGTACGTCCACTCAGTGTCTCCTCCCCACTTTATATCACATCTGAGAGCGACTGTTTCTCCTCTGAACACTCGTTCATCAGGCCGCACCGTCACCACAGCTTTAGGACTCACTGAACAAACACAGATTAATACATTTATTTTTTATTCAAAGTTCCAGAAGTGCTGTAGATATTGTCTCTGATCTGTGTGTTGTGTCTCATACTCTGTTCTCTCTCACCTGTAACATTTACCCACAGTGCATCACTGTATTGTGTGTAGTAGACTGGGTTTCCTCTTCCAGCTCTACACCAGTACTGGCCTCCATCAGACACTGAATCAATCTTCACTCTGTAAGAGTTTGTTTCTGTCTTTGTCTCAGAGTTCAGTGTGTGTCTGTTCCAGTAAAAGTCCCATCCAGTGGCCGGATCCATGCGACAGGTCAAAGTCACTGTGTTTCCTGTCAGTGCAGCTCCTGCAAGATCTGATGTGAGTTCAGGCTTTGGCTTCATATCTGCAGGAGAACAAGAACACGTTCAGATCCAGATATTACAAATCAGATATTACAAATACAAAAAAGTATTTGTCTGCATCATAACAAGTAATTCTAACATTGATGCATCCAGCACAATAATCCTCAACTGGTGTAATTAATAAGGCCACAACAATAAGACAACTTTTTAATATACGTGACATCACACTATATCAGTGCATGCTGTTTGGTTAAATTCAACTGCAGGTTTTTTTGTGTGCAAAATATACATGAAATACTGAAATAGTGAATGTATACATTTACACACTTCTGCATCTAAACAGAATAATGATGAAAATGAATTGCTTCAGTCCTTGAATAAGAACAGATGTGGCTGATACAGACGAGTGTAAGAAAAGAGCTACAAATATTGATGTTAAAGGAGTGTTAATCAGATATGAATATGATCACTCACCTAATACAGTCAGTGTAACAGCAGCACTGATGTGTGATCTCTGTGAGTCTGATCTCTCTCCTCTACAGCTGTATTCTCCACCGTCAGACACAGAAGCTGTGAATCTGTACTCTGCTGTTGTTCTGTACACTGGATACTGAGTGTCTCCATCTTTAAACCAGCTGTATCTCCACTGAATGTGTTCTGCTCGCTGTATGTCACATGTGAGAGTGACTGTCTCTCCTCTGAACACACGCTGATCTGGAGTCACCTTCACTACAGGTGTTGGTCTCTCTGTATTAATACACATATGAGTAAATATAGATTAATACAACACCACAGTATATTGATCACTGTTATAAACTCAAAACATCTTTATGAGTGTTTGAAAAAAAGTGGGAATTAAATTTGCAACACGATTGAAATATTAATTTTTGCATAATGTGTTTTGATTAACATTTACATTTATCAGACGCTTTTATCCAAAGCGACTTACAGTGCATTCAGGTTATACATTTGTTTTTATCAGTATGTTTGTTCCCTGGGAATTGAACCCACAACCTTTTGCGCTGCTAACGCAATGCTCTACCACTGAACCGCAGGAACACAGGAACACGCTACCAAATATAGGCAGAATACAGTATATTGAGCAACATGTTCCATTTTAAACAAAACACACCTCTCAACTGAATATGTGATCATAGGAGTATGAATTTAGGAGGACAATGATTTTCAACTCACTCGTCACTGAGAGTTTAACAGTGGCTTGCTTGTGATGATCACCACACACCAGCTACAGGTGGAGAGGAGAGAGAGACATAGAGCCAATAAAGTGTATGCGCTCACCACACACCAGCTACAGGTGGAGAGAAGAGAGAGTCATAGAGACAATCAAGTGTATGCACTCACCACACACCAGCTACAGGTGGAGAGGAGAGAGAGACATAGAGACAATCAAGTGTATGCACTCACCACATACCAGCTAGAGGTGGAGAGGAGAGAGAGTCATAGAGACAATCAAGTGTATGCGCTCACCACACACCAGCTACAGGTGGAGAGGAGAGAGAGACATAGAGACAATCAAGTGTATGCACTCACCACATACCAGCTAGAGGTGGAGAGGAGAGAGAGACATAGAGACAATCAAGTGTATGCGCTCACCACACACCAGCTACAGGTGGAGAGGAGAGGGACACATAGAGCCAATCAAGTGTATGCGCTCACCACACACCAGCTATAGGTGGAGAGGAGAGAGAGTCATAGAGCCAATCAAGTGTATGCACTCACCACACACCAGCTACAGGTGGAGAGGAGAGAGAGAGACATAGAGCCAATCAAGTGTATGCACTCACCACACACCAGCTACAGGTGGAGAGGAGAGAGAGTCATAGAGACAATCAAGTGTATGCACTCACCACACACCAGCTACAGGTGGAGAGGAGAGAGAGTCATAGAGCCAATCAAGTGTATGCTCTCACCAGACACCAGCTACAGGTGGAGAGGCGAGAGAGTCATAGAGCCAATCAAGTGTATGCGCTCACCACACACCAGCTACAGGTGGAGAGGCGAGAGAGTCATATAGCCAATCAAGTGTATGCGCTCACCACACACCAGCTACAGGTGGAGAGGAGAGAGAGTCATAGAGCCAATCAAGTGTATGCGCTCACCACACACCAGCTACAGGTGGAGAGGAGAGAGAGTCATAGAGCCAATCAAGTGTATGCACTCACCACACACCAGCTACAGGTGGAGAGGAGAGAGAGTCATAGAGACAATCAAGTGCATGCTCTTACCACACACCAGCTACAGGTGGAGAGGAGAGAGAGTCATAGAGACAATCAAGTGTATGCTCTTACCACACAGCAGCTACAGGTGGAGAGGAGAGAGAGACATAGAGCCAATCAAGTGGATGGGGATTATTAGGAGGTCATGATTGATAAGGGCCAGTGGAGGGAATTTGGCCAGGACACCGGGGTTACACCCCTACTCTTTACAATAGGGATCCTCAAATCTGGCTCGCGAGATCCACTTTCCTGCAGAGTTTAGCTCTAACCCTAATCAAACACACCTGGGGTCTCATTTATAAAACTCTCCATAGATTTCATCCTAAAAGTATACGTACGCACAAAAGCTAGAGTTTGCGTACGCATACATTTTTTTCAGATTAATAAAACCATGCCAGAACCTGCGCAAAAATCCCTTTATATATCCCAGTCAGGGAAAGATTGTGTGTACGTGCATCTCCACCCCGACTCTTCCCCGAAATCACCATATATGGAGCTTACAACGCCTAGTTTATGATGTATAACCTCATATGCATATAATGTCCATGCATATTCCCATCCACGTGACACCATGTTTAACACAGTGAAAGATACAAGACAGTAAGGAAATATGAGATCCTGACTGTAATTCCATTTGGGCCATAGCCTACAATTAAATTTTATTGCAACAAAAAAATATCCAGTATCCTTGTTACGCTTTATAATAAATATATGAAAATACCCATAAATACAAAACGGTTTAAAATAGTTGATCTCATTTTTTTACACTGGTCATATGATATTTTAATTGTTTTAAACAATTAAAATCATATTACATGCATGCAGTTTAGTTGATAAGGTGATCATAAGCTGAAAAGTGATCAAATTTCATCCCCTCACTATATGTCTAAATTAAATTTTGTTTAACTTCGGCGCAATGAATTTTTGTAATTTCAGTGCTTAATGAGAGTGGAATATTTATTGTAAATGCATATCGAAATTATTATTATTTTTTTTATAATTTACTTCATTACTGCTCACTCCAAAAGAGTTTGTAAGCATGGTCTAGAACAGGGGTCACAAAGTCCGGTCCTGGAGGGCAGAGTCCCTGCAGAGTTTAGCTCCAACCCTAATCAAACACACCTGAAGCAGCTAATCAAGGTCTTACTAGGTATACTTGAAACTTCCAGGCAGGTGTGTTGAGGCAAGCTGGAAATTTTCCAAGCTGGAAAATTGCTTACGAATATTATATGCCCATTTTGCAGCGTTTATAATTGAGACCCCTGAGCATGCTAATCAATGTCTTCAGGATCAACAGCAAATCACAGGTAGGTGAGTTTGATCAGGGTTAGAGCTAAACTCTGCAGGAAAGTGGATCTCGTGAGACAGATTTGAGGATCCCTGCTTTTTGAGAAGTGCCTTGGGATTTTTAATGACCACAGAGAGTCAGGACCTCGTTTTAATTCATTATTAGAAATATTATGCTCAAGCAGAGCATTCTTGGCTGTTCCACTCTGTGGCTCCTGAATGTCGACATACTCTCATACCACCTTGTTCCCCCACACCAACCATGTTTTTATGTAGGCCTATTATCCACATTTTTGTCTTAACCGATTGACGTGTTTGTTTCTACATACCTCCTAATTTCAAGTCAATCAGATCATTGCACACTGAGATATGAGTCTCCGGGTATTCACACTGTCTGGCGGCCATTTTGAAAGCTGTCTAAAAGTTTTCCAAATTTGAGGTTGATATCTTTTTACCACATTAGATGCCAGCAAAACTCCACCGGTGCACACAGTGTTTGGATTTGTGATTTACAGTAGTTTTTCTCTATCAAATATTATAAGCACACACACAAAATTTGCTTCAAAAAATCCACCATTGTGCCCATACCAAAGAAAAATAAAATCACATGCTTGAATGACTGGAGGCCCGTCGCTCTGACCCCCATCTTCAGCAAGTGTTTTGAGAAGCTTGTCAGAGAACACATCTGCTCTGTGCTGCCTGCTTCACTGGACCCACTACAATTTGCATACCGCAGTAACCGTTCCACAGACGATGCTATCGCCTTCACCCTGCACACTGCTCTCTCCCACCTGGAAAATAAGAACCCCTATGTGAGGATGCTGTTCGTGGATTATAGTTCGGCATTTAACACCAAAGTGCCTGCCACACTGGTTGCGAAGCTCCAGACTCTGGGACTGAACAGATCTCTGTGCAGCTGGATCCTGGACTTCCTGACAGGGAGAAGTCAGGTGGTCAGAATGACAACACCTCATCTCCCTTGATCCTAAACACTGGTGCTCCGCAGGGCTGCGTCCTCAGCCCACTCCTGTACTCCCTGTACACACATGACTGTACAGCAACACACAGCTCCAACGTCATCGTCAAATTTGCCGATGACACAACGATGAGACGGCCTACAGAGAGGAGGTGAGTACCCTGACTAAATGGTGTCAGGAGAACCACCACTCACTCAACATCAACAAGACCAATGAGCTGGTGGTGGATTACAGGAGACAGAGCAGAGAACACACACCCATCACCATCGACAAGACACCTGTGGAGCGGGTGAGCAGCTTTAAGTTCCTCGGCGTTCACATCACCGAGGATCTCACATGGTCTGCTCACACAGATGCAGTGCTGAAGAAGGCACATCAGCGTCTCTTCTTCCTGAGACGGCTGAGGAAGTTTGGAACGAGCCCCAGAATCCTCAGGTCCTTCTACACCTGCACTGTGGAGAGCATCCTGACCGGCTGCATCACCGCCTGGTTTGCAAACAGCACCGCTGGCAACCGCAGGGCTCTGCAAAGGGCTTCTACCGGACTACACGCACACACTACACTAACCATCTGCTATCACTGGACACCATACAAACACACCCACGACATTGCATATGCATAATCTGTTGCACCTTGCACAACTATCTGTTGCACAACCAATCTTCTGTTAATTTATAATCTGTTGCACCTTCACATATTACTATGTATAGATGTGTACATAATGCAGACGTGTAAATACGGTGTATAATGTGTATTGGTGTATTGGTAACTAAGTATGTCTTTATAGTACACTGTGTGTACTGAGTATATGTATGTGTATTTTGCACATTGTCTTCTGTACAGTCTGTAAATATGTACTGTCCATATGTAAATTGTTGTTTTGGTTTTTTTGCACTGTCTGGAGCACACTCATAAGAATTTCACTCACCAAGGAACTTGTGCTGTGGTGATGTGACAATAAAAGTGACACGCATACAAACCACACTCTGACATCCATACCAACACACCCACGCAATTAAAGCAGCATTATTTATCCAATTGGCTCTATAATATGCAGAAGCAGAAAAGAGGAATAAAGCGAGCATTTGTTTTATAGACCCTTTATAGACCAAACCTATTTAGTTTTTTTTTTAAATTAACTTTGAAGCCTTGCCAACAGAATGAAAGCCTATTAACCACAATTGCATAATTTTACAGTTAAACGGTGATTAAAAATAGCCGTTTTAATGGGTTTTAATCAAAAGGCGCTGAGTGGAACTATTTTTTGTACCTAGTGTAAAATATATTTATTAAAGAAAATGAGGGTGGAATATTAAATTACAATAAAAATACACACCTAAGTCAAAATGTATTAGCATTAGCATTATCACAGGCAAAATTATAAAAAAAAGAAATGGCCAAAAAAAATTCCATAAGGTTGCACAAGGGTTACATTGCGTAACTCTGTTACTCCCAACACTGCGTGAGAGCTATAGAAAGCAGACACACTGTAAAAAATCCAAAGTTGAGAAAACGTATAATATAAGTGTAAGGCAAACAGCTTCAGGAGATTTTTTTAGTTTTCTCAACTTTTTTGAAAACAAGAAGTTGATAAAACTCAAAACTCTGCTGAGCCTGGTTGCCTTAAACTTAGAATATATATATTTTTTTTTAGTGCAGCTCTGCATGCTGCTTTTGATTCGCTCTCACCGTACTTTGATGTCATACATGCATCGATTGATCTGCGCAGCGGTGCTAACTGCTGATTATACCCTGTATGATTGTGTATGTGACGAATACAAAATAAAGAACCTTGCAAGTCAATGTCACATCTTCTGACTTCATATCTACGAATGACGTGCCAGAGCTGTAACGTTACAGTGCAACATATGTCGGATGTCCTATGAAAAAAATATTTCTGTGTGATGAATTTGCCACAGTAACACGCATGCATGGGTTTGACTCTGTTTACAAACCTGTTGTCCAACAAACTGAACATTTAATGACATGGTTTTGCTGCAAATTCATTTCACAACATCACTCAATTGAAATAACTTCCTTTTGTGATCTGACGTTTTGTTTTGACAGAATGAGGCAAAAATCATTACTTTATAGTATTCAGTAATAAAGGCTATATCGACTAGCATTGCATTATAAGTAAGGAACAATTGACTCTGGACCGTTGAATTATTAGAAAATTAATGCACACCTGAAGTGGTGATGCGGTCACGACATTTTCTAATAATTCAACATTAATTATTCTGTCAATTATTCTGCTTCTACTACGGTTGCCACACCTCAACACATCGATCGGATGATATATTTCAAGGAATTCGTCCGGTTTTTGGACTTAAATCTCTATTGTGAACATCTCATCCATCCAAAACGTCATTTTAGACCTAGTAATGGAGGCTTGAGTCGTTGATAACAGACAAATGCAGCTAATAACTAAGTTATGAGAGAGAGAGAGAGAGAGAGAGAGATGGAGAGAAAGAAAGATATTAAGCGAGCGTGAATTAGCCTAACTTTACCTCTCTGTGTCTGTCTCTCATCAGTGTTTGGCATCAGCGTCCTAATGAAACTTTCAGTTAATTTTCCTCACAAACTATGTCGTTTTTAAGTCATCAGAGCAGCGTGAACAACATTAGCGTGTATGTTTTAATGTGTCTAAACTGTGTCTCTGTGAGGGAGAGAGAGCAGGAGAAATAGAGTAGCCTATGTGCTTTATGTACATAATAAAATGTAATTTTGTGGCAAAACATGGACATGATCTGTTGTTTTTATCCCATTGCTTACTATATGTATCTATTTGGTCAGTGTCTTCTTGGTTTTGGTTGTATTAAAGTTATAAGACCTTTTGAAATAACTGAAATCATTTTGCGAAGTGATACGGACATGTGATGCGGTCGAGAGCTGCCTGGAACTACGTTCGCCGTGCGTTTCCCTGAAAATAATTGCACACCTTAAGCCTGTGTTATACTTTCGGTGTGTGCAATCCAGACGCGTACACGGACAGCGCAGACACGGACTACTTGTATGTATACTACCAAAAGCGTGCGCTGGTGGTCAGCTCCGCGGACGTGTTCCATACATGCACAGTAGACCAGCTTGAACAGTAAACCAACATGTGAACAAACAATTGCCCAGAGTTATTGCACATCTGGCTGTTATTATATTGTTTTATCGACGGATTATAGAAGTGTGGGGAACAACGAGCATCTTCACACAGCCGCGCACACCCTCCGATGACGATTTTTAAGTCATGCATACCATAGCGGACCCTAGCGGACTCGCGCACGCAGAAAGTATAACAGAGGCTTTAGAACGATCGTCAGCCAATCAGATTCAAGCATTCAACGGCCCCGTAGTATAATCACAAATACATTACAAAAATTACAAACCATCAACGTTTATATTTTAATAAAGTTCTATTTTGACCCCTATAGTAGGTGTTTTTGTTTACTTCCATAATGTTTAAGGGAGGGGGCACAAATATACAATCCTGCTTAGGGCACCCATTTGGCCAGCAGCGGCCCTGCACAGTATTTACTGGACGCGACATTAGACCTTTCTATACATTTATAGTTATAAGCCTCCTTCATGTTAACACGTCATGCTGCAGTTTTCTGTCAAATATATTGAGAACAATCATTATCAATATTTATTATTTTGTTTAATGTTTTTTATTTAATAAAATTATCAGAATTATGAGTCATATTGATATGCCTATAAATACAACATTTTTGGCCAAATTGTGCAGCCCTACAAACAAGCACAACAAACTTGGTATTCTTTAGAATTTTTGACAAATAAAGAAAATGTATCTTGGTACAGTTCAGATTTTGTGTGCAGATTTTTGAATTCACTGCATGTTGTCTCACAAAATAATCACTCATAACATCATAAAGTCTCCTTACACATGATGCGATTTTTAATGAAACTGAAATGAAATAAAGAGAGCATGGATTCTAATTCAGTCGCTCCTGATGTCAAAACTGCAGTAGAGATATATAAACTGTTCTGAGCTAAAAATATTGATGTTAAAAGAGTATTAATCAGATATGAATATGATCACTCACCTGATACAGTCAGTGTAACAGCAGCACTGATGTCTGATGTCTGTGAGTCTGATCTCTCTCCTCTACAGCTGTATTCTCCACTGTCAGACACATAATCAGCTGTGAAACTGTACTCTGCTGTTGTTGTTGTTGTTATGTATGGATAGTAAGTGTATCTATCTTTAAACCAGCTGTATCTCCACTGAATGTGTTCTGCTCGCTGTATGACACATGTGAGAGTGACTCGTCTCTCCTCTGAACACACGCTGATCTGGAGTCACCTTCACTACAGGCTTTGGTCTCGCTGTATTAATACACAAATGAGTAAATATTGATTAAAACAGCATCATGATCACTGTTATGAACTCAACATAATATAAACAATATTGAATTAAATTAAAGATCTGGTTTGCTTGTAACAATAAAAACTTAATTAAACTGATTTTTATTTACTGATTTTATTTATTTTACTGATTTATGTTCTTTTTTTCACATATAACACAATTTCATATTGTTCAATAGTTATATAATTTAAGAGTGTCGTAAACTCTCAATGTTATTATTTAAATAGGTTTATTTAGGAGGATAATAATACTCAACTCACTCGTAACAGAGAGAGAAACAGCAGAGCTTGTGTGTGATGAGACTGATCTTCTGTCTATGTGTCCTTTACACGTGTACTGACCCGCATCAGATGTAATTACTTCACTGATAGTGAAAGTGTCTCTGTCTACAGTGTAACGATAATAAGACGTCTGTAACATTACACTTTTATATCCACTGTCTTTATACCACTCATATCTCCAGTTACTGTGATCAGATATTATCACACACTTCAGATTGACTGTCTCTCCAGTGAATACAGGACTGTCTGGTGTCACAGTCAGAGAAGGTATGGGTGAATCTGTGAAGAAAGAAGAAAACAAAGCGACTCAAATACCTTTTTCAGTGGAAATAATTGCTTTGTAAATGTGTTATAACATTATATAGTTAATTAAGTATTTTGTCAAAGTTCATAATACGTTCAAGCATGATAGTTAAAGTGTACCTGAAGTATTCTTGCAATGGCTTCACTTTAGCACAATCAAATATACTTCAGTGTGTCTTTAGTTAGACTTCAGCACTACTTTATTACAATTAAAGTGCATTAAGTACAAAATTAGTTATTTCAATTTAGCAGACCTTAAACATACCAGTTTAGTGACATGTTAATAATATGTAAATGTATTTGTATTATAGCATTAAATAAATATATTTCAAATACATTTTTATATATGTATTTTTCACTAGGGAAGGCTTTTCAATCGACCATTTGACCGAATTGTGGCTGAGATGACTATTTCAGTAAAATGAATCACATTCAATTAACTAATATGATGTAGGGCCTATTTTATTTTATCAAAATGGATTATTATTTATTTTAAATTCATTAATGTAGTGTTTTGTTTATATTGTCAGCAGATACGACCATGTTTTTATACACACAACTGAATAAAACATTGGTGCCAAAAAGCCGCAAGTGACATTTAAAAAAAAAAAATGCATTGCTTTTTTTCTGAATAAATGTTAAAATAGTATTCAATAAGTATATTAGTATCCATGTGTGTACGCATGTTTATCACAAAAGATTGAAATCTACAGAAAAACAGATCAAACGATGGTCAATTGTTGTTTTGGCCTCATGTAAAGTTAGTGAAATGTCTCTTACACCTTCTGGTTCTCACCCCTTCTTCTCCTGTTTCCTGTGTTCCCTGTTACTCCACTTCTCTATTAGTCTTCTTGGTTGTTCATTAGTTTCTGTTCTTCATGATTACACTCCTATTTAAGCCTCTTTGTTCACTTCTCAGTTAGTGTTTGTAATCTGATCCCTGAGTTTCTTGTTCCTATTGGATTTACTTATTAAATGTGTCTATCATCACGTTCCTCATCACAAGTTTATGTTCACTAACTGAAACACTTATTTGTATATTCTGTCAACATTTATGTTCTTTAATTTCATATTTAAGAGTATTATAAATGTTCGATATGATTAGTCAAATAGGCTTATGTATGAGGACAGTGATATTCAACTCACTCGTAACAGAGAGATAAACAGCAGAGCTTGTGTGTGATGAGACTGATCTTCTGTCTATGTGTCCTTTACACGTGTACTGACCCGCATCAGATGATCTAGATCCTATAATAGTGAGAGTGTTTTCAAACACAGTGTGATGTTTAGACACTTCACTGCTGTCTTTATACCACTCATATCTCCAGCCATGTGTTTGGTCAATTCTCCATCCCCCGTTACTGTAAGACTGAATCACACACTTCAGATTGACTGTCTCTCCAGTGAATACAGGACTGTCTGGTGTCACAGTCAGAGTAGATCTGGGTGAATCTGTGAAGAAAGATAAAACAAAGTGACTCAACTGTTTTGGTGCACATAATTACTTTTGAAATGTTTGACAAACTATGTAGTTTATACATATATATTTATTTTATTGTATGTCATAGTTCACAATATTGTTTGTATTTTATTTTAAGTTTTGTTTTATGTATTATCATTAGTTTAGTATTTTCAGTTGTGTTGTATTTTAAGTTTTGTTATTGTATTATCGGTAGTTTTGTATTTTCAGTTGTGTTGTATTTTAAGTTTTGTTATTGTATTATCGGTAGTTTTGTATTTTCAGTTGTGTTGTATTTTAAGTTTTGTTATTGTATTATCGGTAGTTTTGTATTTTCAGTTGTGTTGTATTTTAAGTTTTGTTATTGTATTATCATTAGTTTTGTATTTTCAGTTGTGTTGTATTTTAAGTTTTGTTATTGTATTATCGGTAGTTTTGTATTTTCAGTTGTGTTGTATTTTAAGTTTTGTTATTGTATTATCATTAGTTTTGTATTTTCAGTTGTGTTGTATTTTGAGGACGCTCTGCTACGTCATGAAGGATCGAATGATTCTCAATAAAACCTCTGGATGTTGCTTCAAGAGAGCGAACATACGTCTGTGTTGTTTGTTATTTTGTATTCATTTCTCATCATTCTAATCAATATAATTGATCATTCATTTATTCAATTTATTAATATAATTATTTATTCATTTGTATTACTGATTATTTTACATGTTCTTACAATGCTTTCCATTGTTATTTAAATGTATGATTGTTTGGTTTCAAGAGACATTTGCCTTCACGAGTAAGATAATATCTCAATTTGACAGTTTTCATCATAATACAATTTATTTGTACCAGGCAAAATTAGGGTTATACTGGTTACACTGTCCTCATACAGTTTTGTTAACAATAATGACACTAAGATGTATTGATGATTTAATAATCCTTCTACTTTGAGAGCTCCAAATCTTAAAAGTGGCAGATGGCAAAACTACAGTACAGATATATAAACCATATTGAGCTACAAATATTGATGTTAAATGAGTATTAATCAGATATGAATATGATCACTCACCTAATACAGTCAGTGTAACAGCAGCACTGATGTCTGATGTCTGTGAGTCTGATCTCTCTCCTCTACAGCTGTATTCACTGTTAGACACATAATCAGCTCTGAAACTGTACTCTGCTGCTGCTGTTGTTGTTATGTATGGATAGTAAGTGTATCTATCTTTAAACCAGCTGTATGTCCACTGAATGTGTTCTGCTGTTTTCTGTATTTCACATGTGAGAGTGACTGTCTCTCCTCTGAACACACGCTGATCTGGAGTCACCTTCACTACAGGTGTTGGTCTCGCTGTATTAATACACATATGAGTAAATATTGATTAAAACAGTGTCATGATCACTGTTATGAACTCAACATAATATAAACAATATTGAATTAAATTAAAGATCTGGTTTGCTTGTAACTTGTGTTGATTACATTAAACATATTTCCAGTTATCGATAAAAAACTAAATGAAACTAAAACTAAAGTTTAACTAAAAAACTAAATGATTTATGTTCTTTTCTTCACATTTAACACAATTTCATATTGTTCAATAGTTATATAATTTAAGAGTGTCGTAAACTCTCAATGTTATTAGTTAAATAGGTTTATTTAGGAGGATAATAAAACTCAACTCACTCAGTAACAGAGAGATAAACAGCAGAGCTTGTGTGTGATGAGACTGATCTTCTGTCTATGTGTCCTTTACACGTAGTACTGACCCGCATCAGATGATCTAGATCCTATAATAGTGAGAGTGTTTTCTTTTACTGTGTAACTCTTAGACACTTCACTGCTGCCTTTATACCACTCATATATCCAGTTACTGTGATCAGATATTATCACACACTTCAGATTGACTGTCTCTCCAGTGAATACAGGACTGTCTGGTGTCACAGTCAGTGTAGATCTGGGTAAATCTGTGAAGACAGATAAAACAAAACGGCTCAAACAGTGACAAAACATTAAAAAAGGTCTCCATGCGTATGCAAGAAAGAAATATAAAGAGTGGAGGAGTATAATTATTATTTTTATGAGGACGAATAACAGGTTTTTAAATGCAACACACTGCACACAATACAACACAATTTTAAAGATATCAATTCATTTTAAATCATTGAACCGTCAGTATGAATTATCTGTAAATTGTTGGTGGGCTACAGTCATCTACTAAAAGCTTGCTTTGCTTTTGTGTTCTTTCTTTCTATTTTTATTTCTCTTTAGATCTTGACTAATGTCCCAATGATGGATTTGCTATTTCTGTATTTATAGGGACATAGTTAAGCAATGGCACACAAGTAAAGGTGCTGTTTTTCCCTGAATACCAGCACTTTGCAAATATTGTATTTGATTTTATAGAACAACTGACTAAACAAGAAGTTCATATCTAAGGAAAACTACGTCAGGACATTTGCCCCTCTGAGCACCGTATTTGGTTACTGAATGCAATGTTCCCTATAACCTGCGCCTGCGCAAAAGTAATGTGCCGCGCACACACAAAAATGAATTGGGAAAGCCATTTGGTTGAATTCTAGTAAAAGCGAAAGAATGCAATGCTCGGGCAAACCACTATAGAGTTGAGATCGCTATAGAGTTAGAACCGATGGATGTGGTTTACAGGTTTCATAGAAAGAGAATGATGTGCGCCGGATGAGTCGCCGGTTGCTGATAAAATAGCTCTAATCAAGAGCCAACCCAAAGACAATGACATGTGAAATAAATAATCATCAAGTATTAAAGAAGAGTGGCTTGATGAAGTGCTGGAAATAACAGATGATGGCACAGAACGGTAACAAAACTCGGAGACATTTACAGTCACACACAGGTGTATTGAGCAAACTGTACTTCATAGCGATGTTTAAATAGCTATAGAAGAATTCACATGTTCATGTTTTATATATATATATATAGCTCATAGATTAAATGCTTCATTTAGTCTTTTATTCTGTTCTGTTCTATTCTGTATCAGTTTAAGCGCTTCAGTTTGTTTTGTTATATTATATTATATTACATTATGTTAGGCCTATATTATAAACCTTATAAATAATTGACCTCAAAAAGGGAATTCATGAGCAATATCTGCTTCATTTTTTTCAAATGATATTATTGTATATTATATTATACACTTTAAAAGTTTGGGATCAGTAAGTTTTTTTAATTTACTTTATTTAGTCTTTTATGCTCATCAAAAATATTTGATCAAAAATACAGTAGAAAAATATCAAATATTGTTAAATATTATTGCAATTTCTAATATTGGTTTTCTATTTTAATATTCTTCTTGTGAAGTAAAGCAGACTTTTCATCATCATTACTCCAGTCTTCAGTGTCACATGATTCACATCCTAATATGCTGATTTATTATCAATGATGAACCTGTTGTGCTGATTATCTTTTATTTTATTTTTTTATTATTTATTTTTTTATAGATACAGCCTTGATGAGCATACGACATTTCTTTAAAAACATTTACTGATCCCAATAGAGAAAAGTTTTGCTAACAAGAAAAAAAAAGTAAAAATAAAATATATATATATATATATATATATATATATAAGAGGGAACATTGGCTTTATTAATTGATTCAATGACGCACTCATTAATAATGTTACCTGCTGCCACAGTTCAAGTGTGTAAGTTAAGCACCCCCTTTTTTAAATGAATTATTGTTTTTTCCTGTTAAGAATAGAAAGTAAACTGTGTAATATGTACTAACAGTTTCTGTGTTATGACTGCAAGCAAAATCACTTTACAGGGCTTGACATTAACATTTTTGCTCACCAGTCACTGTGGCTAGTGGTTCTCCAAAATTACTAGCCACTCAACATTTTCACCGATTAAAGTTCACGACTGCATACTAAAACTTACTTAAATTTATTTCCAGGTCATGTTTTCCCATATACAATGCAGTCTTTTTACTAACCGTATTAAATGAATGCATAATTTTTCATATCAAACAGTTAAATACATTTTACTAATAATTACAGTTATTATAACAGACACTTTAGGACTGTTACCAATCAAATTAAATCAGAATAAACTAAACGGGTCTCTGCAGAATAAAGTGAAGCAGCTGAAGTGGCATTTAGATCCGTTTTTACACAGACAAATACCATGAATGCATTTACACTGTAAAATTACAACTGTATAAATAAAGATATGTTTAAAAGTACAGTTTTAAATTAAACGTTTTGGATTTGATTGATTTGCTCGATACACTGAATCCTTTAGTAATTAAACACTGCGTATGTTGCTCAGATGTGCGAGACTAATGCTGTGATCTTTGTTTGGAACTATGTTCGTTAAATCGAGCACAAACAGTCAGCACTGACTGGGTCTAAAATGTAAGTCACTTAATCTAAACTACTAGTTTGAACTCTTGCATAAAAGCAATGTTAAATTTGCAGTAACAGCTACTGGTTTTCAGGGTAAACTGCTTTTTTTCTGTGCTTCCCTAGTTAGATGTTTTAATCATATTTGTTGTCCGGTTGGGCAAGTACAATTATCTTCCACTTGCCCCTTCAAACAACCCACTTGTCCCAGACAAGCATTAATGTCGAGCTCTGTTGCTGTGTATAAAATTCATCCCGCCGAAGTGGCTAGGAGTAACCGTGTAACCCCCCCACTGATGAAATCCACACGGTTTGGCAGGATGACGGGTGTTAATGTCAAGCCCTGTCACCATGTTCTGTCTAATGTAGGCCTAACATTTATAGACAGATGTACTGTGTGCTCTAGTGTTCTCTGTGATTGTTTTGTTGTGCTTTATGGTGTTAACATGTTTAACACGAGGCTATTTCTTTATATACTATGTCCATACACCCCTAACACTTCAGAACCTTCCTGTGGACCTTTATGATGTATTCAATTGATTAAATGCATTTACGTTTATATGATGACAAAATAATACCTTCACCCTGATTCTGTATGTCCTGTAACAGGTTACTCATGGGGTGGTGTGAGTATTTGACCCCTCAGAGTGAGAACATTAAATATTCACAATAATCTGAATATCTACTTTCTGTTACTGTGAATGTGAAACTTTGGAAAACAATAAAAAATGGTTGGGTGGGCGGTCCTTGGAGATAACTGTCCCCAGGGCCTTTGCAATTCATAATCCGTCCCTAGATGGGATACAAACACTACAAATACAGATGTAATGAATTTGCTAGATCTGAGGAACACATGAACACACTCACCTGATACTGTCAGTGTAACTCCGTCACTCAGTCTGTGAGTATGTTGGTGCTGTTGACTGAGATCTTCTACAGCTGTACACACCACCGTGAGACGGATCCACAGATGAGATTATATACTTATGTCCGATGTAAACGTGTGTGTTGTCTTTATTCCAGCTGTACCGCCAGTCTCCTGTCTGCTGTATGTCACATGTGAGAGTGACCGTCTCTCCTCTGAACACACGTCTATCAGGAACAACACCAACTACAGGTTTGGGTCTCTCTGTGAAACGAGCAAACAACACACTTCATGTTTGATCAAAATTAGCATTCACTAAAAATAAAGAAACAAATTTAAATGGGTCTTACCTTTTACTGTTATCTCAGCTTCATTACTGTACTCGCTGTAGTAGTTTCCTCGTTGTGCTCTACACCAGTATCTTCCTCCATCAGAGACTCTCACAGAACTGATTGTTTTAGTTACATCACCTGTGGATTCAGTGTTTGGGTCTTTTCTCCAGTGAATTGTCCATCCAGTTAACTGTCCCACATCACAGCTCAGAGTAACTGTGTCTCCAGGGAACACTGAACTCTCAGGATTTACAGTCAGAGCCGGCCGAGGTTTCTCTGGAAGTGACAGTGATGCAGTGTTGAGTTCACTTGTAGCTGTTATTGGTCATATTTTACACTAGTCTTCTGTGTTCATTACACATTAATTTTTTATACATAAACAAATTGGTTTATTTTTATTTAAATGTATGTGTAATTTATGCTTCCACTATAGTGACACCAAACATAATATTTCCAGAAAACAAGTCACACTCGAGTCACATCAGATAAAAATTGCATTATTGCAAATTGCAATATCAGTAAATAAAACTGTAAAAAACATCAACACTATAAACATTATAGTGACATTCATTATAAACAATATTTAGCAACGAAAAACTAGTGCAAGGAAGGCCAGGGTTTGGCGACTGCTGTATTCTGCAATACAGAAACACAGCCCTTTGGAATAACCTGTTACTGGTTTGATAAACTATTATATTTAACATAAACAAGGCTTGTACTTCACCCAGGACCCAGGATCCTGTAAAACAGAGCAGATTTGGAAAAACACCACAGCAGTACAGTGTTCACGCTGACCGACAGCCCTACATACAACAGACCATTTCAACTGAGCCATGTATCTTCTTCAGTGTTTGGTTGACTGAGTTTATATTAGACTGCGATGTTAAGTTAGAAATGCTAACTGATACAATACATGTGTGCGTATCTGTTGTGTGCCCATGTTTTGCATCAGTGCCGGTCCTCCAAACGCAAAGTTTGTAAGTTTCTTAGGGTCTCAAAGATCATTTAATAACTAGGACTGTGTGATTAATATAATTTTAGTTTCTGCTTAAAGGGACAAATACACAAAAAAATATGTCAAAATACCAATTTTGGTGAGTTTTCACATAAACACGTACAGCTATGTCTTAGGTGAACAAAAAATAAATAAATAATAAAAACAAATCAGTTGTTCATAAGAGTGGATTTTGGGGGTGTAAAAAAGGATGTAAAACTCTCCTTCTGGTCAATTGCATTCAATTGCATTTTATGCATATCTTGATATAAATCAAATAAATAGGAATATGGAGCAAATCTACAATTGAAACTTGAATTTATTTCTTTTGTTACAGTATTCAAACACTCTGTGTGCGTGTGCGTGCGTGCGTGCGTGCGTGCGTGTGTGTGTGTGTGTTCTGGTATATGGTTCATGAGGACACAAATGTGCATAATGTCATGGGTACTACAATGTAAACATGGTTTATGAGGAAACTTCCTGTGTATCTGTAAACCAAAAGGCCTAACAAACATAATAAATTATGTTTTATGCAATTCAAAATTTGCCAGTAGTTTTCTGTAAAGGGTAGGTTTAGGTGTAGGGCAAGGGTGTCAAACTCAGTTCCTGGAGGGCCACAGACCTGCACAGTTTAGATATAACCCTAATTAAACACACCTGATCCAGCTAATCTAATCATTTAGGCTTATTTGAAAACTACACTGTATTTGTGTTGCTGCAGGGTTGGAACTAAACTCTGCAGGGCTGCAGTCCTCCAGGAACTGAGTTTGACACACCTGGTGTAGGGCGATAGAAATGACAGTTTGTACAGTATAAAAAACATTACGCCTTTGGAGAGTCCTCATAAACCACAAATGCAAGATTGTGTGTGTGTGTGTGTGTGTGTGTGTGTGTGTGTGTGTGTGTGTGTGTGTGCGTGCGTGCGTGCGTGTGTGTGTGTGTGTGTGTGCGTGCGTGCGTGTGTGTGTGTGTGTAATTAAAATAATAAAATCCAAGAATTTAGAGGTTAATAATAATAACTGCATAAATATAAAGATGACGTTTTATCAAAATGGAATGATATCATATTTCTGGACCAAATATAGAAGATTCATTTATATTCTTTGGGTCATTTTAACCCTCAATGAGAGGATTTTTTATTCTGTAGGAAGAAGAGGATGAGGGATTTAATATGCAAGGTGAATTCCCAACTAAACAAATAACCATCTACATGCTTTCCAACAGTTGGGAATAGCAATATGTCCATGTGGTGGCTTTTTATAACGTTATAAGCAATATATATTATAAAGTATCAAACAGGAACTAATTATATAAATTCTGAATATATATACAGTATCTCACAAAAATGGGTACACCCCTCACATTTTTGTAAATATTTTATTATATCTCTTCATGTAACAACACTGAAGAAATGAAACTTTGCTACAATGTAAATTAGTGAGTGTACAGCTTGTATAACAGTGTACATTTTCTGCCCCCTCAAAATAACTCAACACACAGTCATTAATGTCTAAACCGCTAGTCACAAAAGTGAGTACACCCCTAAGTGAAAATGTCCAAATTTGGCCCAAATTGTCAACATTTTGTGTGGCCACCATTATTTTCCAGCACTGCCTTAACCCTCTTGGGCATGGAGTTCACCAGAGCTTCACAGGTTACCACTGGAGTCCTCTTCCACTTCTCCAAGACGACATCACGGAGCTGATGGATGTTAGAGACCTTGCGTTCCTCCACCTTCCTTATGTTTGAGGATGCCCCACAGATGCTCAATAGGGTTTAGGTCTGGAGACATGCTTGGCCAGTCCATCACCTTTACCCTCAGCTTCTTTAGCAAGGCAGTGGTCGTTATCATGTTGGAATACTGCCCTGCGGCCCAGTCTCCGAAGGGAGGGGATCCTGCTCTGCTTCAGTATGTCACAGTACATGTTGGCATTCATGGTTCCCTCAATGAACTGTAGCTTCCCAGTGTCGGCAGCACTCATGCTGCCCCAGACCATGACACTCCTGCCACAAACGCTTGACACCATCTGAACCAAATAAATTTAGCTTGGTCTCATCAGACCACAGGACATGGTTCCAGTAATCCATGTCGTCAGTCTGCTTGTCTTCAGCAAACTGTTTGCAGGCTTTCTTGTGTATGATCTTTAGAAGAGGCTTCCTTCTGGGACGACAGCCGTGCAGACCAATTTGATGCAGTGTGCAGCGTATGGTCTGAGCACTGACAGGCTGACCCCCACCCCTTCAATCTCTGCAGTAATGCTGGCAGCACTCATACGTCTATTTCCCAAACACAACCTCTGGATATGACGCTGAGCACGTGCACTCAACTTCTTTGGTCGACCATGGCTGTTAGGGTTCTGTCACTTCTGTCTAGTTTATTCATGCTTTTGTGACAGACCCCCGAAACTCCCTTCTTGTCTTGTTTGCTGGTGAGCGTGGCTTCGAGTGTGCTCGAGCCGCGCACTCTCTTGTCTACGTGCTCTGTTTCATGTTTGGTCTTGCTGTGGGAGCAGGCAGTCTCGAGTTCGCTCGGGCCGTGTGCTCCTCTGTGCGTTTGCATTGTTGTTTTTCTTTTCAGAATGCGTTTCGGTTTTTGCTTTCTCTTGTCTTGTTCTGTGTGGCACGCAGCTTATTTTTTTCACTAGCTGGATGCTTTCATGTTTGTCATGTTTTGTTTGAACACGCGGCTTATGAGTCTCCTTATTAGCTACGTGTTCGTGTTCCGTTTTACACATGGCTAGCGATTCTGTTTTTTCTGGCCATGTGCTTGTGTTTTTGTTTTGTGTGAGCACATGACTTTGTCTTAGTTTCTGTGTGCCATGTGCTCTAATGTCCAAGAATTTAGAGGTTAATAATAATAACTGCATAAATATAAAGATGACGTTTTATCAAAATGGAATGATATCATATTTCTGGACCAAATATAGAAGATTCATTTATATTCTTTGGGTCATTTTAACCCTCAATGAGAGGATTTTTTATTCTGTAGGAAGAAGAGGATGAGGGATTTAATATGCAAGGTGAATTCCCAACTAAACAAATAACCATCTACATGCTTTCCAACAGTTGGGAATAGCAATATGTCCATGTGGTGGCTTTTTATAACGTTATAAGCAATATATATTATAAAGTATCAAACAGGAACTAATTATATAAATTCTGAATATATATACAGTATCTCACAAAAATGGGTACACCCCTCACATTTTTGTAAATATTTTATTATATCTCTTCATGTAACAACACTGAAGAAATGAAACTTTGCTACAATGTAAATTAGTGAGTGTACAGCTTGTATAACAGTGTACATTTTCTGCCCCCTCAAAATAACTCAACACACAGTCATTAATGTCTAAACCGCTAGTCACAAAAGTGAGTACACCCCTAAGTGAAAATGTCCAAATTTGGCCCAAATTGTCAACATTTTGTGTGGCCACCATTATTTTCCAGCACTGCCTTAACCCTCTTGGGCATGGAGTTCACCAGAGCTTCACAGGTTACCACTGGAGTCCTCTTCCACTTCTCCAAGACGACATCACGGAGCTGATGGATGTTAGAGACCTTGCGTTCCTCCACCTTCCTTATGTTTGAGGATGCCCCACAGATGCTCAATAGGGTTTAGGTCTGGAGACATGCTTGGCCAGTCCATCACCTTTACCCTCAGCTTCTTTAGCAAGGCAGTGGTCGTTATCATGTTGGAATACTGCCCTGCGGCCCAGTCTCCGAAGGGAGGGGATCCTGCTCTGCTTCAGTATGTCACAGTACATGTTGGCATTCATGGTTCCCTCAATGAACTGTAGCTTCCCAGTGTCGGCAGCACTCATGCTGCCCCAGACCATGACACTCCTGCCACAAACGCTTGACACCATCTGAACCAAATAAATTTAGCTTGGTCTCATCAGACCACAGGACATGGTTCCAGTAATCCATGTCGTCAGTCTGCTTGTCTTCAGCAAACTGTTTGCAGGCTTTCTTGTGTATGATCTTTAGAAGAGGCTTCCTTCTGGGACGACAGCCGTGCAGACCAATTTGATGCAGTGTGCAGCGTATGGTCTGAGCACTGACAGGCTGACCCCCACCCCTTCAATCTCTGCAGTAATGCTGGCAGCACTCATACGTCTATTTCCCAAACACAACCTCTGGATATGACGCTGAGCACGTGCACTCAACTTCTTTGGTCGACCATGGCTGTTAGGGTTCTGTCACTTCTGTCTAGTTTATTCATGCTTTTGTGACAGACCCCCGAAACTCCCTTCTTGTCTTGTTTGCTGGTGAGCGTGGCTTCGAGTGTGCTCGAGCCGCGCACTCTCTTGTCTACGTGCTCTGTTTCATGTTTGGTCTTGCTGTGGGAGCAGGCAGTCTCGAGTTCGCTCGGGCCGTGTGCTCCTCTGTGCGTTTGCATTGTTGTTTTTCTTTTCAGAATGCGTTTCGGTTTTTGCTTTCTCTTGTCTTGTTCTGTGTGGCACGCAGCTTATTTTTTTCACTAGCTGGATGCTTTCATGTTTGTCATGTTTTGTTTGAACACGCGGCTTATGAGTCTCCTTATTAGCTACGTGTTCGTGTTCCGTTTTACACATGGCTAGCGATTCTGTTTTTTCTGGCCATGTGCTTGTGTTTTTGTTTTGTGTGAGCACATGACTTTGTCTTAGTTTCTGTGTGCCATGTGCTCTAATGTCAATTGTCTTGACCCCTCCCATCTTGTTTCCTGATTATTGGTTAATTTGCTCCACCTGTGTTATCAAGATTCAAGGTTTTATTCGTCACATACTCAATTATCCAGAATATAATCAGTAGTGAAATGTAAGTCAGGTCAGGTCCGCTCAATGGACAGTGCAAAATATTGTAACATAACACGAGAGAATATACATAAATATAGGTAAACAAATAAATAAAAAAATAAGAAGAAAAAAATAAGAAGAATAAGATGTGTAATAAAATAAAATGTGCAGGATAGTATACCGTGGACTTAATAAATAATAATATAAGCAGGTTTGTGCAAGAGGAATGTGCAAACAGGTTGTACAGGGTATATAAATAGCAGCAATATCGATGATGGAGAATAGTGAATATCTTACTGTTTATTAAATTGAGTCGTGTTAATGTTAGTAGACCGAGTTTGAGTTAAGGAGCCTGATGGCCTGAGGGAAGAAGCTCCTCCTAAGTCTCTCAGTTTTTGCCATCATGCTCCTGAAGCGCTTGTCAGATGTCAGCAAAACAAAAAGACGGTTACCGGGGTGATTTGAGTCTTTGAGGATTTTTGTAGCTCTGCTTTTGCAGTGTTTGAGGCAGATGTCCTGCATAGAGGGGAGAGCAGACCCTGAGATGCGCTCAGCTAAGCGCACAACTCTGGAGGCGTTTCCATACCACACTGAGATGCACTGAATTAATACACTTTCTATGGCCCCTGAATAGAAAGTTTTCAGGATTGCTGGTGAGACCCTGAATTTCATCAGCTGTCACAGATGGTACAGTCTTTGCCTGGCTTACTGTGTTTGACCTGTGTTTGAATGTATGCAGTCCAAGTCAGGTCCTCAGAGGTGTTTACACCGAGCTACATGAAGCTGCTCACCCTCTCCACAGGGGTCCCACTGATCATAAGAGAAGTGTAGGGTCGCTGCTGTCTCTTCCTGAAGTCCACGATCGGTTCTTTAGTTTTGCTCATGTTCAGAGAGAGACAGTTGTCCTGGCACCATGATGTCGGTCTCTCTACCTCATCCAAGTATGCGGTCTAATCATTGTTGGAAATGAGGCCCAGAACCACAGTATCATCAGCAAATTTAACAATAGAAGTGGAGCTGTGAGAGGACACACAGTCGTGTTTGTAGAGAGAGTAGAGCAGGGGACTCAGGACACAACCCCGTGGGGCTCCTACATTCAGGGTGATGTAGTTAGAGGTGAACTGGCCTACTTTCACCACTTGAGGTCTGCCGGTGAGGAAATCTTGAATCCAGTCACAGAGTGAAGAGTTTAGGCCGAGGTCTGTGAGTTTAACAGCTAGCTTGATGGGGACTATTGTTTTGAAAACTGAGCTGTAGTCGATGAAAAGCAGCCTTCCATAGTTGCACGTTTTGCTGTCAATGTGTGTGAGGGAAGAGTGCAGAACCTGAGAGATGGCATCGTCAGTAGATCTATGTGGGCGATAGGCAAACTGAAGAGGGTCCAAAGTAACAGGGATGGAGGAGCAAATGTGGTTCTTTAAAAGTCTCACCAAAAACCTTCATGCCTATTGATGTGAGGGCAACTGGACGATAGTCATTCAGGAAAGAGGGTTTACTGTTCTTAGGCACAGGGATGATGACAGATTTTTTAAAGGAGGTGGGAACCACAGAAGTAGCAAGGGACTCATTAAAGATGGATGTAAACAAACCAGTGCAGGACCTCAGAACACAGCTAGTAATCCCATCAGGTCTGGCTGCTTTCCTGACGTTCACTCTCTTTAGATCCCTCCGAACCTCGTCCTCCGATACAGTAATAACATGATCATTGCTGCTCTGCCTGCTGCTTCCTGACGCGCTGCTCGGCAGAATCGTGCTGACGCCATTGCATTTAAAGCGACCGTAGAGGGTGTTTAACTCTTCGGCCAGCAACGGATCTGCTCTCACCTCTACGGAGGATTTATTTCCAAAGGAACCGATGGTCTTCAGTCCCTGCCACATGCGTCGAGAGTCATTGAGCTGAAAATGAGACTCTGTTATCTCCCTATATCGGAGTTTAGCGGCTCTTACTGCACGTCGGAGAGCAAAGCACGATGCTTTGTACTCACTCATGTCTTCTAGGCAAGAACAAGTTGGCGACATTCCATTCTTCAAGAATGTTTTTGTGTTCATTGAAATATTGTTTAAAATTTTACTTTTCAAAGGGGGTGTACTCATTTACGCTGAGCACTGTATATATTAGGGTTGCACAGACTAATTGACTAATCGACTTCAGTGCTCTGCCATGACGCTGTAAGCTTGACATCGACTAGTTGCTGGTCCTATAGAGGGCGCAATAGGATAATAAATCCACATTTACGCTCCATTTTCAAACAGTTAAAATTACAAACTAATTCATACTCTGAATGCGCTCCACAAGACATGTGTGATTATATTACTGGATGCTGGAAATTGAATGGCAGAATGCAGGTTTTAAACAGCTCATTGTACAGGAAAGTTAATCACGTTCTAATCTAGTGCGCTGCTGCACTGTAATGCACACACATAGGCTACAGACAGTAGCACGTACAATACATCATGCACAGATCGCGTGCACAGAATCATCCAGCGCAAAAATGTATTATCAACACTGTTCTGTGATTTCTCTGTAACATAGCTTAGAAACTGAAAAGTTCAAGCATATATTTCTTAATAACTAAATCCCACAGCTTCACTACTAGTAGAGAGACGCTGCCAGTTAGAATTAATTCACACGCAACCGCTCTCACTAATACATGCATTCACATGAATGTAATCTTTACTGTACTACTTATCTGTATCTGATTTAGAACGAGCAGGAATCTGTGAGAAAATATAACGACCCAAAGACTAAAAAAGTGATAAAAATAAGCTGTTATAGGTGCAATAGTCCCACAATAATGTGGGCAGCCCTGTGTCATTTTTCATAGCTGGTGTTTCACAAGGTGTTTGTCACAGCTCCAGACTTATTTGTTCATTAATGACGTTATCAGCGACTAGTCAACTTCGACTTGACTTTCATCACATAAAAGTCGACTTTAAAAAATCAGAAGTCATTCAACCCCTAATACATAAATATATATATATATATATATTAGTGGTGGGCCGTTATCGGCGTTAACGTGCTGCGTTAACGCGAGACTCTTATCGGCGATAAAAAAAATATCGCCGTTAATCTATTCTCAAAGTTGGGTTGGGAGCTGGGTCTATACTACGCAAGCTATGATGACTTTCACCCTGATATTTTAGCGCGGATGTATACCTAGCTGAATTGCACTGTAGGGGGCGAGAACGAGTCTTCGAACTAGAGGCTCGCAGTCCGTGATGGACAGATTGTTAACGGCTGGTCTATGTGGTAATACAATCGGGCAGGACATCCAAACACTCACCTATCATTCATCAACCTCAAATATGGCTTTTCCTCTGAAAGATGTATGTAGTATCAACTTTACATGGCCGCTCAATATGATGTTAACTTAGAGAAATGTGCGCTATTGAAGTGTTTGTGTGGAAGCGCGTTTGCGCAGGACAGGCTCCGGTGCGCTCACTTGCTCTTAAAATCTCCGTAATTTTTGGTCATACAGATAAAAGTAGCCTAATACATCTTTTGAATCTGTAAAGACTCTACGTTTATTTGTGTGCACTCAGAATAACAACGAAACGTTGCGCTTTTAAGCAAACAGGATGCGCTTTAGGTCTCATGTGAACTTGAGAATTCACTCCCGTGTCACCCTCTGCTTCGAACCTGTGTGTATGCCTAACGTTACTGTGAAATTACCACATCAGACGTGACGTGCTAACATGGATGCAGCTATGAAGCTGCCGGGTTTGCTTCAGGGAACATTTATTTTTAAGAAGCTTCCCAATGGAAACTGTAAACAGTTCATCACGACCTCTTATGTAGGCCTACAGTTCAAAATTCATGTTTAACTAAATAAACAGTTAGTAAACACAAGTTCATCTTATTGAACATAGTTTATTTTCATCACCAATTATCATAGTAGAACAGCTTTCTCAAGCAGTTTGTGATGCATTTTGGAAACAGGAGATGAGCCCCTGGTCTAATGCGCCACCTGGCTTGAGAAACCCGTTCTCAAAGACTTACTTTTAGTCATTATTTGGGTAGCACACATATTCTGAATGCCTTCGGCAGAATTCAAATGAGCCATTTTAATCTAGATTAATCTAGATTAATTCCAAAATTAATCTAGATTAATCTAGATTAAAAAAATTAATCTATGCCCACCCCTAATATATATATATATAGAGAGAGAGAGAGAGAGAGAGAGAGAGAATTCTGAATACATATTTATACGTCTGAATATATACAGTCATGGTCAAAAATATCGGCACCCTTGGTAAATATGTTCAAATCTTTTAAACCTCCATTTGCCAGTTTAACAGCTCTAAATTTTAAAAGCTCATTTTTTGTTTCCTCTGACCATAGAAACCAGTCCCATTTTAAGTTCCGGGCGTGTGGTGATGTAGGGGCTGTTTGACTATTTTTTTAGAGGTCAACTATTTTGTTTTAACTACTCAACTATTTTGTGGTCTTTGGAGAGTCACTCACCGTGCATTAGGACGATATAGACACACGTCCTCTTCCAGGCAGATTCATAACATTGTATGTTGATTGAAAATCCTTAATTATTGCCCTGAAGGCGGAAATGGGGATTTGCACTGCTCTAGCTCTTTTCTTCACTAATTTGTGAAGCCCAATTATCTTTTGTTGCACATCAGAAATATATTTTTTGGTTTTTCTCATGGTGATGGATGATTAAGTGAATTTGGGCTTTGTTTTCCCTCCTATTTATATTTCTGTGAAACAGGAAGCCATGGCTGGATAACTTCATGTTCATAATAACACTGGAATGCTCAAAATTGTGAATATGAATGGGAATATATTTCAGATATATTTTACTTTATTTTAATAATTGTGTCCAACGTGAATTTAAGAAAAACATTTATTTCATAATGATATTTCCCCCATTTGAAATTCTTATTCCAATGAAAGGTTAGATTTTTGTGATTTATTTTGTATGTTTATAAAATATCAAAAGGATTAACAATGCAGATTAATTTTCACAGCCTTCTTTGATCATATTTACCAAGGGTGCCTGATATTTTTGGCCATGACTGTATATGGCAATGACCAAAATTATTAGAACACTAGTATTTTCAGCAGCGAATAATTCAGCAGCGAATATTTCCAAACATCTATTTTGTGATTAATTGTAATAATCCAGTGAGATTTTAGTCTAACAATACAAATATAGATCTGATCTGATCATCATCCAATCTGACTGGAATGACATAAAAAACTGAACAATCTGAGACAGACTAAATCCAGAAGAACTGTGGCAACGTCTCCGAGATGCTTCAAGAAACCTAGTCTGAATAATAAATTCACAATTTTCAATATTCAATATTTACATTTTAAATTCAAACTTTACATCTATATTTTCAAATATTCTTCTATTCACTTATACTTTTAACTATATGTTAAGATTCACATTTATATAGTCAGATATATATAACTATATATTCACAATTTACATTTATATATTCAGATTTAGAACTATATATTCTGATTTATAACTCTATTCCAATTTACTTCTATATATTCACATTTTACATTTATATTTTCAGATTGTAAATAATTATTTCCTGTTTGGCACTGCATAATCATATATTTAAAAGAATAATAAATAAATGTGATTTTTATTCCGGAAAATATGTGCACATATCCAAAAGGAAATCCCAATGAACACTCACCTGATACAGTCAGAGAAACAGCAGCAGTGGTCTCTGATCTCTGTGAGTCTGATCTCTCTCCTCTACAGCTGTATTTATCACCGTCAGACACAGATGTGATGCTGTAGACTCTCTCAGTGACGTCTCTGATGACTGAACCATCTTTAAACCAGCTGTATGTCCACTGAATGTCTTCTGCTCGCTGTATGTCACATGTGAGAGTGACTATCTCTCCTCTGAACACACGCTGATCTGGAGTCACCTTCACTACAGGTTTTACTGATAAGCATAAAAGAAAATGCTGATTGAAATGACAACACAGTATCATGACCACTGTTATGAACTCACAAAATTGTCAGGTGAAAAACACTGCATTAAATGTAAGATCTGGTTTGCTTGTCATTTGTGTAAACTACATCAAAATGTTAGTAATTAATGGTAAAAACAAAATAAAATGCTGATATTTATAATGCAATTCTGTATTCACAAATCAATCAATAAAAACTTAATACATTCATGACATCTAGACTTGACTATTGTAATGCGCTATTTGGTGGTTATGTATCTTCAGTAAACAAATATAGCTGCTAGAATGCTGACCAAGTCAAGAAAATATGATCATATTACCCCAATTTTACAATCTCTACACTGACTACCCATTAAGTTCCGTGTCAGTTATAAAATTATGCTACTTATAAGGCCCTTTTTAACCAGTCTTCTTGATACAATCCATTATGCTCCTTAAAGAGCACCTATTATGCCCCTTTTTAAGATGTAATATTGGTCTTTGGTGTCCCCAGAATGTGTCTGTGAAGTTTCAGCTCAAAATATCCCACAGATCATTAATTATAATGTGTGGAAAATGTCTTTTTTTGGGTGTATCACTTTAAATTCGAATGAGCTGCATATTCCTGCCTTTCTTCAGAAGAGGGCGTAGCATATACATATCTGCTTTGCATTTTGCAGAGAACCGGTATATATGATACATGTATGTACTTGTAGCGTTTTCACACTCCATTTGCAATGACCGATAAGCAACACACACAAACTTACTTCAACAACATTCACAACGAACACACATAAACATACTTCAACAACATTCACTATGCGCTTTAACAAAATGACACATGCACACAAATACGGTTCAAATATTAGCTAAGCTCTAAAGCAACATTAATTTGAGGTGCAATGTCAAAAATAAAAGTTGTCCACTGAGTCGTCAGTGGCTCAGATGTTGGGAGAAAATGAAGACTCTTATGTTCAGTCTTACATCCAAACACAGAACACAGGGATTGCTTGCGAGACATTGCCGACATTACAGCTGCTCGAGCGCGGAGAACAGCGGAGGACAGCGGAGGACAGCGTACAACCAAACACAACTCGCTGAGGATGGAAACTATGCCAATGCAGGACTGTCAGTCAGCGGTTGTGGGCCAAACATTGTGTGGTCACACTGATTTGAGAATCAAAACAGCAGGTCTAATGAGACTGGTTTGGTTTAATGGGGATATAAAAAAAAAAAAGAAGTGGATGTGTTTTTGTCATTTACATTGTAGGGTGGTTAAGTTCACACACTGCTAACAAATATTTATGTCCAAACACCATGTAAAAGTGTATTTTGCATAATAAGTGCTCTTTAAGGTCGCAAAACTCTGGACTTCTATTAGCAGCTAGAATAGCAAAGGAGGTACAGCATTTTCACATTTAACTCTGCAATAGCCTTCGTGATAACGTTTGGCGTTCAGACACATTCTTTCTGTTTAAATCTAGATTAAAGGCAAATCTCTTTAGCCTCGCATTCACGTAATGCATTTCATTACATTGTTGTCCCGTTATATCTGATCAAATGCACATTATCATTCTTTGCTTGAAATGTTTTGATCAGCAGCTCTGCTGGTTATTCTCTATTTGCTTTTCTGTTTCTGCCACTGGATGGGCATCCCGAGGTAACTAGTGATTACACAAGCTTCAGTCTGGATCCAGCCTCTTATCGAGATCTGAGATGACCAAACACCTGAGCAGAGATGACCCCTAACCCCCCGAGGATTTCAGAAGAAGACAACACTAAACCAACATAAAAACTACCAAATATCCCTTACGTTACTGTAAGTTTGATCAGAACATACAATCATTGCTGTTAATTATGTTCACCATTTCTGTTTGATTACATCTCATAACTATATATATTTTTTACTGTACCGGAACTGTACATTTATGTAGTATGGAAATAATTTTGACATAGTTACCACTGATAAACTAATCCTAATTATAATGTAGAAACTTTTGTTTTCTATGATTTGACAGATTTTATAGAAACATGATGAGCTCAAATAATAGCAATACTAGTGTTTGAACCTTTCCATGTGTTCTGTTTCACCTGAGAGAAATAATGCAGTAGAATAAGGCATCTAAACAGAATAATCACTAAAAGTCCTCTTATAAGAACAGATGCGGCTGATACAGAGGGGTATAAAAAGTGATGAACTTCACATATTGATGTTAAATGAGTATTAAAGAGATATGAATATGATCACTCACCTGATACAGTCAGAGAAACAGCAGTACTAGTGTCTGATCTCTTTGCTTCACAGGTGTATTCACCGCTGTTAGTGTCATCAGCACTGAACCTGAGCTCTGCTGTTGTTGTTGTTGTTGGATAGTAAGTGTGTCCATCTTTAAACCAGCTGTATTTCCAATCCTGAATGTTTCCTCCTCCCTGTATGTCACATGTGAGAGTGACTGGGGTCGCCGTCACTATAGGTTTTACTGATAAACACATAAGTAAATATAAATACATATTTAAATACATACATAAAAATCACATATTACACAATTACAGTTCGTCTAATATTTACAGTAAAACCGAAAGTAAACTTTCATTACTTTCATTATAGTCAAGTTGTCTTGAGGTAATTTGAAACTATCTACTATATCCAGAAAGAGTTACAGTCAGATGTATCAATGCCACTCATTCATTTGTTCATTTGTTAATTTGTTCGTTCGTTCGTTCGTTCATTCATTCATTCATTCATTCATTCATTCATTGATCATCTGGTCACTCTGGGTTTCAGAAGGTTTTTTGCTTTAGTTTGTGAATGATATTCAGCTGTTGACCTGCTGATCATCACTAGTGAAGACTGATACTTCATAAACAGTAAGTATTGTAAAGGAGATATAATGTCATTCAGGGTTTTTTCTCAGACTGGTGAGAAGCAGCTCGCTGCAGCTTTAACGCTTTGGTTTTTATATCTGTTGATCAGTTCCTGTTTCCACCGGTAGATGGGACTGTTTTCAATAGACCGGTTTTAAAAAGCATAAGAATTTGACAGCTTTTAAGTTTTCAGACTTTTGTCTGCATCAAGCCTTCAAAACAAACCCATATTGAATGAATGTAGTTTCACAAGCTCTTAATGGCACAGTCATTATTTACAGTGAAAACTGCCGCATTAAACTACAATAAACTTGTTTACCTAAATTTAACTTTGAAAGTAAAATAAAATAAACTAATAATATGCAAATCTAATGAGTGACCTGGTGATTTTGTTTGTTGTTGTTGTTTTTATTACTTTTTACAGCTCAAGAAAAAAAGAAAAAAAATACTTTACAGTCATTTACAGCGAACTATGATCTTTTTGAGAAGAACACCTGACTGAACTTTCAACTGAATGAATGAATGAATGAATGAATGAATGAATGAATGAATGAATGAATGAATGAATGAATGAAACTACAGAAGTGTTCAGTATCAGGTCTATCATTCTTTGTGAAGATATATGACAGAATAACATGAACATAAAACATCAGTAAAGACACAAAATGCTGTATCCTGAAGTAAAGTAGACGAATACGATAACACAATTCACATTTTCAATGAAGTAAAATCAAATGTCCTACAGTACTACACAGTAGCTTTAGAGGTTTCAGAATCTCCTGTTTCACCTTCAGAGGTTACAGAATCACCGGCTTCACTTTCAGATGTTACAGAATCACCGGCTTCACTTTTAGCGGTTCCAGAAACACGTGTTTCATTTTGACTGAGTCCAGAGTGGATGAAGGACATCAGCACTACAAGCAGAAGAAAAACAGATATGAAGCAGTTTCATTGATTCAACACAATGCGACCTACACACTGAAACATGTCCAGAGTTTATCCTACATCAGTCACACAGCGAGGTCCCGTGACTGTGAGAGTCGATTTACTGATGTTTCACTTCTCACCTGACACCAGACAAAGCAGCAGTTGAACCACTGAGGTCCAGAACCGTGCTTGTTTCTTAAGATTTCTATTAGTTTTGCTCCCTCTATTTAAATTTTGCTTCTTAATTATTAATGTTCTATATACAATGTTGTACTGTTCTCTCTGTTTGTGTTTGCAAAAGTTTTGTAAAGCATGAAATACTTTATTATAATATATATATAGAATCCTGCTCTTTCATGACACTAATTTATCACGGTATATACAATTCCACCTTTTGTATTAAGGCACTCGCATACAAACATTACAAGCAAATATTAGCATTAATGTGATTAACATGATGTCACACCACTGATTCTTCACTGGAAAAAACTAACTACAAACTAATGGAAGCCCAGGTCGCTTTGATAGCGGCCTTCAGGTCATCTGCATTGTTGGGTCTGGTGTCTCTCATCTAGATTCTCCATGGCAGGGCTTCTCAAAGTCCGGACTCCGGTCCGGATTTGGACCGGGAGGGAATTCAATCCGGACCCGCCTCCACTTGATATTTCAAGCGCAGTTGTATCACTCAGACCTCCGCGTGGTGTGCGTGGCACACACACACACACGGGCGCATGAACCAGTGTTGCAGTGATTACAGACTCGTTTGTAAGACAAAGCACATAGCAACTAGCGACATTTTGGATAAACCTTAGATTTCATTCAGTAGAATAATATCACCGGTTTCGCCCCGCGAGCACGAGGTTTCACCTTCCCGACGCAGTCTTTCTCCACCGGCAGAGTTAGCAGTGCATTCAAAGAACCGAACCGCAGCAGACTTCTGAATGAACGAGTACAAAACAGTGTTTCCAAAAACATATCACTGTTGACCGTCTGGCATATGAACATGAGTGTAGTTCTACTGTAAAGGGTTGAAATATGCACATAGTGCACGTTTGTGCTCCATGAAATATATATTTTAAAAAAAATGATAATTAAAGATTTTGGCAATTCAGTTGAAGGGACTGCAGGTTACATTGAAGCACTATTTCAGAAACATTAAATATGTAGACCTAAATGAGAACTACTTTATTGGGCATTTAGTTGTATAAAAATGCAGTAACTCTTAACCACCAAAATAACCATGGTTTTATTATAATAAAAGTGTAGTAAAATTTGTATTTTTTATTTTGCATATTGATTACAATTTATATAACCAGTTTTACAACAAATACAATGGTTAAACTATGGTTAGTGTAGCAAGGCCATGGGTAATTTGTGATTATCATGGTTTAATAGTAACCAAAAGTTGTTTTAGTTTTTTTATTTGTATAAAACTATGGAACATTTTGTAAACACAAGTACACCTGATGATGTCATAAATATGATAATTAAGCATATATCAAGTTGAATTGTTATATAAAGTAATAAGCATGTTTATAAAAACAAGTTTTGTAATAACAATTATTTCGGACCTTTTGACGTTGATGATAATTCCGATTCGGACCTTTAAATGTAAACTTTGAGAACCCCTGCTCTATGGGGTTCAGGTCAGGCGGGTTTGCTGGCCAGTCAAGCACAGTAACACCATGGTCATTGAACCAGCTTTTGGTGCCTTTGGCAGTGTGGGCAGGTGCCAAGTCCTGCAAGTCCTCCTCTTTGTGGAAGGTGTCAATGTTCGTCTTCTGGACCATTGCCAAGTCAGCGTCTTCCCCATTATTGTGGTTTTAAAGAACAAGAGATATCCGGAATTTATACTGTAGAGACGGTCATTTATTGAAAATCAAATGTAAATATTCTAATATTTTGAGATACTGGATTTTTGACTTTCATTAGCTGTAAACTCTAATCATCAAAATTCAAACAAAATAACTTTTGAAGTGTTTTACTTTACATGTAGTGAATCTAAAATATATGAAAGTTTCACTTTTTTAATAAATGAAACTTTTGAAGTTTGAAAATGAAAATAAAAAAAATGAACTTTTCACAATATTCTGATTTTTTTCAGATGTACCTGTAGGTCAATAGTGGACAAATATGTCCATGTAAAAAAACTGTCATAAAAATGTGAAGTTTGGGAGCACAGAGTTAAGTTTGGTCTCATTTTAAAGAAGACCCATGCCAGATTATTGTTGAAGTAAGAAAAAGTAAAAATAATTAACAAAAAAAACAACAATGGCATCAGTTTACAGTTAAATGGTATTGCGGTTAAAAATAGCAGTTTTAAGGGCTTTCAATCGGGACATTTTTGTCCTTAAGTTCCTGAGAGGAACTATTTTTGTACCTAGCGCAAAATAGATTTATTAAAGGAAATGGGGGTGAAATAGTAGAATTTCAATAAAAATACACATCTGTGCCAAAATGTATGCAGCTGGCAATAACACAGGCAAAATGATTTAAAAAAACAAAAACTGAAAAGGACAAAAATGTCCAAAAGGTCAGCACAAGGGTTCATCAATATGTTGTTATCACGTTTCCGGACAAGTTTCTAATTTGATGTACTATTTATGTAAACGCTGCGTAACTTTTACGTGTTGGATGGGTGCATTTAAACTGGAGTGGAGGGAGTTACCGTGGAAAACGGAGCCAGTAACTCAGCGGATAAGTAGCAAAACACCATCTCTCACTGTTGTTTTTACTGCTTTCAGGTAAGTTTAGTCCCTAAAACTATTCCTGGTACTTCCTTACATGTAATTGACACGCTTCTGTTGAATATTTACTTTCCAGAAATGGTTCAGTGTCATCGGAAAACGTCTGTTAGCATCACAACCGTGAGCTAACTATTGAGGCTATCTATAAGAGGTAAGCTAGCTATAGATTTGAGCTCTTATTTATAAACGTTTGGGATTTTAATCATATATTATGAGTTTATGAGTGGTTTTGAAAGCTTTTCAAAAGTTTTACTTGCAATAATGGATGAAATAAAATGAGCTAATTAATTTAACCTAAAAATTGCACTCTACTGTTAATCCACTTACATGAACTAAAATGGGCTGAAACTATTCAAAACACGTTTCTTTCATTTGTATACAAATATTGATCAAAATCGCACTATGGTTTCAGGAGCATCATTGAAAAAATTTAAAACTCTAATGGGAGCTGCTGACAGAGATATAGGGAACACAGGTGATCTGAGAAAAGCCTATTAAATAACTTCATATGCATTTTTCACAATATATTTCACTTATATCATCAAGCATCTTTAAAACCTATAAATGTAACTTCTAATTTCTTAGGATTCTTTTTGTATGTTCTGTACATTGGTTTTTCCCTTTTCTGCATTTCACCTCTGCTGAAGTTTATTTCTAATAAACCTGACATTGTGTACTACATATTGTTGGCTCTGTGACAGATTTGTTATGTTCCTATATTCTTCCATGCTGATGCATCAGAGTTGGAGGGGACCTTTCGTCGAAGAATATCTCCAAGGTACTATGAACCATCTGATATGCAGGTGCATATACAGGTGCATCTCAATAAGTTAGAATGTCATGGAAAATGTCATTTATTTCAGAAATTCAACTCAAATTGTGAAACTTGTGTATTAAATAAATTCAATGCACACAGACTGAAGTAGTTTAAGGGTAAATCCCAATTCTCTGTCTTAACCCCTTCCCCTTAGTTTTGCGCGTTCACGTGAGAGTAAGGGCTGTCCCAATTCTCGTTTTGATCGAGGGGTAGGGCTAAGGGGAAGGGGTAGATACCCCTTAAAACCAAGCATTTTCACGAGCTTACTTGAAACCAAGGGGTACCCAGAACACACTGCGGCCAGATCATCCAGAGAGTCCCATAAATGTACGTATTTTCGGCTTAAATAATTGATTTAAGAACTACGAAAGTCTTGTTTTGTGCTCTACACAGTCCTGTACATATATATTTGCAACCATATTCTTCATTGAATTTTCTTTTTAAATCGCTATTTTTCCACGCTAACGTTACATTGCTGATTTGCACAACAGTCCCGCATTTCTCTGACAAGAGAAACACATCACTAAAACCCACGCAATCGACATACACACAGTTGCAGACAGCAAGTTTGTGATCAGCCAGCTAGCGACGATGTATGATGACGTAACAGTAACCGAGTGGTGTCTCGTTTGATAGGGGTATGTTTTCACCCCTAGCACTTACTACTCGGTTTCGAGGGACGAGGGCTAGGGGTAAGACGAAGACGAAGGGGAAGGGGTAAGACAGAGAAATGGGATTCACCCTAAGTCTTTGGTTCTTTTAATTGTAATGATTTTGGCTCACATTTAACAAAAACCCACCAATTCACTATCTCAACAAATTAGAATACTTCATAAGACCAATTAAAAACATTTTTTTAGTGAATTATTGACCTTCTGGAAAGTATTTAATATACTGTTAATTTACAATTTTATATGTACTGAATACTTGGTAGGGGCTCCTTTTGCTTTATTGGTATTGGTATTATTTGCTTTATTGTATTGGTAAACGGGTGCAGTGACGTTGGTTTTCAAAAAACACAATGGCCCAACACCAGCAGATTACATTTCACCCCAAATCATCACAGACTGTGAAAACGTAACACTGGACTTCAAGTAACTTGTGCTTTGAGCTTCTCCACCCTTCCTCCAGACTCTAGGACCTTGGTTTCCAAATGAAATACAAAACTTGCTCTCATCTGAAAAGAGGAATTTGGACCACTGGGCAACAGTCCAGTTCTTCTTCTCCTTAGCCCTGGTAAGACGCCTCTGATGACAACTGTAGCCAAATTCCTTGACACGTCTGTGTGTGGTGCTCTTGATGCCTTGACCCCAGACTCAGTCCATTCCTTGTGAACTTCACCCAAATTCTTGAATCGATTTTGCTTGATTGACAATCCTCATAAGGCTGCGGGTCTCTCGGTTGGTTGTGCATATTTTTCTTCCACACTTTTTCCTTTCACTCAACTTTCTGTTAACATGCTTGGATGTACGCTTGAACAGCCAGCTTCTTTGGCAATGAATGTTTGTGGCTTACTCTCCTTGTGAAGGGTGTCAATGATTGTCTTCTGTCAGATCAGCAGTCTTCCCCATGATTGTGTAGCCTAGTGAACCAAACTGAGAGACCATTTTGAAGGATCGGGAAACCTTTGCAGGTACACACTTTTGTACCTTTTAGGTACATATATGTAGACTTTAGGTACTAATAGCGTATGCACTTTTAGGGTACCGATATGGACCCTTTAGGTACAGTGATATTATATTTTTTTGCTTTACGCGAACTCGCAGGAATCTGCACAACCTAATGTTTACGATTATAGAGTAAGCATTTACAGTGTTGTTCCTGTATGCCTTCAGAACACTTCAGAATATGAGATGAGTTGCAAGGATTATTTTATGACATGTATGAAAAAAAAGGTTAGAATTCACTACCATTAAATGGCCAAGACAAAGTTTGATTGATTGATTGATTGATTGATTGATTGATTGATTGATTGATTGATTGATTGATGTACTTATTTGTTTGTAATTTCTTCTTTTGTTATCAGAAAAAAAAACATAAAACAAGGTACTGTGGCTTTAGCAACACGTTCTCACTCCCAGCTCGTCACATACTGAAGCTTGGTCAGGACAACTTGGCGTTGCTTTTAGAGCACAGGGTAATCCATTAGCACAATTTTTCGACTTGCAGGGTCCTCCATTGCTTTAAATAATAAACCCTTGGCATCAATATATAATTTTTTTTTAAAAACATCCTATGTGTTAGGCTAACCAGGACTTGTAATAGCACTTGCATGTTGTTGCTCTTTTGTTGGTTTTGATTGCTTCTATAATGTCCTCATTTGTAAGTCGCTTTGGATAAAAGCATCTGCTAAATGACTAAATAAATAAATAAATATGCAGATGCAAAAAGTACTGGAAATGTTATTGTCATGATTAAATGTATAATCATTTATACATTTAATGGGTGTGATTTTTTTCTACGTAAACAGTCACAACATATTTATTAATATTACATTATTTACATATTTAAGAGCATGTAACCCAACCCCTGCAGCTAAACCTACCATTTGTCAATAAAACACAGGATATAACAGGCAGATACAACCACCGTCAAAATTTACTCAAAAATTATTAATATTCCAAGTCTTCCGAGGTAAAAACGATTGATTTGTGAGAGGAATAGATGCGATTGTCATCTTCGTCCACCGTCAAGCCCATCCTGTGTGCAGTGTGTGCGCAAATTAAAATAATGCTGTGTCGTCAGAAGAAGCCTTGCATCAGGCTTGGTTGTGAAATGCTATTGGCTCTTGTGTGTCTCGTGACAATTGCATAATGCTCTGGGACTGTATGTAGGACAGTTCAATTCTGAAAATGTTTGGAATCAAGTCCGATTCTGATTCCTGGTTCTGGAATCGATGGGAGTCCATTCCTCACTTTTGTTTTTGATTCCTGTTTTTTTTAGATTGGAAGAACCTTAGAAAGGTCGTAGAAAGTAGCTTTCTCATAATATGAAGCTTTATGTGTAAAGATCACGATACATCTCCATAGCTCTGATTGATTTAAAATTCAAATGTGTCTACATTGCCCATGAAATTAGTCATAGCCCACAGCTCAGTAGTGGACATACATTTATTGCATAAAGGAATAAAAAAGAAAAATACATGTGCACAGTTCAGCTGAATGATGTCTACTTTAACTGTGCTTTGCAAAAAAATTATAAACTGTACTCTGAAACAAAACAACCAGAGCATTAACAATAACACTGATATAAAAGCTTGTGGTTTATCTGTCAATCAGATGCGCAATCGGCCACTGATATATGATACATGCAACCCATTAAACTAAGATAAACAACTGAAAACAACAAAGGACCCTGCAAGTCGAAAAATATCGCTAAAGGGGTTCCTTGAGCGTAAAAAAGTGATGCCAAGTGGCCCTGACCAAGCTTCAGTATGTGATGAATTGGGCGTGAGAATGTGTTGGCCTTTAGAACAAATTTTTTTTTGGCTAAAAGCAAATTATTTGCTAAAGGTAGCTACACAATCCCTTAGACAAGTTGGGAAGAGGTAAATAAACTATGAGAGGGGGAAAGCAAAGGAAGGGCTACAAAAGCTTGTGTTGGGGCCCAATACCTGGAATTTGCTTAAGGCCTCCAAATGACTAAGTCTGCCCCTGCATCCACTAAAACGGACATTGAGACAAACTGGTTAAAGAAATATATAGAAAAATATAAATTAGTTCTGAGAAAAGCGTGAGCATCATTTCCTGGCAGATTTGACTTGTTTTGACATATTGTGTTAAATGCAATGAAATTCAGCCATTTTAAAGTGTGACGTAAGTGTCCGAAAAAAAATTTGGGCCATTATATGGACAATTGATTTTCAATAATTGGGGCAGAGAGAATGAAACATGATAGAGAAACTTGCATGATTTGTCACTGTTCTCAAGCTCTCTGAGCCTTTGATGGAGAGTCTATTTAAAAATACCATATCATATAACACCGCACTCTTAATAACACAAAAATATGTCTGATTTAATTGAACTGTATAAAATAAGAAGAATGAGTATCACAACAAACCAAGGAAAAGCACGTGTCCACCTTTCACATGCAGCACAGATAAATGCATGTTCTCTGAAACTATCTGATCCACACAGAGCATATCATCACATTACATTTGAACAATAAATAAAACAATAATCACAGAGACTCTCCTACGCACAGTACAACCATTCTTTTATCTAAAGCTGAATACATTGTATAAATAGCAGAAAAAAGGTGTAAAAATACTCACAGAGTATGAGAGGCAGTGCACCGGTCCCCATACTGACACATTAATAAACTGTTTTAACAGTGCTGTGTGCGCTAAGACAGACACTTCCTGTGTTTCAACAGTCACTTCACACTTCAAGCAGAGATGAGGGAGGAGGAGACAAAACTCTACACAGAAATACATGAAGAAATAGAGAGAAAAAGATATCCATTGTAAGATATTAACTCTTTTAGTGCATACGAGTTGTTAGAGCTCAGTTTCTCTACTTGAAATATACAGTTTCAAAATTCTTCTGGTAATTGTTCTTGAACTAATAGTTTTGTCATTCGCAATGCCACAGCCACATGCATAACGGACAGATCATAATAAAGTAGAATCAATGTGAGATCGAATGTAGGCCTGTTCATGTAAGGCAAGCTCTTTTTGAGTTACTCTCTTCTCAACACTTGCAACTGTATATAGAACACATAACTGGAATTGGACACATATATATATACACACAAACAAAAGTTAGACATAAGGTTTATAAAGTGGTTTTTATTCAGATAAACTAATTATTCGCCACAACAAAATATATATTTTTTCCTCTTTAAAAGAAGTGCAGTTGCATGTCAGCGGTTACTTTTAGAAGTGAGAAGTAGTGCTTCATTCAGGCCTTCCTGAACACAGACAGATGGAATTATAATAAGAGGAAGTCAATGGAAATGAAATGAATATGTTGCTATGACTCTTTTGCTCTTCTGATAGTATGTTGAGGTTTACGGAACTAAAGATGCAGAAAAAGAACAAATATATTCCCCACTCTGGTTAAAGCCACAGAGCAGAAAGAGAGCAGTAAGTCAAACCACAACCATCAGCTCAACTCAACTCTTTATTCAGACCTTTTAAACTAAAGACATTTTCTGTCATTTTCTTGCTACAAACAGCTTCTGAAGATAGAAATTCACAAACAATGTGTCTTCAATGATAAGCTGGAAGAAGCTGGTTCAACATGTGAATATATGTGATGTATTTGCTTGTGATTAGCTTTCATTAGGCCCACTATGGCTACTTTCAGAAACAACCCACAAAATGCTATGACTTACACTTCAACCTACTTCTGCTACTAAACCACATCAACTGAGAGAAGCGCCTGCAAAACTCTTTTTGACATTGAACCCGGGGGGGGGGGTTCAATGTCAAATGGTTTGATAAAAATCTATGGTTAGATAAAAAAATCTAACCATACCCCAATTCAGTGTTGGTTCACCAAAATATTCTGAATGCATCATCAAATTGAAATACAACACCAGGCTGAAAAGAACACAAAATAAACAAGGAAGCTGATTTTTTTAAATACATATGTTGATGAAAATAAAATATGAAGTTCTAAATTATGTTTGTGATATAGCTGACCAATATTAGATCATAGTAAACTCACACTAAACTAACAGAATGTGATTTTAACAATGATGTTAAACAGCACATAATAATAATAATAAGTTCCCTTCCCACTTCTACATTGGTATGGGTATTATACCTTCCACCAAATACTACTGAAGCCTTATTGAATCACGCCAGTGAAACTGACCAATGGCGTTCAAGCATACAAAATTTGAGGGGGACTCCCAATCTATATAAGGCAGTGCTTGTATGTCATCCATTCAGAATATTTTACTTCAGCCAACCTTTTATGAGAAGCAAAAAGCCTATCATCATGTCTACTCACCGTGATCTACATGCTGCAGCGGACATGCCTTCTCTTCCCCTGCTGTACTCTGGTAAGCTTTGGAAACAAGAATGACTCGTGAATGCGTCTCCTGCTCAGAGCCAATCGAATCTTCAGATGGCCACGAATTGTGCGTCTTCTGCCTGGGCCCACACTCGGGGGGCCGGACTGCCCCCGCTATGGAGATATTAATCTCTGGACTCTCAGGCTCTGTGTGGCCATCGTCCAAGGCGATAAACTCGCCCAACTAGCCCTGCCACGCTCTTCCTCTGCAATCTCATTCGAACCAAGGAGGGAAGTGCCCACACGCTCCTCACCCCCTGCTGCAGGTCCCCTTCCAGTGCTCTTTATGAATGCTGATCTCCGCCCCTCCCCCGACGCTCAAGATGTGGTGTCCTTCGGTGCCATGGAGGGTGCAGAATAGGAGAAGGATGCATTTCGGTGGTAGCGTCTGCGAGAGAGGAGTGGTCCAACAGCCCGCTGGATTAAACTGTGGCCCAGGGCAGCGACGTGGGGGATCTCCATCATAGTGATGTCTAGCTCATATGCGTCCTGTCCAAGGCAGTCGATGAGCTCGGCTTAGAGTGGGCCCCTCCTGCCGAGCCGGCCAGAAGCCGTCTGGACGAGTGATACCTCCAGTTGGGCTGCAGCCAAAATGACACGTCACGGAGGCCCGGCCCCTTTTTCCCCGAGGTGAACGACGAGATAGCAAAGTCAGTCGAGTGCACAACCTGACATCCTTCCTCCGGTCTTCTTTGGACAGCACTGACCAAGTGGGGTGTGTTTAACCCCCCCCCATGGAAGAAGCTGTCGCGGCCCATCTCTGTCCTTCAGGTGCTGCGAACTGGAGAGTGAGAAACAACGCATGTTTCACCTCTCCGCGCCACTGCAAACTTCGCAGACAAGGTTTTCTCCATGGCAGGCCAAGCAGCTTCAGCACTACACGTGATGGTGATAGTCCAGGTGTAACAGGCTACGCTAATCAAATTTCTGGATAATATCAAGGTTTTCACACTGCAGCTGTCATTGTAAGACAGTGAGCAACTCCGCTTGTTTGTCCGAGGGAGCAACAGTAACTAAGGGGGGCGGGGTTTACCGATAGGTCAATTGTTTTTACTTTTCTATTGTATTTTTAGTTATCAAAAGAGAAAAAGAAAGGGAAAGACTAAGCGTATTCCAGTAGCCAAGCTTTCCAAAACAAAAACAAGAAGCTGGACTCTCTAGCTTAGCACCATTTTTGATATTGTGCAGTTGCTTTGTTACAATTTGTATTGTTAAAACGCTATATAAATAAAGGTGACTATGCCACTATCTCTGCCTCTCTCCGCCATGATGAGAATGCTTTGTGGGCTCACATGGAGTCTGTATTGAGGGATGCCATAGGCAAATGTAACACACCGCCTAGTACTCTACATATCATCAGTGATGGACCAGTGACCCAATACAGGAACAAGAAAAACTTGTATCTAATCAGCACAGTGCCTTTGTGCTAATTAGATACAGTGCCACAGTGCTCTCTGTGGTCATTAAAAATCCCATGGCACTTCTCGTAAAGAGTAGAGGTGTAAACTGTCCTGGCCAAATTCCCTCCACTGGCCCTTGTCAATCATGGCCTCCTAATAATACCCATCCACTTGATTGGCTCTATCACTCCCTCTCTCTTCTCCACCTGTAGCTGGTGTGTGGTGAGCGCATACACTTGATTGGCTCTATGATGACTCTCTCTCCTCTCCACCTGTAGCTGGTGTGTGGTGAGGGCATACACTTGATTGTCTCTATGACTCTCTCTCTCCTCTCCACCTGTAGCTGGTGTGTGGTGAGCGCATACACTTGATTGGCTCTATGATGACTCTCTCTCCTCTCCACCTGTAGCCGGTGTGTGGTGAGCGCATACACTTGATTGGCTCTATGACTCTCTCTCCTCTCCACCTGTAGCTGGTGTGTGGTGAGCGCATACACTTGATTGTCTCTATGACTCTCTCTCCTCTCCACCTGTAGCTGGTGTGTGGTGAGCGCATACACTTGATTGGCTCTATGACTCTCTCTCCTCTCCACCTGTAGCTGGTGTGTGGTGAGCGTATACACTTGATTGGCTCTATGACTCTCTCTCCTCTCCACCTGTAGCTGGTGTGTGGTGAGGGCATACACTTGATTGTCTCTATGACTCTCTCTCTCCTCTCCACCTGTAGCTGGTGTGTGGTGAGCGCATACACTTGATTGGCTCTATGATGACTCTCTCTCCTCTCCACCTGTAGCCGGTGTGTGGTGAGCGCATACACTTGATTGGCTCTATGACTCTCTCTCCTCTCCACCTGTAGCTGGTGTGTGGTGAGAGCATACACTTGATTGGCTCTATGACTCTCTCTCCTCTCCACCTGTAGCTGGTGTGTGGTGAGCGCATACACTTGATTGGCTCTATGACTCTCTCTCCTCTCCACCTGTAGCTGGTGTGTGGTGAGCGCATACACTTGATTGTCTCTATGACTCTCTCTCCTCTCCACCTGTAGCTGGTGTGTGGTGAGCGCACTGGCGCCATTGTTCTGTGGCAGCTGTGGTATCATCCAAGAGGATGCTGCACACTGGCGGTGGTTTAGGAGAGCCCCCCCCCCCCCCCCCCATGATTGTAAAGCACTTTGGGTGTACAACAATAAACAATAAAGCGCTATATAAATGCATCATTCATTCATTAATTGGAAACTAGTCAAAGCACACACTGGGCCCTAAACACACATGGTTCACCTTCTCCCTCTGTTTCACCCCCTGCCTAATTAAACACACATACACGGACACACAATTCTTTGAAGATATGATTTTACCCTAATTTGTTGTTGCCGGCTTTTTTCTTAACTGTTATCTGTAATTGCAATACGAGACACGGGTTCACTGTTCAGCTCTCTGATGATTTCTTGTTATCAGATATTTTTTTCTTAACTGTACTTTATAATAGGAGACATGAGGTCACTGTTCATTTCTCTGATGATTTTATGTCATCAGAATATTTTTCTTAACTGTATTTTATAATATGAGACATGAGTTCATTGTTCATCACTCTATTGATTGGTTGTTATCAGATATTGTTTCTTAACTGTAATTGAAACGCAATACATGAGTTCACTGTTCATAACTCTGTTGATTTGTTGTTATCAGATATTGTTCCTTTACCAGGGCCGTTTCTAGCCAATTTGACACCCTAAGCAAAATCCCTATTCCCCCGCCCCCCACCCCTCCGCCAAAAAATAAAATAAAATACTTTTTTTTATTATTATTACTTTCAGACACCAGTTTCTTGTCACATTCAACTTCTTTTTCATAGTAACGCCACTAATTTGTGGAGATTGAGTTCTACAAACCTGAATGCATTATATGTAAATTGACTTAAGATAAACATTTTACACAATTTATTATCTGTAATATCATTGTGTTGCCACTAGATGCCTGTATAGCCCTATACAACAATCCCTAGTTGCTAAGACATTGCACTTAAATTACACATAAACACATTTTATTACGTTTGGATTTGGATACATGTTTAGATACTATAAATAACAACTTTTTGTCTTTATCTGTTTTTTGTTCAATTGTTTTGTTGTTGTTGCTTGAAACATTGATTTAAAGTGTCAGTTATTGCATTATTATTTCATTCAAACCTATAAAACCCTTTGTTGCCCCAAACTACCTATAAAAGCCTGATCAGTGGCATAAAAGTAATCAATGCAGCTATTAATCCTTTGCTACTCATTAACACGTGAACTTCCCCTTTAAATAACGTGATGCTCTGCCCTCATGTGTATGATGCTGCTCGCAGTAAGTGCTGTGTTAGAAGTGAATTAATTGATTCAGCATTTCGACACCTTCGTAAGGATGCATTAAACTCGACAAAGCGGTTTAATAAAAGGATGTATTGATCTCGTGAATTAGCAAATTTTACTATACCAATATTTTTCTAATTGGCTGTTAAAGTTTATATGAGAACATTACATGACACGCTGATTCTTTAACAATGCATTGGTGCAAAAACGCACACCTTTTGGACAAATCTCGCAACATGATTCACACAAATACTGCCTAAACAAAATACAGATTTTGTGCACTTTTTTTACTGGAACAATATTTTAAATTGGCCTTTGAACTTAGCTTTATTCCGTGGCAAAAAAAAGCGTTACCTTGCCAAAGCACTGACAGAGCCCATTGATCTAATGGAGTTGATGAGCGCTGTAAATGCAAGCTTTTACTTTACTTTTATTTTTTAGTCATTTAGCAGACGCTTTTATCCAAAGCGACTTACAAATAAGAAAAAGTAACCAAAACTATAAGTTAAAACTCTATAAATACTATATATACACATTTAAGAAAATGTATTATTTAAATTTAAATAAAATGACAAATGCATTCAACAACATTTCAAAACTAAACATTTAAATGAAAAAAATAAATAAAGCTAAAAACAATTACAAATATTAAAACAACAAAAGGTATGAGTATAAAATTATTCTAATTTTAAACACAGCCAAACACCCATATATATATATATATATATATATATTTAAGCATATATATATGCTAGCATGCAACAATCAAGCAGCATTGACCGCACTCTGATCCAATGGCATACAGGCATCGTCAGATTGACAGCGCACTCATCCAATGGCATACAGGCATCGTCAGATTGACAGCGCTCTGATCCAATGGCATACAGGCATCGTCAGATTGACAGCGCACTCATCCAATGGCATACAGGCATCGTCACATTGACAGCTCTCTGATCCAATGGCATACAGGCATCGTCAGATTGACAGCGCACTCATCCAAGGGCATACAGACATCGTCAGATTGACAGCGCTCTGATCCAATGGCATAAAGGCATCGTCAGATTGACAGCGCTCTGATCCAATGGAATAAAGGCATTGTCAGATTGACAGCGCTCTGATCCAATAGCATGCAGGCATCGTCAGATTGACAGCGCTCTGATCCAATGGCATAAAGGCATCGTCAGATTGACAGCGCTCTGATCCAATGGCATAAAGGCATTGTCAGATTGACAGCGCTCTGATCCAATGGCATACAGGCATCGTCAGATTGACAGCGCTCTGATCCAATGGCAAACAGGCATCGTCAGATTGACAGCGCTCTGATCCAATGGCATACAGGCATCTTCAGATTGACAGCGCTCTGATCCAATGGCAAACAGGCATCGTCAGATTGACAGCGCTCTGATCCAATGGCATACAGGCATCGTCAGATTGACAGCGCTCTGATCCAATGGCATACAGGCATCTTCAGATTGACAGCGCTCTGATCCAATGGCATACAGGCATCGTCAGATTGACAGCGCACTCATCCAATGGCATACAGGCATCGTCAGATTGACAGCGCTCTGATCCAATGGCAAACAGGCATCGTCAGATTGACAGCGCTCTAGGCCAATGATGTTGGGGATCCAGTGGGGTGGCAGTCATATTTCAGGGTGACCGTGCCACTCTTTATCACAACCCTGCTACAATCTAGTGCCAGTACGTGTGCTCATTGGCGCCCCTTCAGCTGGTGGCGCCCTTGGCCACCGCCTAGCTCGCCTATGCCTAGAAACGGTACTGTCCTTTACTGTACTTACAATATAAGACATGAGTTCACTGTTCATCACTATGATGATTTCGTGTTGTCAGATGTTTTGTTTTCAGCATTGAAAATAAAATAAAACCACTTCAGCTGAACTTGTTGACTGTCATGCTAGATTTGCAGTGTCAATTTCTTCAACAAACAGTGGCCTTTGACTTTAGAAGCAACATGGTCAGGTGGTGTAACTGGTTAGCGTCAATTGGTGTAACCCATTGTTTCATAAAAACTATAATTATATACTTGGAAATTAATGTGAAATAAAATTAAATCATCTAGTTTAGTGTAATAACATAGTTTTTAACAATGTTTGCATAATTTGTCAAAGATTATTTAGAAAGCAGATGTGTTTTCAGCATATATTGGGCAAATATTGCAAAAACACACTGAAATGTACATTTAGAGATAACTCTAATAGAAAAACATTTGTGTGATATTTTCAAATTAAGTATTTATTTCTATGAGTACACTTTCATGCCATCTAGATGAATAAAATATTTAATATTTTAAATTCTTTGGCGGTTACACTATTTGACATTTTCAGGTATATTCAGTCTTAACTTTTGTAACAAAAATTGTGCAAAAGTCATTTTAATTACATAAAATCAACATAAATACACAATGTACATTTTAAATTACCTGATACATGCTTTTAAAACAAGTGTGTAAAATATTCACACATGCCCATTTCAGCTGTTACACTTGATAATTAGGCTAATTAAAATTATTAATAAAATAAATTAATTCAAATGTGATCTTACTGCACTACATTTATTTAAATAAATGTAAACTCGACCAGTATCAGAGTGCAAAACCCTGTTACTGTAAGTTACAGCCTTTGGGTTAAAGTCGTCATGGAAACAAAACAAAGCGCAGAACTGTGACAACGCCTCGAATGTGTAAAATGTCATGAGGCAGCAACAGCTTCACAGTATACGTCACAATACATAGAGACTGTCAAACAAGCAGATGTAAAACTGTCTAACATCTTGCAGAAAAAAGAAAAGAAAAAAGTTGTGTGAAATTCATGTTGCAGCCATAAAGCAGGACCGGAGAAGCAGCAGTGACTGGAGATGAAGAGCAGTGACACCAAAAGATGTGTATCATGCTTCAAGCTGCCCAAAATAACTTGGGAATATTTTGCTCTCTAAATAAAATTGAGTATCTCTACTCAGTATGTACTGTATGTACGTGTTTTTATTCAGCCAAACAATTTTACCACATTGGTTTTGTTCCAAATATGAGAGAAAAAACACAAGCTCATGCAGGAGCACAGACTGACCACAAGATGGCATCTAAAGCGGATTCTTCATAATTCTTTATAATTTATTTAGATTCTTTATAATTGATTATTTAATTGTTAAATTCAGGTTATAAGCGTTAGATTTCATTACAGATAGCATAATACATCATTGCATTACTGGAGCTTGCCAGTTAGCTAAGTGTCAAATAATTATCACATGGTCTGAACTAGACGTGGAAAAGCTCTTCCGACTGAGAACAATCACTTGTTCACTGGCCAAAGAAACACTGCTCAGCGCGGATGGGAGTAAGTCTGTTGTTAGTATTAGAAGTATTTTAGGCAGTGAAATGAGTTTATAACCTGGAAGTGTTTGAAGCAACCGGGGGAGGCCATCTATTCAGCATCCCCTTCTGACTGCTTCAGCATCCACTGTGTCCAGCTACACAGACCCGTTAGAAAGATGTGACAGGGAAGCAACACCCTCGCCTGCAAAAACAAAGTGTAAGGATGCGGTTCTGAAAAAGAGCCAGAGGGTTCACAGGGAGAGAAGATCAGAGGAAGGAGATAAAACATTATTATAAACCTACTCATGTAATATAGTAGTGCGTGCATATACAATTATTGTATTTTGTTGTTCTTTATATAAATCTGCCATTTGTTTCATGCTCTGAGATCTAACAGCATATGTTTATGGTTTTATTTGTTACCATTAGGCTTGTTTCATGTTCATTATAGCTGATGCAAGTAATGTAAATTATTTTCCGTGACATATGTTAATGTTTTAACGAGTTATGTAGCAACTAATAACTTACCATATCACATAAATGTGCCTCAATCTCCTCTAGTGTGGTTATCGTGTCATCTTCTGACTCTAGACCCCAGATAGCACACGTACATCTGTATGATGTCTGTTAAAGATCGCTTGATCTGGAAAGCATCTTCTGTGAACAAACATCTGCCAGATGTCTGCAAGATGTCATATTTACATACTTTCTAAATCATAAACATCTTAAAGACATCTAGGTTAATAAACGTCTATTTGACAACTGATAGGATTTGTCCTATAGACTTATTGGAGATGAGCAAATCTTTACTATATAAATGATAGACATCAAATAGATGTCTCCGTGATGTACGTGTGCTATCAGGGACATGGTGTTAAACTGATTTCATTTGTATTTAAATTCTATACTGACAAAGATTGTTATTGTATGATAATTGTTTGAAAACATTAATTTAATAATTACTCCTATAAAATTATGATTTGTGTTTTGTTCCAGAACCACAACTTTGCCATCAGTAAATGCTTTAATGAGATTCTGGAGTCTGGGATGAATTCTTCTAATCAGGCGTCATTTCTGACCAACTGTCTGCAGGGGCTTGATTCAGAACTAAAACTTAAAACCTCATTCACAACACTTTTTTTCATATTCCAGAAATGATTCAGCAGAGGACTCTGACTAAAGCTGAATATAGTTATTCTCTGAGAGCGGTCACATGCAGAGTGCAGAGATTACTGTAGCAAGGTGTTCTCTTATGTTTTCTCCGCCCTGAGGGTCTTGGTTTCGTAGCAGAACATCAGTGTTGTCATCTTGCTCAAGTGCTGCCTCAACTGGCTTAATAATATAACCAGACAAACGTTATGACGTATGCACAGTAAGCAACAGGGGCGGAATTTGACTCCGCCACCATGATTTCATGACCCCAAAGGACCTGATGTTTTGTGCCTTTGAATGATGGTGGTTGAATCAAGCTTCTGTTGGACTAGTGACAGTCTCCCTATATGGAGTTATTAGGGAGATTTGCCGATATATACCCACCATCTGTGACGGGACGAGGAGAACAGAGGACTCAAATACAGAGGATGGATGTATTCAGAGCGTTTATTCACTAAAGGCTCATGCAACAGAAATAACTGAAGAGACGCGAGCAGTCTCTGGGGTGATGCAGCTCCGGTCGGCAGCAAGATGCGGACCCAACAAGCTGAAACTGACCAAGACCCCGCACTAGCCCAGGATAACCACCTAAGAGTGGAGCGAGGCAGAGAGCAGAAGTCCTTCTCTCTACGCGTCCTGGGGTATAGACAAGACAGACGTGAGTAGACCCAGAGCACAACACGATCACAGCATACGACACAATCTACTGACAACAAGGACTAGTCAGGGGAGAAAATATACGGAGAGATAATGAGCGACAGATGGAATAGAAGCCGCTCGTGACAGGCGCAGCCCCACTGCCAGATCAGTGCTGATTGCACCTGCCATGAACTGCTGAAAAAGACATGAGAACACAGACAGCAGGGGGAGCCAGGAAGGCACCCTGACCCGTGACACCATCTCCAAGGATCAAACAAATTCCAGGTGAGTAAAACTGGTGGCAAATCAGTGGGCTGTTTTTGAAAACTATTGAGTCTTGAACTGATCCTGGGTAGCCTACAAAGATGACTAAACACTTTAGGGTCACAAACTGCTTGTAGTTGAATCGAGTAAATAATCTGAGGTATCTGTACTGTACTAGGTGGCTTGATTCTCACTTGGCAGCCATCAAAGCTGCCTACATCCTGTGATGTGTGCAAAAACTGCAAATCCATCTACAATCTCGTGCAATTCCTCAAAAGCTGGGAAATGAATTGCTCAGGCTCTTATGCTCAGAATATTAGCTTAATCTCAGTGAACAATGTCTTGGACATTGATAAATGTATTCCTAATATCTAATATCTCATTCATGAATATGTATGCAATCTACGTCATATCTTTACCCCAAATCATGAAAGAGTTAGATTTTTAAGGATATATAACCCAATGTGATTCAAAGTGATGAATCATCAGCAGAGTTTACAACTATCAACTATTTTAAAATAACACATTTTAAAATCAAATGCTTAAAAATGACTTGTATTTTTATTCTGCCGTTACACTTTACCAGTAAGTGCAGTGCCACACGTGTATGAGCACTATAGGGTTAACTTCATGTTTGTTAACGGACACTCACAAGTCAGCGATACTTGCGTAAGAAAATCTCACGTCTCAGTTGTTGTATGAAAATGTCTTCACTTCCTTTTTCTCACAGTCTACTGAAAACAATGAAATATAATATGTTGTATAGGCTGAAAGCATAATGTGATGAAGCAATCCCTCTGAGAAAAAATCTGGCAGGAAATACTTGTGCAAGAAAGCAATGCGCGTGACGCAAAGCTATCACAACCACACTCTCAGCATTAGTGTTTTTATTTTATTTTAACCAACAAGCAAGGCATAAAAACAGCTTGCCTTCCAGTGTACTCAGTGTCTGAATTCACTGGTTCAGGTCTGTTTAGGCAAGGCAAGGTAAGTTTATTTATATAGCACATTTCATACAAAATGGAAATTCAAAGTGCTTTATATAAAAGGAACTAAACTAATCATTAAAATATGACAATAAAACCAGAAATTTAAAATTATTAAAAAATGTATTTAAAATGAACTTAGAACAGTTAGAAACTAAAAAAAATAATATATACATAAAATACAGTGCAGTCAGTTCGGACATAGCACAGTGCTCATTCAAAACATGCACAGCTAAACAGATGAGTTTTGAGTCTGGATTTAAATGTGGCAAATGTTTTTGCACATCTGACCTCTTCTGGAAGCTGGTTCCAACTGCAGGCGGCATAATAGCTAAAAGCGGACTCCCCTGTTTAATTAGGTTTCAGCTGAACTCTGCAGGACAGTGGCCCTCCAGGAGCAGGATTGGACACCCCTGCACTGAGCAGGTATGATTGAGTCTACATGGTTCTCATGCAGTGGTTGCCCAGCAGTGGCTCATTATTGATCACAGTCAGTTTGAGTTTTGGTTCAGATTAGTTAATAGAGATTGTGGCAGAAACTGCTTCAGCAGCTGCCGCGGCCCAAGCAAGCTCATCGCCAAGACTGCGTCTGCATCTGAGGAGAGGAAAAGCACCCTGGACCAGACCAAAGGAACCGGTGCATCCAAGCTGAGACCAAGACAAAACCCGCTAAGAAAGCTGCTTCTTAAGCCAAAAAGTTAACAGCCAAGAAACCTGCCACTGATAAGAATATATAATGCCCAAAACGGCAGCAGCTAGGAAAACCCACAGCTAAGTATTCCCCAGGATGGCCAAGAAACCCGCTTGCTTAATAGAAATTGAAAAGCACCTAGAAAGCAGCGACTCATACACTGTAAAACTTTTCACTGTTAATTTGCAGTAATTGACTGGCAGCAGCTTCACCTTCAAAGTACGCTTTATTTTTAGTATTTCACTATATATAATTACAGTTTAGTAAAAATTTTCTTGTTAGTTGTAGAATACTGGCAGCACATTTTCACAAGTAGGGCTCGCTGCAGTCCACAAGATCCAGGAGGCGTGGCTGGATCCACATCTAGGGGGCGGAGATGGGGTGGATTTAGGGATCAGGGGGTGGAGATGGGTAGTTTTAGGTATATGTAAGGTGGGAGGAGTTGGATCTGGATAAAGATTTAAAAAAAAGCCAACATTTTGTTTTTCATTTGCAGAAACCGACTGCCTTGCATTGGCCAACTACCATTAATGTTTATAAACTAATATGTATAATGTGAGTATATTGGTCTTCTGAACTTGTTTAAGTCCACTAAAAAGAGGACCATCTCTTAAAATTAACCGAATTAAGCAAAATTAGAAGCATAATTTAACTTAAATCTGTTGCAGAGAACAGCTAGCTAATAACAGCATGTGCAAAAACACCTGAAATAAAACTTAATGTTAGCATTTACTCTCCTTTGAGTTCACAAAACCTATTTTTCTGTTAAGTGCAATGTGATTTCACAGTCATTTTACAGTAAACTACTGGCAGCAGGTTTGCCATGTATGATGGGTTTTCTAGAGTTTGTTTGCCGCAAAATTAATTTATGATTTATTATTGTTTTAAGTGTTTTTTTCTTGGTGTGTATTTTATTTGACCTTTTATTACAAAAGTGTTGCAGTTAATTAGATAATTAATGAAATATGTAAGTGTTGATTGAGCAACACCTGCTGTTAACACAAAATAATCACTGAAGGAAAGATTAAAAAGAGAGAGCAGGAGAGAAACGTCTAAGGTTACACATGTAACCATGGTTCCCTGAGAATAGGGAACGAGACGCTGCGTCCTCTAGAGGCCGTTATGGGAACGCCTTCAGCGTGACCGGTGTCTGAAGCATGAATGAAAAACAACAATGAACTTGACATTGGCAGGTGGCAGCCTGTGACGTAAGCGTCTGCGGGTATAAAAGAGCACCTGTGTAATACGTCATCCACTTCTTTGTCTGAAGGAGACGCAGGAATGCCCGAAGCATGGCCAAGAGATGCAGCGTCTCATTCCCTATTCTCAGGGAACCATGGTTATATGTGTAACCTGAGATGCTTCCTTTCGAAAGGGAATTCCACACTGCTATGGGAACGATATACCCACACTGCAATGCTGAGGGATTAGTGCCCAAATACTGGATTGCCTAGGTCAAAGAGGAACATCTTCCTTGCCCCAGCAATTCGTCGTGGCCAGGGCCTGAGCCAAATGCCTCCTAAAGGCAAGGTCAAAGCTCGCCACAGCATAGACTAGCTCACCCACCAAAGTATAGAACTCTAAAATTGGAGGTCTCAGCATAATGACTCTCTAACGAGAGAAGACCTAGCTACACTCAACGCTGGAGACAGGTATTGAAGCTCAGAAGAAAGAGCCTACACATTAATACTGCCTAACGGAGCTCTGGAGAGTGGAGGCTTCAGCAAAATGACTCTGTTAAATGAGAGGAAGCCTAGCAACACTCAATCCTGGTAGGGGAACTCTTAAGGTGCGTTCACACCAGACGCGAATAAAGCGAATTCATTCGCGCGTGAAATTCGCTCCATTCCCGCGTGAATTTCACTTAACCACAGGCGCGAATTCGCATCATGGGAGGGGCTTCTGCAGCAGCTTCCGTGTTGGTGTCTGTCTGCAAGGTTGTCCCTGACGTGGTGACTGCAATCTGGGACTGCTTAGTGAAGGAGTCCCATGGCAACCGACCGAATAGTTTTTGTTTATTATATCCTGTGCTGTTTATGTCCTTTATGTTTAACTCTTGTAAATATTCCCATCCTTTTGTCTTTTCTTTTGATTTACACCCTTTATATATTGTAAAGAATCACATCTTTTCAACCTCTCTTGTAAATATTGCTATCTTTTTTCATCCTTAACTCTTGTAAATATTTTCATAATTTTTTGTTCAAGTTTAGATTGTTATAATTTTCTTGTTTTTAAATGATAAATGGAGACAGCCCCCAAAAGTAATCCCTGTCTCGTTGTTGCATTCCCATTACACTATACCACTACACTGGTCCAATCACAAATAACTAGTTTTTACTATAGTATTGTGAGTGTATTTGAATAGGATATAATTAGAATGAATGCACAAATGTTTGCCATAAGTATTCTAGTCTTAACATAGAAATTATATTTGTATGTAACAAATATAAATTATGATTTACTATGTTGTGCACAAAGAAACACACCAAAACCTTTGGTCATTGTATAGAACATTTATTTATACAAAATAAATAAAATAAAATATAAAAACTATATATAAAAACTATTTACAAAGAACATTTACAACTATTTACATACAGGAATAAAAATTATCTTGCTTGGAAGAGGGAAGAGTGAGGGCCAAAGTGAAGGAGAAGAGAAAGGAGAGTAAGTCTGGTTCATTCCCTGCAGAGATTGCTGCATATTTGTTAAAACTAGTCTATAGGCTCCAATTGTTGCAAATTAAGCAGAACTGTGCTGCTTTCATAAATTAATTTGTGTATTTTAAATTTGATGAATTATTTCATCTGAGGTGGCAACCTCTGCAGGGAAAGGACCAGACTCAAGAGGAAGAGCTCATCCTCTGAGTGTGGGGTGGCGCTGGAGCTACAGGACGGGTCCGGGGTGCTTTTAGGAGCTACCGCTCCACCTCCGATGGCTGCTCCCCACGCCTTCTCTGAGCTCTTCTTCTTGGTGGTTCTGTATCAAATGATAACACATTTTGTACAATGAGAAGGCAGAAAAGGATTAAACTCGTTCACAAACCGAGTGCTTACTGTAAGTATAATATGGATGTAAACATGGTCATTATTGCCTGTACACACCTGTGGGTAAAGCAGCAGATGCTGAAGGGCTGGCAGAAGCAGAAGCAGGTTCTGGGAGAGGGGACTCAGGCTCACTGCCATCAAAAGAACCAGTCGGCTCTGTCATGACAATATTAAATATTAATACAACATTACACACATTGCACATTACACCAGTCAGAGATAAATTAATTTAGACTTTATCATAAAAAAACAACGTATTTGCACTCTTGCGTTGCTTCACTTGTCAACACACCTGTCTCTGACTGCCCTGCTGCTGCTTCTGTCTCGTCCTGATCTGACCCACTCCTCTTCTCCTCTCCTTTAAATATGTGTCCTTCAGACTCTTCCACTTCTTTCTGCACACTTCCTCTGAATAAACACATTAACTCGGCAGCGGCAATGTAGTTGTAAAATACGGCGAATACGCTCAATTGTCCGGTGTTCTGATGATTTGTGCTACCCGCTCAGATTGTGCTGCCTAAAGTTACATAAGATAGGTAGCACAAATCGATAGCGAAAAATGCTAACTATCAGATTGTGCTACCAGCATCTTATTCATGTGGTTTGAGGCTTTTTTTAATGTCCATACCTACCCCATACCCTAAACCTACCCGTCCACACCTACTCTTACCCTAAACTTACTCTTAAAACAATGCAAATATATTATTGGTAGCACAATCTGATAGGTAATTTAGCATGTTTCGTTGGTACACCGGCTTTAGCTAGCTTGTAGTCTCAATATGTATATATATATATATATAGCTCAAAGTGTGTAAAGAGCGTTTTTTACAACTTACCAGATTGTCCGACCTCCTCAATGCCTTTCCAAGCAAGATCCTTTTCATTCCTGTCTCTATAAAAGTACGAAGATGTATCGTACAGCTCCGGGTATCCACATACAGCGAGATGATTTTGTCCGCCATTGTCAAAGTCAGCTTTATTGTCAATTCTGCCATATGTACTGTACATACATACAGAGAATTGAAATTGCGTTACTCTCAGACCCTTGGTGCATACAGATAACACTAAACACTAACAGTAGAACGTAAATAAAGATAATACAAATCAAATATATATATATACACATACACATACATATATAAAATGCAACTATTTCAAAATACAAGTAAGGACAAGTCAAAAAAAATTAAATAAAAAAAATAGATAAAGTAGATAAAGTAGCATAGGCACATGTTAGATATAGAGTACAAACCAGTGAAAATAAACAAACAGTGCAGATATAATTGGTGTAGTGCAAAAGGGCTTATCCGTCTATTTAAAGTGACAAAGCTCAGAGAGCAGACTTTATTCAGACTTTCAGATGAGGTAGTTGAATGAGATCTGTCCAATGCTGTACAAGGTGACTGGTGCTGGTCACTGTGTGTGTGTGGGGGGGGGGGGGTCTGTGAGTGTGTGTGTGTGAAGAGTAGAGGGTCAGAGTTCAATGTGCATGGCACAAAAGAGAGAGAAGGGGGGAGATGGGAGAGAGTTGAGCTTCTGGACAGCCTGATGTATGAAGCTGTCCTTCAGTCTGCTGGTCCTGGCCTGGAGACTCCGCAGTCTCCTCCCTGATGGCAGCAGATTGAAGAAGCTATGTGAGGGGTGGGTGGGATCACCTTCAATGCAGAGGGCTTTGCGGGTGAGATGGGTGCTGTAGATGTCCTGGCGGGAGGGGAGAGCGACACCAACTATCTTCTCAGCTGCTCTCACTATCCATTGAAGGGTCTTGCGGCAGGACGCGTTGCAGGCGCCATACCACACAGTGATGCAGCTAGTCAGAATGCTTTCGATGGTGCCTCTGTAGAAGGTGTACATGATGGGGGCCGGGGCTCTGGCTCTTTTGAGTTCGCGGAGGAAGTAGAGACGCTGCTGTGCTTTCTTGGCCGGTGCTGCAGTGTTGTTAGTCCAGGAGAGGTCCTCTGTGATGTGCACACCCAGGAACTTGGTGCTGCTCACTCTGTCCACAGTCGCACCATTGATGGTCAGAGGAGCATGCTGAGTGTGCACTCTCCTGAAGTCAACAACAATCTCCTTCGTCTTCTCCACATTCAGAGAGAGATTGTTGTCACTGCACCACCCTGCCAGGCGACTCACCTCGCTACTGTAGTTTGTCTCATCTCTGTTGCTAATGAGACCCACCACAGTCGTGTCATCCGCAAACTTAATGAACAGGTTAGAGTTGTGTGACGGTGTGCAGTCGTGGGTCAGCAGAGTGAAGAGGAGGGGGCTCAGCACACATCCTTGGGGGAGGGCCCTGTGTTCAGTGTGATGGTGCTGGATGTGTTAATGCCGACCCGTACTGCCTGAGGTCTCCCAGTCAGGAAGTCCAAAAGCCAGTTGCACGGAGAGGTATTGAGCCCCAGCTGGACCAATTTGTGAGTGAGCTGTTGAGGGATGATTGTATTGAATGCTGAACTGAAGTCTATGAACAGCATTCTGACATACGAGTCTTTTTTTTCCAGATGTGTGAGGTCTGGGTGGAGGGCGGTGGCGGTGGCGATGGCGTCATCGGTCGAGCGGTTGGACCGATATGCAAACTGGAAGGGGTCCAGGGAGGGGGGGAGGACAGACTTGATGTGGTGCATGACTAGTCGTTCAAAGCACTTCATGAGGATAGGAGTGAGTGCGACTGGCCGATAGTCATTGAATCAGGATGGATATGACTTCTTCGGGAATGGAATGATGGTGGTAGCCTTGAAGCATGTGGGGACAACAGTCTGACTTAGCAAGATGTTGAAAATGTCTGTTAAGACATCTGTGAGTTCCACTGCACAGTCTCTCAATACACGCCCAGGAATGTTGTCAGGACCCGGGGCTTTACGTGCATTGATCCTGCTGAGGGATCTCCTCACGCTGTCTGGGGACAGCGTCATCACCTGGTCGCCGGGAGGAGGTAGAGTCTTCTGTGCAGTGGTGCTGTTTTGTGCCTCAAAGCGAGCGAAGAAGGCATTCAGCTCGTTCAGCAGGGGGTTGGTACTGTCACAGGTCTGTGGTAGGGGCTTGTAGTCCGTAATGGTCTGAATCCCTTGCCACAGGCTCCGAGTGTCTCTGCTGTCGCTGAAATGATTGGTTATCCTCCTGGAGTACTGTCTCTTAGCCTCTCTGATGCCGCGGGTTAGGTTGTCCCTAGCTGTCTTCAGGCCCTCCTAATCTCCAGCTATAAAGACAGCGTTCCGAGCCTTCAGGAGTCTGTAGACCTCCCCCGTCAGCCACGGCTTCTGGTTGGCCCGGACAGTGATGGTCTTCGTGACTGTTACATCATCAATGCATTTGGTGATGTAGGCAGTGACAGTCTCTGAGTACTCTTGGAGGTCTGGGGTGTTGTTGTATGTGGCAGCCTGCTTAAACATATTCCAGTCAGTGATGTTAAAACAGTCTTGAAGTGCCTCTGACGACCCTTCCGGCCACACTTGTATCTGTTTGTGAACTGGTTTGGTGACATTAACGATCGGTCTGTATGCAGGCATTAGCATGACAGTGATGTGGTCTCTGCAGGACATCTACCTCAAACGCTGTAAAAGCAGAGCTGCTAAAATCATCAAAGACTCTAATCACCCCGGTAACCATCTTTTCCGTTTACTGCCTTCTGGCAAGCGCTTCAGGAGCATGATGGCCAAAAACTGAGAGACTGAGGAGGAGCTTCTTCCCTCGGGCCATCAGGCTCCTTAACAAACTCTGTTTCATAAACATTTACAAGACTCATTATTAACTGTAAAAAAATAAATAAAAAAAAAAAAAACATTCATATTCTCATCATCCGTATTGCTGCTATGTGTACATACCCAGTACAACCCGTTTGCACCTCCCTCTTGTTTATATTACTATTTATTAAGTCCCATATACTGTTTTTGCACATCTTACTTGTTTTGCACATCTTGTTTTGCCCTTTTCTTTATTCTATTACACATTTTACTCTTTATTTATCTTTTTTACCTATATATATGCTCTTGTGTGGTGTTACTTTTATATAATTTGTATTCTCTGCACTGTCCGCTCTCTGAGCGGACCTGATTTGATCTACATTTCACTTTTGATTATACCCTGTATAATGTATTATGTGACAAATAAAGAAACCTTGAACCTTGAGGTGCCAAGATGGGGGAGGGGTAGGGCTCCTACAACTACTATTGTAGCTTCGGATTTCTGTCTCCGCTCGCTGCGTCGTGATCACGTCACTACTAGAGCAAGCTCCTGATTGGTTTACGCGGCGCGAATATCCGCCAAAGTTCAGATTTTTCAATTCGCGCTATTTGCTCGTCAAACGCTCGAAATGCTCAATTCGCGCCGCGTTATTCGCGCCGCTTGATTGTCTATCGCGTCTTTGCATTGACTTACCATGTAAATAATTTGCGCTTAACGCTTCATTCGCATCTGGTATAAACGCACCTTTAAGAGTGGAGGTCTCAGCATAATGACTCAAAAATGAGGAGACCTGACTACACTCAGCGCTAGAGACAGCTAGTGAGGCTCACAATAGAGCCTACATACTAATAGTGCTGCCTAAGCGGAGCTCTGGAGAGCGGAGACTTCAGCAGAATATCTCCCTAAGCGAGAGGAAGCATAACAACGCTCAATCCTCTCTAAAACTAGAGGAAGCCTAGTATCACTCAGCCCCAGAGCATGTGAGCGGAGCTGAGCGGTGAGAATTTCCGCTCCCCGCTCACGTGGGTGTTCGCTCCCCCCGCTCCACCGCTCAAAGTCGGACCAGATCGCTCCGCTCAATTCCGCTCCCCGCTCATCTACAATTTCCTCCCGCTCCGGTGAAATCGCTCCACACTCGCTCAAATTTAAAATTACTCTGCATGCCTAAGACCGGAAAGGAAAGGAAAGGAAAGGTAAGGAAAATCAACACGCAGCAAACCCGCTCCGTGACGCGTCCGCCACGCAGCCTATATCCTATAAAGAACTCACAGCAACATCAGTCAAAATAGAACATATATTTATTTAAAACTATAGGCTAACTATAAGTATAGGCTGATGGTTTCGTTAATTGTTGAAGGCACAGGTGAATTCTGGGTGGATGTGTGCATGCCCTAGGCTCGTGGTGTGAGCGGTATCGGAGCGGAACCGGAGCGAGACAGAGCGATCGCTCCAGCCTTTGGATAAAAACCCGCTCCGCGCTCCGACTATATTTTGCACGCTCCGCTCCCCGCTCGCTCCCCGCTCCGCTCCGCTCACATGCTCTGCTCAGCCCTAGACGAGGAGCTCCTAGGAGTGGAGGTCTCAGCATAACAACTCTCTAAAACAAGAGGAGACCTGACTACATTTAACGCTAGAGACAGTTGGTGAGGCTCAAAGAAAGAGCCTGTATTCAGCATCCCCTTCTGACTGCTTCAGCATCCACTGTGTCCAGCTCCACAGACCCGTTAGAAAGATGTGACAGGGAAGCAACTCCCTCGTCTGCAAAAAACAAAGTGTAAGGATGCGGTTCTGAAAAAGAGCCAGAGGGTTCACAGGGAGAGAAGATCAGAGGAAGGAGATAAAACATTATTATAAACCTACTCATGTAATATAGTTGTGCGTGCATATACAATTATTGTATTTTGTTGTTCTTTATATAAATCTGCCATTTGTTTCATGCTCTGAGATCTAACAGCATATGTTTATGGTTTTATTTGTTACCATTAGGCTTGTTTCATGTTCATTATAGCTGATGCAAGTAATGTAAATTATTTTCCGTGACATATGTTAATGTTTTAACGAGTTATGTAGCGACTAATAACTTACCATATCACATAACTGTGCCTCAATCTCCTCTAGTGTGGTTATCGCATCATCTTCTGACTCTAGACCCCAGATAGCACACGTACATCTGTATGATGTCTGTCAAAGATCGCTTGATCTGGAAAGCATCTTCTGTGAACAAACATCTGCCAGATGTCTGCAAGATGTCATATTTACATACTTTCTAAATCATAAACATCTTAAAGACATCTAGGTTAATAAACGTCTATTTGACAACTGATAGGATTTGTCCTATAGACTCATTGGAGATGAGCAAATCTTTACTATATAAATGATAGACATCAAATAGATGTCTCCGTGATGTACGTGTGCTATCAGGGACATGGTGTTAAACTGATTTCATTTGTATTTAAATTCTATACTGACAAAGATTGTTATTGTATGATAATTGTTTGAAAACATTAATTTAATAATTACTCCTATAAAATTATGATTTGTGTTTTGTTCCAGAACCACAACTTTGCCATCAGTAAATGCTTTAATGAGATTCTGGAGTCTGGGATGAATTATTCTAATCAGGCGTCATTTCTGACCAACTGTCTGCAGGGGCTTGATTCAGAACTAAAACTTAAAACCTCATTCACAACACTTTTTTTCATATTCCAGAAATGATTCAGCAGAGGACTCTGACTAAAGCTGAATATAGTTATTCTCTGAGAGCGGTCACATGTAGAGTGCAGAGATTACTGTAGCAAGGTGTTCTCTTATGTTTTCTCCGCCCTGAGGGTCTTGGTTTTGTAGCAGAACATCAGTGTTGCCATCTTGCTCAAGTGCTGCCTCAACTGGCTTAATAATATAACCAGACAAATGTTATGAAGAATGCACAGTATGCAACAGGGGCGGAATTTGGCTCCGCCACCATTCAAAGGACCTGATGTTTTGTGCCTTTGAATGATGGTGGTTGAATCAAGCTTCTGTTGGACTTGTGACAGTCTCCCTATATGGAGTTATTAGGGAGATTTGCAGAAATATACCCACCATCTCCAAGGATCAAACAAATTCCAGGCGAGTAAAGCTTGTGACAAATCAGTGGGATGTTTTTAAAAGCTCTTGAGTCTTGAACTGATTCTGGGTAGCCTACAAAGATGACTAAAAATTCACCTTTATTCTCACAAACTGCTTGTAGCTGAATCGAGTAAAAGCTGAGGTATCTGTACTGTACTAGGTGGCTTGATTCTCACTTGGCAGCCATCAATGTTGCCTACATCCTGTGATGTGTGCAAATCCATCTACATTCTCCTGCAATTCCTCAAAAGCTGGGAAATGAATTGCTCAGGCTCTTCTGCTCACAATCTTAGCTTAATCTCAGTGATCAATGTCTTGGACATTGATTAATGTATTAATAATATCTAATATGTCATTCATTAATATGTATGCAATCTGCTTCATCTTTTTACCCCAAATCATGAAAGAGTTTGATTTTTAAGGATATATAACGCAAAGTGATTCAAAGTCGTTCACAACTATTAACTATATTAAAATAACACTGTCTTTATTTTAAAATCAAATGCTTAAAAATGACTTGTATTTTTATTCTGCCATTACACTACCAGTAAGTGCAGTGCCACACGTGTATAGAGCACTATAGGGTTAACTTCATGTTTGTTAACGGACACTCACAAGTCAGCGATGCTTGCGTAAGAAAATCTCACGTCTCAGTTGTTGTATGAAAATGTCTTCACTTCCTTTTTCTCACAGTCTACTGAAAACAATGAAATATAATATGTTGTATAGGCTGAAATCATAATGTGATGAAGCAATCCCTCTGAGAAAAAATCTGGCAGGAAATACTTGCGTAAGAAAGCAATGCGCGTGACGCAAAGCTATCACAACCACACTCTCAGCATTAGTGTTTTTATTTTATTTTAACCAACAAGCAAGGCACAAAAACAGCAGGCCTTCCAGTGTACTCAGTGTCTGAATTCACTGGTTCAGGTCTGTTTAGGCAAGGCAAGGTAAGTTTATTTATATAGCACATTTCATACAAAATGGAAATTCAAAGTGCTTTACATAAAAGGAAGTAAACTAATCATTAAAATTTACAATAAAACCAGAAATTTTAAAACATTTAAAATTATTTAAAAATTGATTTAAAATTAATTTAGAAAAGTTAGAAACAGATATAAAAAATAATATATACATAAAATACAGTGCAGTCAGTTCCGACGTAGCACAGCGCTCATTCAAAAAATGCACAGCTAAACAGATGAGTTTTGAGTCTGGATTTAAATGTGGCTAATGTTTTAGCACATCTGACCTCTTCTGGAAGCTGATTCCAAATGCAGGCGGCATAATAGCTAAAAGTGGACTTGTTTAATTAGGTTTCGGCAGTACTCTGCAGGACAGTGGCCCTCCAGGAGCAGGATTGGACACCCCTGACTGAGTCTACATGGTTCTCATGCAGTGGTTAAATGTGCAGTGCTGCCCAGCAGTGGCTTATTGTTGATCACAGTCAGTTTGAATTTTATTTCAGATTCGTTCATACAGATCATAGCAGAAACCACTTCAGCAGCTGCCGCGGCCCAAGCAAGCTCATTGCCAAGACTGCGTCTGCATCTGAGGAGAGGTAAAGCACCCTGGACCAGACTAAAGGAACCGGCGCATCCAATGTGAGACCAAGACAAAACCCGCTAAGAAAGCTGCTTCTTAAGCCAAAAAGTCAACAGCCAAAAAACCTGCCACTGTTAAGAAGCTATAATGCCAAAACTGCAGCAGCTAGGAAAACCTAGAGCTAAAAATTGCCCAGGACGGCCAAGAAACCCACTGCTAAAAAGAAATTGAAAAGCACCTAGAAAGCAGTGACTCATACACTGTAAAACTTTTCACTATTAATTTTCAAGGCTTCACCTTCAAAGTACGCCTTATTTTTAGTATTTCACTGTATATATATAAATTACAGTTTAGTAAAAATTGCCTTGTTAGTTGTAGAATACTGGCAGCACATTTTCCCAAGTAGGGCTCGCTGCAGTCCACAAGATCCAGGAGGCGTGGCTGGATCCACATCTAGGGGTGGAGTTTGGTAGGTTTAGGGATCAGGGGGTGGAGATGGGTAGGTTTAGTTATATGTAAGGTGGGAGGAGTTGGATCTGGATAAAGATTTAAAAATTTGTTTTTCATTTGCAGAAATCAGCATGTGCAAAAATACCTGAAATAACACTTCATTTCAGCATTTACTCTCCTTTGAGTTCACAAAATCTATTTTCTGTTAAGTGCAATGTGAATTCACAGTAATTTTACAGTAAACTACTGGCAGCAGGTTTGCCATGCATGATGGGTTTTCTAGAGTTTGCTTGCTGTAAACTGTTTTTATGATTTAGTATTGTTTAAGTATTTTTGTTTCTTGGTGTGTATTTTATTTGACCTTTTATTACAAAAGTGTTCCAGTTAATTATATAATTAATTAAATATGTAAGTGCTGATTGAGCATTAGGGACACCTGCTGTTAACACAAAATAATCACTGAAGGAAAGTGGAAAAAGAGAGAGCAGGAGAGAAACGTCTCAGGTTACACATGTAACCATGATTCCCTGAGAATGGGGAACGAGACGCTGCGCCCTCTAGAGAGCGCTATGGGAACGCCTTCAGCGTGACCGGTGTATGAAGCATGAATGAAAAAACAACAATGAATATATATATATTTTTTTTTTATTGCATATGAACATATATAACAACAAGAGAAATGCAACTTTGCATATAAATGCCATCAGTACACAAGATTGCAAATGAAAAAAATAATAAATAAATAAAGCCAGAGGAAGAAGGAAAACAAAATAAATAAAACAACTAAAATAATGAGGATGGTACAGTTTACTTGTCTATTTCAAATAATAGATAATGTTAGAAGTCCTGAGAGCTTTTTTTGCTTTACATTTATATACCGTATTACAGTATTGTTTAAATTTGTTAATACAATTATAACCAGTAATTGAATAATATACGCTTTATCTTTTTCTATCCCATAGTCATCAACATATATCATTATATCAGACCCACCCAGTTTAATAGCTGTATTAAGTTTTCTTGTAATGAAATTCTCGACATCAACCCAAAATATCTTTGTATAAATGCAATGAAAAAATAAATGCAAAATAGTTTATTTTTCATTGCTACAAAATTCACAGGAGTAGTCAATATTCAATTTAAATCGTTCCAATACATGTTTCACTGGATAAATTCTATGCATTATTTTATATGAAACTTCCTTTACTTTGTTATTAACAAAGAATTTATCAACCGTTCTCCGAGCCTTACGCCAATCTAAGTCTCCAAATATTGATGACCAAAAAAATCTAGCTGGAGGATATGTAACAAAATGATTTATGTTTATATAAAATATCTCTATTATTCCAGATATAATATCTTCTAGGGAAAAAGTTGTGTTTATAGGCCAATGTCCACGCCATGAAAGCTTGTTGATGAAATCTTGCAAGTTTTACTGGAATTTTGTCAATACAATAATTATATTTTAACACAAATTCAAGACCACCGACTGACTTAAACAAAAATTTTGGTAAAGTGTTCCAAATATTATCTTTCTTTTTTTAGTACTGCGTAATCCAATTAATTTTAAATACATTGTTTAGGTATCATAATTTAATACCTCCAGGCCCCCATTGTCCTTTGAATTGCATAATATCTCTTTTCTCGAATAATGTGGTTTTATTTTCCAAAATAAAGTCGAAGAGTGATTTGTCCAACGTTTTAACTACTTTAGAAGGTAAATCAAGTGATAAGCAAACATAAACTGACCTGGAAATTCCTTCCGCCTTGGACAAAAGGACCCTCCCCTGCAAAGATAAAATAACCACATATTAAATCTATTGTTAGTTTTTCTAATTATTGGATCAAAGTTTAAATCATTATGCATTTTTTCATCTTTACATATGATTACTCCAAGGTAAGTCACAGTGGTTTTGATTGGAATACCAGATATATTTGATAAATTGCTGTTTTTTAATGGAAAAATAACGGATTTATTCAGATTAATACATAATCCTGATACAAATTAAAATCATTAATACAATAAACAGCTTTATTAACTTCATGTATATCTTTTAGAAAGATTGTTGTATCATCTGCAAATTGACATAGCTTAAATTCTTTTCCCATAGTTGTAATACCTTGAAAATATCCTTGAGATATGAGATAAAGAGCTAATAATTGGGTTGCTAACAGAAAAAGAAAAGGAGAAAATGGACAACCTTGTCTTATTCCTCTGCCAATTTCAAATCTATTAGATGTTCCTTGGGACAATTTTACAGAACTAGTGCATCCCTTGTATAACGTTTTAACAGCTTTTAAAAAATACTTGCCAAATCCGAAGAAATCTATCGGTTTAAACAAAAAAATCGTGTTCTGACGTGTCGAAAGCCTTATGGAAGTCAACAAATAATATTATCTGATATGTATTCATTATAATCCACCATGTCTAAAATCAATCTAATATTGTTTCTAATGTGTCGTCCTTGAATAAATCCAGTCTGTTCTTCATCAATAATGTCTTCTAATCCATGTTTCAGTCTTTTAGCAAATATATGTGCAAAGACTTTTGCATCATTATTTAAAAGACTAATAGGCCTCCAATTGTCTAAGTAAAGAATGTCTTTTTGTGGTTTTGGAATTAGAGTAATTACCCCTTGTTTTAATGAGTCAACTCTCCTTTATCTATAGATTCTTTATATACTGCGAGCAAAAACGGTGCTAATTTATCCCTAAATATTTTATAAAATTCACTGAGAAGTCCATCGTTACCTGGAGAGCGATTATCTTTTAAATAACCAAAACATTCTTTAATATCCTCTAGTTTTATCTCATCATCACAAAATAATTTGAAATCTTTACTAATAGTTTTTGCTTTCCCCAAACCATTCAGAAATATATCCATGTCAGAATTAACTGAATTGGAGTAGTAAAGATGTTTATAAAATTGAGTGACATATAGTGGGATATCTACTTCTGATCCTCCGACACTATATTATTTATTAATAATTTATTTAATGAAGACATTTCTCCACTTCTCTTTTCCAGGTTAAAAAAATACTTAGTATTCTTTTCCCCCTGTTCCAACCAAGTTTGCCTTGATCTTGTAAAATCACCCCTTGCTTTCTCTTCGTAAAGAGTGTCTAATTCTATTTGAAATGATGACAAATGTAATCATTCTTGGGAAGTTCTTTTTTTTTTACTAGACAACTCCATAATTTCTTTTGTAATTCTAAATTCCTTCTGTCGTTTAGCAAAAGCAAACTTTTTCCCCATTAAAATTGCTAAATTCCTTACTTCATATTTAGTGAGCTCCCAATATTTCCCAAAGGTATTCATTATATTAGCCTGAGTCCAATATCTGCCAATAATTTCTATTGCTTTCATTTTGAATGTTTCATTTTCCAATAAAGTTTTATTAAGTTTCCAGTATCCTCTATTTTTATATTTACTTGAACCATACACATTTATGTAAATTGCTATTCCTTTATGATCTGTTAAGATGGAAGGCTCTATAGAAACAGACTGAACATACATTTCCAATGCATCTGAAATTAAAAAATAATCGATACGTGACTGCTTAGACTGATCTTTGTTATTCCAAGTATACGAAAGTTGGTTTGGATTTTTGTAACGCCAAATATCTATTAACCCTAAACGAAGGCATACGTTTTTTATTTCACACATACCATCTTCTTTGGGTGGCCATCTATCTAATAAGTCATTATGAACGCAGTTAAAATCCCCTCCCCATATTATTTTAGCATCAGGGAATTTGTTCTTGATCTGCATCAATTTGAATGCAATATTTCCATAAAATATGTTATTTTGTTGCTTGTTGTTGGTAGCATATGAATTCACCAAAATGTAATGTGACTGATCAACGTTTACTTCCAGTATTACCAATCTTCCAGAATGATCTGTCTCATGGCTAAGAACATGGCCCTTAAATGTCCCCTTGAGTATTGCGACCCCTGCTGCTCTATTACTGCCATGGGCAAACCAGATATCATTTCCCCATTGACTTCTCCAAAACTTTTCATCTTCATTACTTGAATGTGTTTCATGCACAAAGTAAAAATCTGTACCTTTCCCTTTACAATATACAAATAAAGATTTCCTTTTTAAAAGATTACGTAAACCTCTGGAATTAATTGAAAAAATTGAAACAGACATAAACTTCAAACAATCACTTTTTTGTTAGTGTTTAACATTCAACCAAGTAGGGTCACTAATTTCTATGCAGATGTCTTTCACGGTAGCTTTTATGTTTTCATCAGATTTCTAATTTCTCATGTAAAGGCGCAAATTCCAATGTCTGCTGTACCTTTCTGCATCGTTAATTTTTTGCTCCATTTCTGAAATCCTTCCCTAAAATTCAGTGCACTGGACTTTGAGGCATGCGTTTTCTTTTTTTAATTCTGCTACATCTTGATGGCAGCTATCGAGTGATTTCTTGATACCTTCGATTTGAAGTGTATTTTGCTTAACTGCCATGTCCGTTTGATCAGCTCTCTCGTCGATTTTTTCAGTCAGAATCCGAATGATGTTTTCTTGCAATTCACTTAGAGATGTTTCCTTCCCTTGATTAGTTTTAGTTTTCTTTTTTACATGTTTAGTTGAGGTGTTTGGGTCAGAGTTACAATCGCCTCCGTCTTTTACTTTGCAAGCATAAGAGTGAGCTTCCAGTATTTGCCTTTTCTCCTTTGCAGCTGGCTCAATCTTCACGTCATCCTCTTCTTTGTCTGAAGGAAACGCAGGAATGCCTGAAGCATGGCCAAGAGACGCAGCGTGGCCAACAAACACACTCTGTTCAAAAACTAAATTCTTCAAGAATCAGGAGAGAACAGAAACTGCCAAGAATACATCGCATTAAGCTTGTTCTACTCCCTCAAGAAGCAGACGCGCTCATGCAAATGCTAACTAAATCTCAAGTAAAGCTTTACCTCTGCTGGTAGTAGGTTTGCGAATGCAAACAGAGAGCACATCATATTCTCTCGTGAGTCAAACACATGTGCTTCCATACACAAGGTTTTGCTTAAAGACAAAGAAGAGGATGACGTATTACACAGGTGCTCTTTTATACCCACAGACGCTTAAGTCAGAGGCTGCCGCCTACCAATGTCAAGTTCATTGTTGTATTTTCATTCATGCTTCATACACCGGTCACGCTGAAGGTGTCCCCATAGCGCTCTCTAGAGGACGCAGCGTGGAGTTCCCTTTCGAAAGGGAACACAAGAACTACTTGTTTTTCTCTTTCCTTTAGTGATTCTGCTTGTTGACAGCAGCTGTTCATCAGTGTCTGAATTCACTCGTTTGTGTTCAATCTCTCTGTCAGCTGGACTGTATTAGTAAACCCATGTAGGGAATATTGAATGAGGGTGTAGGGACATGGCCCGTGCCCGCAGCCAGATTATTTTGCTAGCGGCTGAAATAGATCTGTCATGACAGCAAGAGTTACTCACAATCACTTCGTCTTTAGTCATTTTGCCTTCAAAATAAAAGTATGAGAGTTTTTTGCAGCAATTTATTTTGAGATTAATTCAGAGCTTTTCATTTGAAAAGTTCTGAGAGACATTGAAAAGAGTCTGTGTTTGTGCTGCTGTGTGCATATAGCCTGCTGTCAGTGCTTCAATTTTGCTCTTTAGTGTCTCTGTTTGGAGCGGAAAGGCCACTTTAAAGGTGCCATGCTTCGTCTCGTGGTGCCGTCTAATATTATATTCTTTGCAAACAGTGACAGCTTTGTTGCGGACAAGACACACCGGCTTTGCATTCACAAAACTAGGTAGAATGAATGCATAGATGTCTTTCCATTCTTCTTTGTATGCCCTATTTTCGGTGTCAACTTTCCTCTTTAGATTCTTTGATAGTGTCATTTTCTCTCAACAGCTAGCTTAAATGTTAACATCACTCTGCACACGACGTAATAGCGTACCTCCAGCATGCAAACAATAATAAAAAAAAAATGCAGTTTAGTATGTGAGGATGCCAAACGGAATAATTCTGAGTGGAAAAGTAGTCTTCATCAAATCATTATTACAATAAGTTAGGCTCCATTGTGTAACAAGCAAATTAAAATGATACACATTTATTATTCACAATATGGAAAGAGGAAATAAAACATAGCTCGTTAAGAGCATGGCTCAAACATGCCATTAATGGGCTAATTCAAGTCTTCTTTAATTTTTTTGTGTTATTTGTATCCATTCTGCATCTCCCACATATGTGTGTTTTAGCAAGGCGGTCTATATTGGTGGATGAAGATACTTGCCAGGCTACGTGTCACTACTCTGCTCTATTAATTTATCCAGTGTACAACCCAGACACCGCCACACAAATGTGGCGTTTTGTTAATGACTGTCCTACTACAGGATTTAACACAGGGTAACAGCTCACAACCAGTGACAAGAGACACTGTAACAGTCTGTCACAGGCAATTCAATTGCATTTTTCATCAATTTATTTCTAAAATGATCCTTTGACTATTTTCTGATCCACCATCTAGTTGCAAATGTTATTTTGCCCCGATGCAAAACTTGCTTGACCTCTGAAGTAGGGTGTGATTTAGGACAGTCTCTGGGTGTCGACTCTGAACGCTGATCATTTATGAGATAAAGTCAAGATAAATGTTTGTTGTAACGGTGGACTACAAGAATGATGTAGAAGTTTTCACCATAAAGCTTACACTGTTTAGACCTGAGATAAAACGGATTTCACTGTAAATTATCCCATTTTCAGCAGTAAGAAAAAATGTGTTTTAAAGTTTGTTTTGTAGAAAATCAGTTATTATGATATGATACAATCAAATGTATTATAACTAGTTGGTTGAATGCAAATATTTGGACTTGAAGTTGAAAAATAATCTCAAGTAAGAATCAGGTAGCTAATTAGCATCAGCTAACGATATATTTTTTTTTCAAATTGGCTATTATAATTTTGTAAATCATAATTCATAATGATTATATGTGACCCTGGACCACACAACCAGTCTTATGTCGCTGGGGTATATTTGTAGCAATAGGCAAACATACATTGTATGTGTCAAAATTATTGATTTTTATTTTATGCCAAAAATCATTAGGATATGAAGTAAAGATCATGCTCCATGAAGATATTTTGTAAATTTCTTACTGTAAATATATCAACACTTCAATGGAAAGCTTATTTATTCACTTAAGACTAGTTTTGTGGTCCAGGGTCACATATTATCCTTAATTTTCATCTAAAGCTGCGCTGTACTTTGATTTCAATGTAAATGTATAAAGCTAATTGCTTTCATCCCACCTGTGGAGCAAAACGCCCCCCAAATTAATGTTTTATTAAAAATCGAATAACATGAAAACTCTGGACATTTTTCATATTTGATTTAAAATGTATGTAACTGTCACTAAAACTATGATAATTATTCTGGACACATTTAACTTTTGTTTAACAGAAATGAAATAAAAATAAAGGTCCTTAGGGGTTGTTTCCTCCACAGTATGAATTATATTACTGGATCTACTTTTGTGTGGTAATCACCCCCAGGTCTCAGTCAGGGCATGAAATAAGTATCTATATACGTTCATAGCCATTACTGAACAGTAAGGTGAAGTCAGCTAAAATGGGTCACGTTTTTTGTAAATTACTTATAATACCATCAAATAAGCTATGCATGAGATCGAATGATATTCTTATAAATTAGTATGGGTTTCTTAAATATATTTATATTTTTTAACTGTGAAAAAGTAAAAAAAATAGTTAGAGTATCCCCAGGTGTCTTTTTGAGCCACGGCACAACATTCAGGTAAAATGGGCCGGCTGTTCAGGTAAAATGGGCCATTATAAAAAGAGAACAACACGGGTCATTTCAGCTTAAATCAGTTATTTTTAACAGTAAATTGATCATATTGTCTTTAGTGTGTCATAACAACACCATAAATGTACTTCATTATGAAATAGAAAGTTGAATGAATATTTAATTAAACAATGCAATTAAAAATGAACTGATCATGTTGCGTGTTTCTGTGCATTGGTCTTTTGTGTGCATATATGTGTGTTTGCTTATTTAGTTTTTTTAAAGACTGTTAAGATTTTGTATGGATACATATCTACGGTAGGCCTATAAACCTATTTGCACCCTCAATTTCTGTGTAAAAGTGTGTGTGTGTGTGTGTGTGTGTGTGTGTGTGTGTGTGTGTGTGTGTGTGTGTGTGTGTGTGTGCGTGTGTGCAGCGCATTTTAGCTTAACCAGCCATATACCTAAAATGACCTTTTTCACAAAAATCAAAGTTTCTTTTCTAAATTAAACTTTTTTCTTTGAAAGAGCATGTTAAAACATTGTTCATAAACCTTTACTTTGTTGGTAAGCTTACTTATTATTGCTTTAGTAGTGATTAATGACATGTTCTATGTCAGGCTCAATTTCTCTGACAAGCTTCATGTAACACTTTGCCCTGCCCGCCATAAAAAACTCAGACCAATAATAAATATTGTTACATGTCAACAAGTGTTGAAGCAACAATGCAAGATCAGTTATTGTAATTTTCTGTAAAAAACAAATAAGAGATATGATGCCACAGCCTTATTTGGCCCATTTTAGCTGACTTCACCCTATCTAAACAAAGCAGTAACAGATGTAATTCATTATCCACACAGAGGAATACACTGCAGCTGTGTGCTGACACGAGTACAGAAACATGACTGAATATAATGTACATTACAGATTGTAAAGAATATTACTGATTGAACAAGTATCCAACTATCTAATACACCATACAGGTGAAGATATCTATCTAGACACGAAAAACATGGATCTTCACCGCGTGCAGACATAACGAGGGAAGATGTGAAACAATCCAGCAGAAGTAGACATTAGCAATAAAAGACAATAGAGCACACAGACACGACCACTTAATTAAATAGCAAATGAGGGAAGAAAACTTACTCTTTGGCATTGACGCACACAATATGACTATAAAAACTCTCCGAGCAGCCCAACATACTGCAGGCGCTTCTCTGTCTTGAGTTACTCTGCTCTTAACGGAGCAAAGAGCTGCATCTCAGTTGCGCAATTCTGATTATTCACTTACATAACTTACATGTGCTGTCTTTCTTACGTCATAGACAAGTTAAGTGTGTTTATTTAGATACTGCACACAGCAGTCGGCTAATTCACATATATAATCTGACTGTTGTTTTGTACATTAAAAAGTAGCCTATTATTATTTGTGCCAGAAAAAAAAATATTTTTCTACAGCACTTCTAACTACTACGTAAAAGAGCAAATAAAAAAGCTAATATTAATACTTTTAAAAGTATGTCCTTCCTTTATTTTTGATTATGTATTTTTTGTACAATAAAATGGCATAAAAGAAAAAAAAGAATACTTGTTGACTTTTATTGGAGAAAATTTTACAAAAAAAAATATTATGTATATATTAGGGGTGGGCATAGATTATTTTTTTTAATCTAGATTAATCTTGGAATTAATCTAGATTAAAATGGCTCATTTGAATTCTGCCGAAGGCATTCAGAATATGTGTGCTACCCAAATAATGACTAAAAGTAAGTTTGAGAACGGGTTTCTCAAGCCAGGTGGCGCATTAGACCAGGGGCTCATCTCCTGTTTCCAAAATGCATCACAAACTGCTTGAGAAAGCTGTTCTACTATGATAATTGGTGATGAAAATAAACTATGTTCAATAAGATGTACTTGTGTTTACTAACTGTTTATTCAGTTAAACATGAATTTTGAACTGTAGGCCTACATAAGAGGTCGTGATGAACTGTTTACAGTTTCCATTGGGAAGCTTCTTAAAAATAAATGTTCCCTGAAGCAAACCCGGCGGCTTCATAGCTGCATCCATGTTAGCACGTCACGTCTGATGTGGTAATTTCACAGTAACGTTAGGCATACACACAGGTTCGAAGCAGAGGGTGACACGGGAGTGAATTCTCAAGTTCACATGAGACCTAAAGTGCATCCTGTTTGCTTAAAAGCGCAACGTTTCGTTGTTATTCTGAGTGCACACAAATAAACGTAGAGTCTTTACAGATTCGAAAGATGTATTAGGCTACTTTTATCTGTATGACCAAAAATGACGGAGATGTAAGAGCAAGTGAGCGCACCGGAGCCTGTCCTGCAGCAAACGCGCTTCCACACAAACACTTCAATAGCGCACATTTCTCTAGGTTAACATCATATTGAGCGGCCATGTAAAGTTGCTACTACATACATCTTTCAGATGAAAAGCCATATTTGAGGTTGATGAATGATAGGTGAGCGTTTGGATGTCCTGCCCGATTGTATTACCACATAGACCAGCCGTTAACAATCTGTCCATCACGGACTGCGAGCCTCTAGTTCGAAGACTCGTTCTCGCCCCCTACAGTGCAATTCGGCTAGGTATACATCCGCGCTAAAATATCAGGGTGAAAGTCATCATAGCTTGCATAGTATAGACCCCAGCTCCCAACCCAACTTTGAGAATAGATTAACGGCGATATTTTTTTTATCGCCGATAAGAGTCTCACGTTAACGCAGCACGTTAACGCCGATAACGGCCCACCACTAATATATATATATATATATATATATACTGACACATTATGTCAATTTTCTATAACTGTTAATTCATGATTTGTTAATGTTATGATACTCGTATGTCAATGATACAAGAAGCACAGGGTCTACGGGCTGAATGCAGAAGAAGCATCATAGTGACGGTGAGTGCTGCTCAATACTCAAACCGATGCTTGCTCATTCCCTCGCTCCTCTGTCCTCCAGCCCAGGACTCAAACACAGCTGCTGTGGGATGTAAGTGTTTAATGAAAGACAAATGCTTCTAACACTGACAGTGTCACAGTTTGTCTCCCTCTGCCTTGTGTTTCCCTACCCTTGTATGGTCCTTCCTGTTCCCCATCATTAGTTGATTAGTCTCCGTCTGTGTCCTGATTACGTTCCAGGTGTTTCCAGTTATGTCTCTCTATATATAGTCTGTTCTGCCTCATGTTTCCTGTATGTCCTTACCTGTGTCTCCTCCGTCTGTTATACATTAAATCCCCTGTTTGTGATAATCCTCGTCTCCTCATTCCTGGATCCCTAAGTGTACCGTGTCAGACAGATCTCATCTAAAGCACATTACAATAGTTCCTTTATTACAGACACTGGCATAGCTGACTTCGTGTTTTACCAAGATACTGTTTTATGTGTTTGGTCTAAAAGTAATTTAATCTAATAATTAGCATTATAAAAAAGTGTGTTCTGTGATAAAACAACAACAAACATTGTTAGCAGTAGTATGTTACTTAAACATGAAATGTCCTCAGTCGTAATTAGAAGAGATGTTGGTGGAGGTCTGCTTTCTTCAAATAATGAACCTGGTGTTCCTCACATTTCAGATGTTAGAGATGCCTCTTTCTCAGTTTTTACTGATAATCAAGTTCAAATATTGTTTTTTGTGAGTAGAAACATCTCTGTGCTGATATTTCATCACAGTCATTTCTCATTCATGGCGCTGTTAGAGAACTGCTTTAAAATGCATTAACTTTGATGACAAACATTTGATAGCTCACAATGAATTAGAATTATTAAATGCCTTTAAAATATTTAATTACAGATTTATCAATTGATTATGGCTGACGATATGGAATTACATTTTTTTATTTTTGGGGATTACGTAAGACATATTTGTGCATATTTGAGCATATTCAATGCTCTTTGGAATACACATATTGATTATTAAATTAAAAGTAATTCACTCATACAGAACGTGATAAAGAATAAAACTATATGCATGTTTGCTAATTACTTAAACAAGTCGTCTAAGACAGAAAAACTATCAAGCTTTCACTATAAGCTAGAAAAACACCACACATGATAAAGACACTAATGTAATTTAAAGCATATGAAATCAGAGAAGACTACAATATTATCAAACCATAAAGACAAGTTAAATAATGTATATAAATGTGTTGATCATGATATTTATATGAGTTACAGCTTACTAGCTTTGGTCTTCAGCAGACACTTTGAACATTTTATTTTACACATTTAAGACTGAAGTTGGCTCAGAAAGCAAGAAAGTGTCCGGAGTGCCGGCTGAGCCAGGAGCTCGTTCTGTGTGGAGTTTGCATGTTCTCCATGTGCTGCTGTGGGTTTCATCTGGTTCTCCGGTTCCCCCCCACAATCAATCAGAGACACTAAAGGATCTGTAAGTATAGATGTGGATGGATAGATGTGAGACATCTATCCATCCAGAAGCCCATGTCTTCAGCCCGAGACGCCGGGGATGATCAGCAGAACGTGACTCTACAGAGGACAAGCGGATTGGTGGATGGATGGAGTATCAGTTTAAGTTTCTTCCTCTGTTACAGCGTACTGGCTTTGGTCTTCAGTGGATGAAACTGTGAAAAACACACAAAACATTTAATTCCACGGTGTAATTGGACACTTTATGATCTGTTTCCACTGCAGTTATTGTTTAAATGAATGATCTGATCGTGTGTCTGTCGAAGAGGGAATGTGAATGATTTGAGAGACGGATCAGACAGATGTTGTACCTCTCGCTCTGTAGTATTTGAACAGCAGCACGACTGTCGACAGCAGATACGGACAAGCTGCCAGAAGAAAACTGAGGATGCTGAAGACAGAAATCTGATCTGAACGTGACAGAAAAACAAGCACATTACTGAGAAACATTACGAAGCTTTTAAAAAGTTTCTTTGGGAACCCAATATTTTATGAGCAAACACAAAAGCATTGAGATATAATTATTTCCTCCCGTCTCAATTTTATTCCACCACCATGCTCCTGTAGGAGCTCTCTATTAAAGCAATAGTTCCCCCAAAAATTAATATTCTGACAACAATGACCCACCCCCATGCCGTCCTAAACCTGTATGATTTTCTTTCTTCTCTGTGGAACACAAAATAAGATGTTTTGAAGTCTTTACATTTATTTATTTTAATGTTTAATTTTCCTCACACCAAAATGTTCGCTTGGAACACATATGAGCACAAATAGATTTATTTCTTGCTGATTTGAAATGAAATGAATTGAAATGAAATGAAATAAAATAAAATAAATAAATCATGAATGGATGCTGGTTATGGGCTGTTGATGATTTCACTATATTTCAGTATATTTGATATATTTCAAGTGAATTGTGTGAAATAATAAACAGCTGTGAATAATTATTTGAGTTCCACCAGAAATAAGAGCCAGAGATATATAATAATCACATGGTGTATGAACTGATGCACATGAATCACATCTCATCAGCTCCACTGACTCTCACCTCTGACTGAGATCCAGCTCTTGGGTGACTGTCCTCTCTCTGTTTTACAGGAGTAGAAACCCTCATGTGACTTTGAGACAGTCGTGATGTTCATCTCTCCTGTCGTCTGATTCTGGACGAGTGATCCGTCTTTATAGAAATCAGCTCCGAGGATCGAGGAGTTTGTAGATCGATGTAAACAGTGTAGAGTCAGAGTAACTCCTTCAATCACAGGATCAACAGAACTCTGCAGAATCACATCACCATCTACACAACACAAGAAACACATGAAGACGACTGATAGATATTGTACACAGATAATCAGAAACAAACATCATTTATAATAGTTATTAAACATTTATATACTCGCCGGTTTGATTGATTCATTCATTGATCTATTATATTACATTATATTATATTGTATATCTACTGTTTAATGTTTAATTGTTTGTAAATGTAAATGTTTAATGATTGTATCAAGAGATATAGGTAGTAAGGGAATGTCTCCATGCAGGTTTTAATGTCACTGGATGGTGTTGTGAAGCAGTAATTGTCCATTGTTATTTATTGTGGTATAAGATCACTTGCTGAATTTATGGTGGTCAAAGTCTGCGCACTAAAATATATACACAACTAACATTATCAGGTTATACTTTATTTTAAGGTAACCTTGTAAAAGTGTAATTATATATTTAAGGCCTGATATTTGCTGTTGTTACACTTACAGGACGATCATAGCTTTGTTTAATAGGCTATTGAACAAACATTTAATTCAAATATCTGCTTACTCTTTAATTTTTGGCTAACTTTTTGCAATAACTAACTCATTAAAAATGGTTAAATAAAAATGTTTCATTAGATTATTTTTAACAACTAAGCTTTTGATTATTTATAACATTTTATTAAGATTTTCACATTATGATTTCGGCAAAATGGCGCCAGATGGATAAATAATTTATCAATAAATCCAAAGTATTTAATATATTTAATCCTACCCCACCCAATCACAATGTGCTACAACAAAATCTAACTACAACACACACAAAAAAGAACAGCAAGACCACCCTATATCAATATATCAACCCTACATTATATCAATTTATTAATGTCTCAAAACATTTGGCCATATATGAGCTAGCAAGACATACTACACAGTGTTCATACACTTGTGTGCAACAACAAGAAATAAAAAGTGCCTTCATATTTACATGCACATTAAGGTCAAACACTATTTTCAAACATGTGTGCCACAATCAACCATACTGCAGAAATAAATGCAAAAAAATAAATACAAATTAAAATAAATGTAACATTTTTTTTAATTATTTAACAGAGTACAGAAATAAGATCAGATTCCTCAAGAACTCTGCAAATTTGAGGTAGACAGACACATGAGGTAAATCGATGATAGCAATACATCTTATGTTGCACTAACATTTAAAAACAATCTGTGGCATGCAATAATTTACAACAACAGGATAATGGTCAGAAATTTGCCATAAGGCTCAGGGGTTGAGTGGCTCTGCACCACAGCACTTTCCATGCATATTAAATTACATGTTATGAGAACATGAGTATGAAAGGAACATTCTACATTCTAAACTTTTAACACTTAAATTGACTGAAGTACAAAAATTTGACGTCTCAAAAACGTGCACTTGGGCTCCGTTGCGTAGCTTCACATAAATCAGTTCAAAAAGCATCAAACACTCAAGAGAGACACTGCAGAACTGCAGCACCCTGAACCAAAGATGTACATGCCCACTGTCGTCTGTGCAATTCCAGACTCAGCATCTGCACTTTCACCGTCCTGGAGGATAAACAAAGAGAATGAGTAGTGTTCAATACCAGTCACAGTGTCATATTCAGACATTCTAAGGACACATTGTTTACAAACTCTGAAATTTTGGACATGTAGACTCATTCAAATGTACAAAAAGAAAAAAGTCACCATTTGGATTTAAATAAACAAATACTGAAGAGTCTAGAACTGGATGATTATTGCAGTGCTTTTTGTTTCCGGCTTATTGTATGTTTGGCAATAATTATTTTAACCCAAACTGATGCAGTGTGTAGCTTTTCATTTCTTAAAAAACCATGTCGGAGGTCGTACCAATGTACGCATTCCAGCATGACAATAACAAAATTCATCAGGCTACAATTTGTGAAATAGTGGTTCAGTGTGCATGAGGAATCATTTTTATATATGAATTGATCACCAGTCCTGAGCTTAACTCTACTGAATGTCTTGAGGATGTGCTGGAGTCGACTTTACAGAGTGGCTAGACTCTCCCATGGTCAATACAAGATCCAGGCCAAAAATAAATGCAACTCTTGAAGGAAATAGATGTTGAGATGTTGCATGATGTTGTTTAAACAATGCCATAACAGCACAATGTAATGAAAGCTATAGGTGGCCCAATGAAATATTAGAGTGTGCAACTCCTTTTTGGACAGGCTATGTAAAGCCAACTCCAGCACATCATAAAGACTTTCAATAGGGATTAGGTCAGGGGCCGGTTGCATAAAAGGTTTAGACTAGTCTTAAACGTCAGCCATCTAATTTAGTTCTTTAAGACTGGTCAAAATTTGTAACATTTGGTTACATCAAAACATAGATTAGTCTAAGCTGAATCCAAAATATAAAACTGATTACCCCTTGGCTAACTGCTAGTTGGTCAAACTAGTTCTTAAGACACTCTCTTAACATATAGACAAAGTTTATGCAACCGACCCCAGGACTCACAGTATGAGCCTGATGAATCTTGACATTGTTATCCTGGAATATAAACATGGTACGACTTCTGACCTGGTTGTTTGAGAAATAAAAGGCTACACACTGCATCAGTTAGGGCTAAAATAATTGTTACCAAAAACACAACATGCAGAAACATATGAATCGCTTAAGTAATGAGTCAGTCCTTAAATATCAAGCATGTACTCATTTAAATCCAGACTGCAATCTTTTTTGGCCTGACAATATAAAATAAGAATTAAATGTATAGCCAGTTATTTTGAACATACTACCTTAAGGAGAAGATAATTCTGATGGAACTGGAAGCTTAAAAACAAGAGCTTTTGTGTTGTACCAGGACGGTCGGGTGCCTTGATATCACTCGAATGTGCTAGTATTTTCTCAAATTAACTGTACACTATTCAGTGTACTTAAATCTTTTCATTGACTCAATTTGTAAAACAGTATCCAATGCTCAAGTGTTCATACTAACTTCTAGTTACCTCTACTAAGAGATAGTGAGTTTTATTAAATAAAAAATGAGCCAAAAACACAACATTAGACATTGATTTACTCATAAAGATAAAGCGTTAAAAATATAAAAATTTCGCTCAACTAATGCTGCAGCTATACAATAAACCCTATCAAATGGTACATTATTATATTACAGTGATTTGTAAAGAAACATTTAAATTGCATGTAAGGCTGTTTTAATGTTCTTATTATTTTTAAACAATACATTTTTAATTATATTCTTCTTCTTCTCCAGTTTGCTGAAATCCAAACATTTAAACAGTGGATGTCATTACTTGTTTTTTTTTTTTTTAGACTATTTTTTTTCAAAATTGCATTACATATTGAATTAAATTAAAAAAAATATAATGAATGCATGTATTTAGCTAAATTGTTATTATTATTATTAATATTTCAAGTTAAGTAACAAGTTTAGTGTATACTCACTCAATGGCTTTTCTTTGACATTGTTTACAAGCCGGTTCTTTGACGTCTTGAAACTCTGAGCGATTACATGAGATGTGATTGATTTCAGATGTTCTGTTTCTTTCAAATCGTTCACATTTATTTCCTGTCATAACTAGAAGTGAAGAGGAAGAGATGATCAGTTCATTTTACCAAACGAAGCTCCGTTACGTCACACTGTTTCAAAACGTTTCGAAACTCCGATGGCTCACCACTAGGGGGTGTTAATCTCAAAATGAACCCATGAACCACTTCTGGTTGCCCAGTTAATCATGAAATCTCACCTAATTTGACTATAAAAGTAAAGAATTCGGGGCCAGATGTGGGTTAAACAAAATATAACTTCCCTTTAGCACAGATGGCTATATAGTTAAAAAAATGTTGTTAAAACATTCAGTACTTTCAACTTACAAATCACATCATACCTTAAAAATATCAAAATGAGCTTCCGATAGAATTAAAACCACCTCCTTCTCATGACTGATAACACTACTCTTGCCTGCTGGTTTTTATAGACCGCTCTAATGAAAACACTTAATAAAGTAAATAATTACATTAATTATTTAATTAAATAATTAATTTAGTTAATTGTGTGTTAAGGGGTTGATACTTAAAACATGACAAGCACTGATTATTTAATAGTATTTAAGTGTTTATTATTTATTTTTTTAAATTGTATTTCTAAAAAACATTTCCATTTGTTTTGTAAGTTTGGTCTGAGTTCTTGATGCTTTTACAACTCTTTCACAAGCAGGTGTCGCCAGCATGTGCAGTTTCAAGTGCTTCAAAACATTTTCGAAGCAATTGGTTCAATTAATTCGATGCTTCGAAAAGTTTATATTGTCAAATAATATACACTGAGTACAGATAAGATATATCTTACCTTGCAAATAGATTATGATCCAGGCTGCTCCAATGAAACATGGTGAAGAGATTTAGGAGAATGCTTCTTCTGGCGCTGCTTTTTTTTTAAATTTGCTGGTGCATTACCAAAGCGGCTTTAGATGGGTCAGTGTGCGGTACCGCCACCTACCGACTGGAGGATTCCATTTGGATGTAAACCAATCTCATGCAATTTAACTAATTACATTTGACTTGTTTTAGACTAAAATGTATATCGTTTCTTTCTATCAAAATAATTGCATATAGAACAAAACTCTCTGAGTAGCAAAAATCCACTGAAAATGGTTGAGGCATAATTACTTGCTCTCAAAAGTGTATTTATAAAAATCCATATGTAAATAATCTTACAGATATTTGTAAAATGAGACAAGCTACCAAGAGTTCAAATACACAGCATTATAAGTACACATTACTGCACTGACATCCCGATGCAAATGAGACTAAACCATATAAAGCCTTGAACACTCTGAAAGGAATTACAAGAGAACAAGAATCTAAAATAGCATAAAGATATATTTAACACTTCCTGAATTAAATACTTGGAAACTTAGGAAAAATGTTTTGTTTTCGGGAGCGAGGTGTGTTATGGTCAATTGCTTTGAGGGAAATAAGATTAAATTCTAGTTTCTGTATTATTTGTTCTTCAGACATTCATATTTAAACACAATAAATTATAGCTGTTTAAAAAGTTACCAACATTTAGTTATTGACCATTTAACATTTGGTAGAATTCTAAAATTTGGATCTGGAGTCAAACTGGGACTGAACCATATAGGCCTTAAAAATGAAGATTCCAGAAGAAAGTTTATTAAGACTGAGAATCTAGGTGGATATGTTGGAGGAAATGGATCAAATATATTATATATATAAAATATATGGATCAAATATATTGAATTATTTTAAACTTACAGGTATGACAAGTTTGGAAAAAAATATATTTATGGAATTCATGCATGTTCTATGCAGTTGAGCTGATAGGAAAAGAAAGAGCTACATTTCTAGTTCCAATACCGTTTGTTCTTTATATATTCTTTAGATATTCCTCTTTAAAAGAAAAAAGGATAGAGTCAAAAGATTTTAGTAATAGTCCTAGAATATCTGTAAAAATAAAGTAAGGATCCTGCCAGGTGTGGTGAGACAATCAAGTCTGATTAGTGATTGGTGACAGCTGTGTGATTGGTGTAATGGTGGATGGGAATGTGTGAGTGCAGTGCATGATGGGAGATGTAGTCCATGGGTGATGTGCAGCTGTAGTGTGGTGAGAGGCAACCAGATTCGTGACACCCCTACTGTTAAATGAAATTAACGCCCATGTCTAACGGACATTTTCAGTTCATTCCACTGAGCTGCTCTTCCCTTCTCACAATCCTCAGATACTTGATCATTTGTTCTCAGTCAGATGAAGATCAGAAATAACCTTTGACATTATGGAGACACAGTCTACCTGTCCTTGTGGACTGAGAGAGTAATCTCAGTTACTCAGACTAAAATACACAGATTATAATAGTGTAGTGAAAGTGACACCATATAAATGTGTTCATAGACACTCTCACATGTGGGTATATTATTGACATGTCAAAGTCAGTGTTGCCAAATCGGGTGGACCATTTCTAGCCCGAAAGCTCACCAAAACCCGCCCACTTCAACAAAAACCAGCCCACATTTAACTGCCAAAATGATATGATATAAATGTATTGCCATGTCAATCAAGGTTGATAAGGACCATTGGCGTGTGTGGTTGATATGAAAGAATGGATGCACCGCAGTTGTCTGTGTTTCACCCCGTCTCGAATCGTGCCCACGGAAAGCGCTCATCTCTTCCACAGTTCGTACGCTTTCAACTCGTTTTTTTTTTTGGAGCAAGAAGCTGTATGATATTCATGTTACGTGATTTGACTGATTTTTATGTAGAGAGGGTGACAGCGCACTGCATTAAAATAACTGATCATTCATATTTTCATAACCTCTGGCCAAACTCCAAAACAATACTAAAATTAAAACATATTTGGGAGCAAAGGGTCCCCTGGTGTTTGGGGGCCTTACGCAGCTTGCTTATTCTGCATATATGGAGGATCGCCTCTGATTCATTGATACATACTGTATGATAATCTGACAGCAAAAATAAAATAATACCAATTTACAACAATAATGTGCTTACCTTTGTCTTGTGCTTTATCTTCAGACATAACTAAAGCACGTATTTTATGAAGTACACATTTTAGAATCAGTCAAAACTGTTCAAGTCTAGCAGCTGTCAATGCCAAGTATACCAGAGCAGAGTCTGGACGGTTTAAAATATGGTCTGATGCAGAATAGCATCGTATATTAGACTCTTTATCGTGTAATTTATATTTAGGCCACTTTGCCATCGCAATTACTTAATAAAATTAATGAATTAATATATAGCTGCACATTTAAATCTTGCCCTTTATAATGCCAAAACATCTCACTCACGAGTCATCACATCTCACCAACATAAAAGATGGTAAATTAATTGACAAGTCTCTATTAAACTGAACCAATAAGGTTTGCGTTAAGAAAAAATTAGTTGATGACTGCTGCACATTATTTTACTGTGATACTTTGAGCTCGAACATATTAAAATAACATGACTAAAGATAAAAGCGAAGAAAAAAGTAGCTGATTGGGCGGCTTTTAATTTTGTAAAAGCAGCCCAAATTTTGTCTACCCGCCCAATGCGTTATTCTCTGGTCCTAGCCGATCAAATGAAGCCCAATTTGGCGGCAACCCGCCCAATCTGGCAACGCGGGTCAAAGTCTAGGCTCTGAATATAAGACGACCGCGTTTTTTCAGATGTATTTTCAAGAAAAAATCATTATCTTATAATCGGGTCAATACGGTAATTCACTGACAAATACCGTATTTATTTATATAGTCATTTAGCAGACACTTTTATCCAAAGCGACTTACAAATGAGGACATTATAAAAGCAATCAAAATCATCAAAAGAGCAACAACACGCAAGTGCTATTACAAGTCCTGGTTAGCCTAACGCAGTACACGTAGGAAGGATTTTTTATAGAAGGAGTATATAGAATATAGAAAAAAGACACTTAGTGTTAGTTTTACAAGAAAAGCTAGCAGTTAGAGAATAAATATGCTATTGAGTGCTAGAGTTAGAGGGTCAAATAAAGATGGAAGAGAAATTATGCCTCAAACTTGAGATTTTACAGGGGCACAGCAGATTTTTACTGGGACACATGCCCCAGTAAAGTGCCGTCCTTGGATGAAAGCCAAAATATTAAATGTCACAGATGTATATGTAGTCCACTATTTTGAAGAGTGGGGTCAAAAGGACAATTTGTCACCTGAGATTTGCAGCCAACTTACAAATGTATTTAAATGACTTTAAATGGAGCTCGCAGAGTCCGCTCCAGAGCCCGCTCCGCTCCGTCCCAGGAGCTCGCAGAGTCCGCTCCAGAGCCCGCTCCGTCCCAGGAGCTCGCAGAGTCCGCTCCAGAGGCCGCTCCGTCCCAGGAGCTTGCAGAGTCCGCTCCAGAGGCCGCTCCGTCCCAGGAGCTCGCAGAGTCCGCTCCAGAGGCCGCTCCGTCCCAGGAGCTCGCAGAGTCCGCTCCAGAGCCCGCTCCGTCCCAGGAGCTCGCAGAGTCCGCTCCAGAGCCCGCTCCGTCCCAGGAGCTCGCAGAGTCCGCTCCAGAGCCCGCTCCGTCCCAGGAGCTCGCAGAGTCCGCTCCAGAGCCCGCTCCGTCCCAGGAGCTCGCAGAGTCCGCTCCAGAGCCCGCTCCGTCCCAGGAGCTCGCAGAGTCCGCTCCAGAGCCCGCTCCGTCCCAGGAGCTCGAAGAGTCCGCTCCAGAGCCCGCTCCATCCCAGGAGCTCGCAGAGCCCGCTCCGATCCAGGAGCTCACAGAATCCAGCTCTCCTTCGTCTCCGCTGGTCCCGCCCAGCTCTCCTTCGTCTCCGCTGGTCCCGCCCAACTCTCCTTCGTCTCCGCTGGTCCCGCCCAGCTCTCCTTCGTCTCCGCTGGTCCCGCCCAGCTCGCCTTCTCCATGGACTCTGTCTAGTTTAGCGCTTTCCGAGCGTCCCCGAGACCCAGCACCTCCAGAATGCCCCTTGATGTTCGCGCCTCCAGAGTGCCCCCTCGAGGTAGTGGAGTTCACCAAGAACTTTCATGGGGGGAGCTCCCCGCCATTGCTCACTGAGACCCCGGACCCACCATGGCCCATGGAGTCCCCTGATTTATCATGGTTGCCCGAGGCCCCGGATCTTCTATGGCCACCTAGAGAACTCACTACCTCTATGCTTAAGACTATATGTGCTCTCTCTTTCTCTTGTGTCTCAGTTTCCTCTAGGTCCCAGTCTCTGCCGTGGGTCTCTGCTCCGCCCTGGAGGGCGCCTGTCTCGTCTGCTCCGCCCTGGTGGGCGCCTGTCTCGTCTGCACTGCCCTGGTGGGCGCCCGTCTCGTCTGCTCTCCTCTGGTGGGCGCCTGTCTCGTCTGCTCCGCCCTGGAGGGCGCCTGTCTCGTCCGCTCCGCCCTGGAGGGCACCTGTCTCGTCCGCTCCGCCCTGGAGGGCGCCTGTCTCGTCTGCTCCGCCCTGGTGGGCGCCTGTCTTGTCTGCTCCGCCCTGGTGGGCGCCTGTCTGTCTCGTCACTCCACGTCTCCGCTGACCTGCCAGAGTCACCTCACGTCTCCGCTGACCTGCCAGAGTCACCTCACGTCTCCGCTGACCTGCCAGAGTCACCTCACGTCTCCGCTGACCTGCCAGAGTCACCTCACGTCTCCGCTGACCTGCCAGAGTCACCTCACGTCTCCGCTGACCTGCCAGAATCTCGTCACGCCACAGCAGTTTACCCAGTGTCACTTCACATCTCTGCTACATCTCCCATCATGCACTGCACTCACACATTCCCATCCACCATTACACCAATCACACAGCTGTCACCAATCACTAATCAGACTTGATTGTCTCACCACACCTGCACCTCATTCACTCACCCACATATAAGCAACACACTTCCCTACACACGTTGCGAAGTCTTGTTCTTGCCCCGGCTGACATTTCTGAGCGTTAACCATTCCCTCTGATTGCTACTTCTGTGTTTGACCCCGGACTGCCTTACCTTGGAACTCTGAACCTGTGCTTGTGACCTCGACCCCTGCCTGGTATTGTTTACGTCTCTGCTCTGCCTCTGATATTCCTGTTATTGCCCGCTGACCATTGCCTGTTTGATTCTGCCTCTGTCTAATAAATATTACTGCACTTGGATCCACACGCCTTTGACCAGTCTTTACAAGGGGGGGGCAATAAATATAAAATTTCTCATGAGCAATTTTTGAAGGGGACACAAATAATACAGTCAAATTGTACTTATAAAGATATGTCCCCACAGTGAAAAACTTTGCTTCTATCATTATTATTGTAGCACGGAGACTGCGTCATTATGGTTATTTTCAAAGGTTCAATGACAAAGCAGATCAGCACATTTCAAACAGCCACAAACCAAGGATAAGAAATAATAAAATCCCTTTTATTTCATTCATGCTGACGATTGTAATGATGCCAGGTTGTTTACCTCAGCTTAGAGCGCTCTGCTCGTGCTGCTTCTCAGAATGTTTGGTCGCTATAGCAACCAGTTGTAGTGGAAAACTGTAGGTCCAAAACAGAGCAGAACCGAACTGAACCGAACCGAGCTGGTACCAGTCAGTGGAAAACCCCCATAAGTTGCAGTGCACTATGCAACAAGCTATTGTAAACAAGCTAACGTTAACTAGATAAGTAATATTTTAATCGCTAATATAGCAGATTCATGGAAAATTACATCGGTAACGTTAATCAGCATTTTTGCCGCAACTAATTTATGAATGAGTCTGCTGCATCAACTACATTAAAGAGAATCGCTTTATTTAAAGTGAATAAAGTACCCTACTTACTGGAGTTCAACATTAACTGAGCCGCAGCCACACACCTGACTCGTGTGTGGAGTAGGTGAGATGAACTGGGAAAGCAGGCAGTCAGTGTTGCCAGATCGGGTTGACGATTTCCAGCCCAAAAGCTCAGCAAAACCCGCCCACTTCAACAAAAAACAGCCCAAAATTTTAACTGCCAAAATAATGTGATATGATTTTATTACCATGTCAATCAAGGTTGATAAGGACCACTTTTATCTCCTCAAAATAAAATAACGACGAAAAAAGGTAATAAAGATAAATACATTTCACAGGAACATGGATCAAAACAGGGCAAATGCGTTACAGACAGTAAGAAAATATGCTTAAAATGACCAGGAACCTTTTCAAAATGGCAATCAAGAAATTAACTGATAACCCCCGGGGGAACACATGCATCATTTTCAATGTCCACAGTAAGAAAAAGCTAATTTTTGTGCAAAAAAAGTGCACAATAAAGTGATCAGAAAGCAATGTTAATTCACACCCACAACAGCCAAACATGTGTTATTCATGTATGATAATCTGACAGCAAAAATAAAATAATAATAACAATTAACAACAATGCGCTTACCTTTCTCTTGTGCTTTATCTTCAGACAGCACGTATTTCATGAAGTAAACATTTTAGAACATAATGCAGAACTTAGCACAGTCAAAACTGTTCAAGTCCAGCAGCTGTCAATGCCAAGTATACAAGAGTTTGGACGGTTTAAAAGAGTTCTGATGCAGGACAGCATTGTATAGTCCCATGTTCAGTTTAGATTTTTATTAAATCCTTCAACTGTTCTCTTATTTCAGTTACAATTACATTTAGAAGTCTTCTATTCATTTAATCCACATTGTGAGTTTTGAGTTACTCTTAGATTCTTTATCGTGTAACTTATATTTAAGCCACTTTGCCATGACAATCACTTAACTTAAATAAAATGAAAGAGTAAATATATAGCTGCACATTTAAATTTTGCCCTTTACAGCGCCAAACCCAATCACTCACGAGTCATCACATCTCACCAACATAAAAGATGGTAAATTGATTGACAAGTCTCTGTTAAAATGAACCAAAAGGGATGCGTTAAGGAAAAATGAGTTGATGACTGCACTACACATTATTTTGCTGTGATACTTTGAGCTCGAGCATATTAAGATAACATAACTAAGATAAAAGCAAAGAAAAAAGCAGCTGATTGGGCGGCTTTTATTTTTTTTAAAGCAGCCCAAATTTGGTCTACCCGCCCAATGCGTTAATCTCCGATCCAAGCCGATCAAAAGAAGCCCAATTGGGCAGCAACCCGCCCAATCTGTCAACACTGCAGGCAGTGGGCCAAACCACTGTGAGGAAGGGGAGGGGGAACTCAACTGTTTCGAAAAGCATTTTTTGCGGGGGGGGGGGGTTTTCTACTTACACAATTATTTTAGGTATACATACATATATTTTTCACAATAGAGTGCGATTTTTTTAAATAATTTTTTTTGGGGGGACAACCCTCGGATGGGGGGGGACATGTCCCCTCCGTCCCCCCCCCCGGTATTTACGCCCATGCCGTTAGATAAAGGGCTACATGTATAAATTGTGACTTGCTGTGATCATAAACAACCTAATATTGTGCTTACAGTTGATTAGTTCAATATCTATTTAGAAACTCTTAACTACAACATAATTTAACTGGGAGGAGAAACAAACTAAACACACTTTTATATGGATACCTGCTTTGTTTAGGTTAGAGAGATGTGAAGAAAAGCTAAAAAACACTCACCTGATACTGTCAGTGTAACTCCGTCACTCATCTGTGAGTATGTTGGAGCTTGTAACTGAGATCCTCTACAGCTGTACACACCACCGTGAGACGGATCCACAGATGAGATTATATACTTCTGTTTTTTTCCTGCTCTGTTATCTTGTGTGTTGTCTTTATTCCAGCTGTACCGCCAGTCTCCTGTCTGCTGTATGTCACATGTGAGAGTGACCGTCTCTCCTCTGAACACACGTCTATCAGGAACAACACCAACTACAGGTTTGGGTCTCACTGTGAAACGAGCAAATAACACACTTCATGTGTCTGAAAGTATTTCAGTTTAGTGATGAAATGGCTTTTCTTTTTTTGATGTTTTTTTTTTAATGTTTAACACAAGTGTTAGTCATTTTCATGTTTACCAGTCAAACGTTTTTTAACAAGATTTTAACGATTTTTAAAGAAGTCTCTTCTGTTCACCAAGCCTGCATTTATTTGATCCAAAATACAGCAAAAAAAAACTCTTTCGTGTAGAGTTTTGCAGAAAACACTGAGCAAATTGTAACATGAATGAAAGCAGGTGAAATGTGTTAAAGTTTTGAGAAACAGGTATTTGTTTCCAGAACTGTGTGAATGGTTTGGAAAATTGTGCCAAATTAATAAATTATAGTGTGTTAGCAATCAAGAAAAACTGTATATTACATTTTAAATTGTATTCAAATAGAAAACAGGTAACACTTTACAACAAGGTTCATTAGTTAACATTAGTTAACAACATTAGTTAACATGAACTAAGAATGAACAATAATTCTACAGCATTTCATGTTAATTTCAGCATTTACTAATTGTAGCGGGAAATTTCGCTACAATGTAGGGGTGAATTAAACTTCTACTCCAATTTATCTCGGACGACTAGGGATTGATAAGATCTAAGTCCTCACCCCCTAGTACAATTAATTCCTGTACTTTTTATTTTAATAAGTATGTTTTATCTGCCTTGTTAATTATGCATTTGTCTTTTGTAGCAGCGACTGATAAGGATTGGGGCTCTGGAATCTAATCACATACACCACGGTAGCTACCCAGAGTATAATTGTGTTGCTCAACCCCTCTACCAGCCCACAAGACAGTAGGAATGCCCCTACTCCAAGATAACAGTAGTTTTACCCTTATTTCCTAAGGCTTATAAAATAATAAACTAAAGGAGTGCAATAGTCATGAAATATACTCTTTGATTTACATATATTATGATTCACCAAGAAATGTAAAAAAAATAAAAAAATAAAAACAGTTTTGTTCAGATTCAAACTTGGTTCAGTTTCCTTTCCTTCAACAATAATACTCAAACAAAAAATAAAAATAACAACAGTCCTAACAGAATGCTCAAATGATACTCAGTTCACTCAAAAGTACATCACAGATGTGTCATTCCACATTAGATACTTTTCATTTCAATTCACTTGCCTGTGTGAAATTCACAATACCAGAGTTAAAGTTTTACCTCACAGTAGGACTGGACTGGCACTGGAGTGTTCAGATATGGCAGGGTATTTAAATAAAACAAAAGCTGTCAGTTCAAAACAAAGTCTCTTCCTTTTCCTTTTAGAAAGAACACGTTAATTCTGATTCATTCACTCCAACCAACTCAGTTCTTAGTCCTCAAGTCCTTCCAAAAACAAAGAATGTTTAAGTCTCTAAACGAAAATACTGCAAAATGTCCAAAAATAAACTATGAAAAATAGAGGGAAATATATCGTCAAAAGAAAAGTGTCAATGTGTCCGCAATGCCGTTCGCGTCCACACAGCGGCACTATTGTATCAAAAACGACACACGAGGATTTTGATTAGAAAACAGTAGCAAAGTCACTCGATACAAGCTGCTTTGTTTCCGAAATAAACAAATACCGTCTGTATTTCTTCAGAACATCAACTGTGGTTAAACAGCAGTGAAGAAAACTCGCAATATCTCGGTTCCCTTCCGTAGAAAACGAACACTCGTGCCAACACACCGTCTCCGCTGGCACGATGAGCGATGCTCTTCCTGATCTACCACAGACGCGCAGTCCAGTTTCTCAGTGATCAAACTCCGTAAAAACTCACGACAGCAAAAACTCGATCCACAGCACAAGCGCGGTCCAGCTTCTCTTCAGCTCTCTTCGACGCTTATCTAATGCTGTTCACATATCGCTCTCTCGATCGCTCGCCACATCTCACTTATTTTTCTCTTTTTTTTTCCTCTCGCCCCCTTCTCGCTCACCTTCTTTCCGGTTCCCGTTTAAAATAACTTCAATATAAAAGTATTTGAATACCTCCACATTCCTCCTTGCTAAACCCTGCCATATACAGAACTCTCCAAGCAAGCCAGTTCCTAGAAGAAACATAAAACACAGAACAGATTCAGCGAGACAACATTTTCTTGAGGTAAGTAACATACACTTTGACAATTTCTCTTTAACTTATTTTTGACACTCTAAACCCAAATTACATAATATAGTCATCTCTATATCTTACAGGCAATTTACCCCTTGTTTTCCGTTTAGAACATATTAGATCAGTTACCCCACTGATGTCATTTTCTGGAGTGTCAGAGTTTTAAGATTCTGCATCTTGTTCAGGTTCTACTCTTTCGCTCTCACTTACACTACCCTCCTCCTCACATAACACTTCAACCCCAACCTCCTCAGGTAAATCTGTACTCTGAAAATGTGTAGGATACGGAGTGTAAACAATGTCATGAGGATCAACATCTGTTTCTGACAACTTGTTTTCTCTTTCAGCACGTGTGACCTGTCTTTTGGGAGAGAGAAAGGTACAGTGTCTTAGCTGATCCCTGTGAACTACTTTTGTGGAACCCCCTGACTCAGGACATATGGTAAACACAGGTAAATCTGGGTGATTCTGCTGTACTACCAAATATGTTACGGACTCCAATTTATCTGGAATTTTGTTCCGCCCCCTAAACTTATGGTTGCGCAACAATACTCTGTCACCAGGTCTAATGAGCGCTCCAGATGTCTTGCGATCATAGACCCTCTTCCTTCTCCTGGAGGCTTCTTGAGCAGTTGTTTTTGCAGTCTTCACTGCAATCCTCAAGCGCTCATGGTGATTCTTCACCCATTCATCCAAGTCATCCGCCTCATCATCAGTTAGATCCTTCCCTCCGAGGACATCCATGGGCATTCTTGCATCCCACCCAAACATGAGATAAAACGGGGAGTAACCCGTTGACGAATGTACATGGCTATTGTAAGCCATCACTAGTTCAGGCAGGTAAGTCTTCCAATCCTTCTTCTTTTCCACAGGTAATGTCCGCAGCATGTCGTGCATAGTACGATTAAACCTTTCACACTGTGCATTTCCTTGCGGATGATAAGGACTGGTGCGACTCTTACTGATTCCATACAGCTTACAGAGCTCCTTAATTACACTTGCCTCAAAACACCTCCCTTGATCCGAGTGCAGCCGGGCGGGACATCCATAGCAGACAAACCAGTGTCGTACAAGAGCTTTGGCGGTAGTAAGTGCTGTCTGATTTTTAGTTGGGACCGCCACTGTAAATCTTATAAACATGTCCGTAAGCACTAGAACATTCTCATAGCCCCCTGCTGATCTTTCAAGCAAAGTGTAATCCATGGCAAGAACTTCTAGTGGTGCGGTTACATTGGTGCAGGTCATAGGAGCATGAATCTTAGGAAACACGTCCTTAGCTAAGGTACACCTCCGACACTGGGTTACCCATGCTTGCACGTCATTAGCCATTGAGGGCCAATAATAACTCTGTCGTATCTGTCCCAATGTAGTTCTACTTCCAAAATGTCCTCCATGCTCGTGCACTCCCTCATACACTTTCTCCCGTAAAGATTCTGGCACTACCAACTGCCAAATCTCCCCTCCATGTCTTGGATCCGTAATCACTCGGAACAGCACTTGATGCCTTAGTTTCAGACGCTCAAGCTGCCTTGCTAACTTCTTTTGCTGGATTTCCATACTCCGGAAACTACGTGTCACTAACTTCCTGTTCTCGAGCACAGCATCATACACAGGTGCTATACAAGGATCGTTCCTCTGTTGTTCTTTGATGGATAACCAATTATAACCATCAACACCCCTTTTTATTGCTGCTTGTTTGGCAGCTCTGACCATAGACTTGTCATCCTCTTCGGGTTCCATGCCCCAGGGAATCCTAGAAAGGACATAAGCATTGGTATTCTGTCTGCCGGGCTTGAAACAAACCTCAAAGTTAAACTCTGCTAACTGTGCAGCCCAACGCTGCTCTACTGCCCCCAGGTTGGCTGTTTCCAGGTAGCGGAGAGGGTTGTGATCGGTAATAATCAGAAATTTTGCAAACATCAGGTACTCCTTAAATTTCTCGTTTACTGCCCATTTAAGGGCCAGTAACTCCAACTTAAATGCACTGTAATTACGGTCATTCCTTTCAGATCCTTTTAGGCCTCTGCTCGCATAGGCAATGACGCGTTCTACACCCCCCTGCTTTTGACTGAGTATTGCTCCAAGTCCATTAAGACTTCCATCCTTCGTAAGTATGAACGGACACTGGAAGTCAGGGTAAGCAAGAATCGGAGGTGACATGAGACAATTCTTTAGTTTGTTGAGTGCGGTCTGACAATCCTCTCTCCAGACGAATGGTTCTGATGACTTGCCTTTGTTACCTTTCCCCACTAAGGCATGTAGGGGCTTGGCCAGCTGTGCAAATCTGGGAACAAACCGGCGATAGTAGCTCATAAATCCCAACAGCTGTCTAACCTCCCTCACACTCGACGGTGAAGGCCACATATCCAAGCATTTAACCTTGTCCTTGTCCACCTGAACTCCCTTCGGCGAAATTATGTGTCCCAAGAACCTGACCTCAGGAGGAAACATTTACTTGGTTTCAACTTCAGTCCATGCTGACGCAACCTAGAGAGGACAAGCTCCAACTTCTCACAATGACTCTTGAAATCCACCGAGAACACAATAATATCATCGAGATAGATCAAAAGAATATCAAAAGCCAGATCACCTAATGCTGCAACCATCAATCGCTGAAAGGTGGCCGGGGCGTTGCATAGACCAAACGGCATCCGCGTCCACTCATACAACCCGAATGGCGTTGTGACAGCGGTCTTCTCGCGATCGGATTCATTTACTGCCACTTGGAAGTAACCTGCTGTGAGATCCAGAGTGGAAAACACCTGTGTATTCCCCAAAGCATCCAAGGATTCCTCCACACGGGGAAGGGGGTAAGCGTCCTTGAATGTGACTTGATTGAGTCTTCTGTAGTCACAGCAGAAACGAACACCTCCATCTTTTTTTATTACAATGACTGCAGGTGAGGCCCATGGACTGCGACTTTCCTTCAGTATACCTTGACTGACAAGATCCTGAACATGTCTCTTAAACTCTTGGAAAACGTGAGGTGGAACTCGTCGGTGGCGTTGCTTCATGGGCTGTGCATCTCCTGTAGGAATGTTATCCGTGCGTCACTGTCGTCGTATATCCGAAATCTGTGTCACTCTTGGAAAAACATCACTGTAACGTGCCAGCAGGGCATTTAACTCCTCACGTTGCACCTCAGACAGTCCATACTGATTCAATTGCACTGGAATTGACAGTTGCTTGGGCTGATTCTCCATCTTAACACTGCACTGCATATGTGGCTTAACACGTAACTCGCCTTCATCCTCTTCAAATTCCACCATTTGCTTCGGCACTACTTTCTGAGGCTTGGACACAACTGCAATCCTGGATCTCGGCATCAACCTGATAATCTCCTGACCGAGATTTAGCACTCGCACTGGAATTCTTCCTTTTTCTGGGCCCACAAGCACATTGGCTACTAACATTCCTTTTGGAAGGGTAACAGAATCAGTGCACTCCACCAGTACTTGACTCTTCACTTGCTGAGGTATACTGCAGTGGCCTTCCACAATCCTCTTACTTAAGGGCGAAATTGTCACAACTTGCTTCCCAGACACCTTAACAAATCCTATCCTTCCCTCTGGGCCCAAGAGTCCCTCATCTTTATTCACTCTTGCTATCACTCTCTTTACATTAGCATCTGTGCCCCGGCTGACCTTACTTTCCTCGATCAACTCCTTTCCTGACAGTACAAGGTTCTTCAATTCACGAAGGACATTCATTCCCACGATTCCATCTAATCCTTTCATCTCCTGCCCATCGGGGTTGGACTCTGTGAGCACAAAAACGCACTTTCCTGGAAGCAGACTTCCCATGCACTCTATATCTGCCTGTAGGCATCCAAGAACAGGAATGTCTAGTCCGTTTGCAGCCGTGAGGCGCACCCAGTTAGCGGACGACAGCTGGATTTCTTGGCCTCCAAAATGCTGTTTAAAGTGAGACTCTGAGATAGTGGTGACCTCTGAACCTGTGTCCAGCAGGCATTTAGTTGGTACTCCTGCTATTTTTACATCCACGGTCAGACAGTCTCCAAAAGCACCCTCCTTTAGGGTTCCTGGCACTATATCAACCTTTCCAGTCAGCTTTATGGCTACGGATTACTGAAGGCCCATTGGTGTTTACCAAGTCACTCGACAAAACTCCACTCAGTCACTTCCGCCATTTGTGATGAAGCGGCCCCCTTGTTATTTAGCCTCTCATGCTGTCCACAATGTCGACTGGTGTGACCTGGTTCACCACATGAGTAACATATATATTGCCCATCACTGTTTTTTAGTGGCTGCCTTCTCGTACCAGCAGGCTGGGGTTTAACTCGTCCTTGACTATGAACTATTCTGTACAATTCTTCCTGACGCGCAGCTATCTTTTCTATTGCTTCCTGCAACTTTTCTAACGTTAGTGCGGATGAACTGTCACCAGTCGCAACTGTAGTGTGAACTGCAGCTCTCACACGTACAGGGGTCTTCAAGCTACCTTCAGACTGTGCTTCCTCTTCTTCGGACCATGTGATGGCATCCTGCATCAGCTGTGCAAAAGTCAAGCTTCGCTCTTCCTTGATTCTCCGTTTCATCTCTCTTCTTAGGAAATCATCCCTTAGCCCAAGGGCTAACTGCTCCTTCAGAACACTCTTCATCTGACACCCTGCTTGTCTCTCTGCGTTTTACCTTGTACAGTTTTTCACGTAAGTCATAAGCATAAGCACGTATGGTTTCACCGGTACTTGTTTTCGATCAAAAAAGTATTTTAATCTTGTGTCGATGGATACCTTATCTCCATAGGTTTCCTGGAGCAGCCTGAAGACGGACTCCACATTGTTATCCCCCTCGGTTAACATGAACTTCACTGTATCCTTAGCTTCTCCCTTTAAGTGCTGTTTAATCAGTTCCACTTGATCCTTCTCTGGCACTTTCATGACACGGAATGCTGACCTCATCGAAAGAATCCACTCTTCTACACCTCCTTCTCCAGGCTTGGTGGTACCAGTGAAATCAGTGAGTTTGTGATCCCTTGGAATATAAATCGTTGCTGGAGGTGCACGAGTGGATACTTGCTGCTCCATTACAGCCCTTGCCAATGACAGAGCTTCTCGCTGTTCCGTTCTGGCATGATCCAGGGCTCCGGGTTGTTCTGCTAACCTCCTCTGCATATCAGCAAACTCCTTCTTCAGCTCTTCCAGTTCTGCCATTTTGCTTCCTGCTCACAGACCTGGGACAGAGTACTACAAAAAGCAAAGATCAGGCTAAGTATGATCCTGTTCGTGACGGCAAATTAATGTAGCGGGAAATTTCGCTACAATGTAGGGGTGAACTAAACTTTTACTCCAATTTATCTCGGATGACTAGGGATTGATAAGATCTAAGTCCTCACCCCCTAGTACAATTAATTCCTGTACTTTGTATTTTAATAAGTATGTTTTATCTGCCTTGTTAATTATGCATTTGTCTTTTGTAGCAGCGACTGATAAGGATTGGGGCTCTGGAATCTAATCACATACACCACGGTAGCTACCCAGAGTATAATTGTGTTGCTCAACCCCTCTACCAGCCCACAAGACAGTAGGAATGCCCCTACTCCAAGATAACAGTAGTTTTACCCTTATTTCCTAAGGCTTATAAAATAATAAACTAAAGGAGTACAATAGTCATGAAATAAACTCTTTGATTTACTTCTATTATGATTCACCAAGAAATGTAAAAAATAAATAAAAACAGTTTTGTTCAGATTCAAACTTGGTTCAGTTTCCTTTCCTTCAACAATAATATCAAACAAAAAATTTAAATAACAACAGTCCTAACAGAATGCTCAAATGATACTCAGTTCACTCAAAAGTACATTACAGATGTGTCATTCCACATTAGATACCTTTCATTTAAATTCACTTGCCTGTGTGAAATTCACAATACCAGAGTTAAAGTTTTACCTCACAGTAGGACTGGACTGGCACTGGAGTGTTCAGATATGGCAGGGTATTTAAATAAAGCAAAGGCTGTCAGTTCAAAACAAAGTCTCTTCCTTTTCCTTTTAGAAAGAACACGTTAATTCTGATTCATTCACTCCAACCAACTCAGTTCTTAGTCCTCAAGTCCTTCCAAAAACAAAGAATGTTTAAGTCTCTAAACGAAAATACTGCAAAATGTCCAAAAATAAACTATGAAAAATAGAGGGAAATATATCGTCAAAAGAAAAGTGTCAATGTGTCCGCAATGCCGTTCACGCCCACACGGCGGCACTATTGTATCAAAAACGACACACGAGGATTTTGATTAGAAAACAGTAGCAAAGTCACTCGATACAAGCTGCTTTGATTCCGAAATAAACAAATACCGTCTGTATTTCTTCAGAACATCAACTGTGGTTAAACAGCAGTGAAGAAAACTCGCAATATCTCAGTTCCCTTCCGTAGAAAACGAACACTCGTGCCAACACACCGTCTCCGCTGGCACGATGAGCGATGCTCTTCCTGATCTACCACAGACGCGCAGTCCAGTTTCTCAGTGATCAAACTCCGTAAAAACTCACGACAGCAAAAACTCGATCCACAGCACAAGCTCGGTCCAGCTTCTTTTCAGCTCACTTCGACGCTTGTCTAATGCTGTTCACATATCGCTCTCTCGATCGCTCGCTCGCCACATCTCACTTCTTTTTCTCTTTTTTTTCCTCTCGCCCCCTTCTCGCTCACCTTCTTTCCGGTTCCCGTTTAAAATAAATTCAATATAAAAGTCTTTGAATACCTCCACATAATGCATTATTAAAATCACAAGTTGTGTTTGTTAACATTAGTTAATGCACTGTGAGCTAACATGAAATAACAATGAATGATTGTATTTTTATTAACTAAACTTAACAAAGATGAATAAATACTGTAATAAATGTATTGTTCATTGTTTGTTCATGTTAGTTAATAAATTAATGTTAACAAATGACACCTTTTTGTAAAGTGTTACCGAAAACAGTTATTTTAAATAGTAAAAAACATATATATTTCAAAATTGTATAGTTTTTCTGTGCTTTGGATCAAATAAATGCACGCTTGGTGAACAGAAGAGACTTCTTTAAAAAATATTACAAATCTTGCTGTTAAAAACGTTTGACTGATAGTGTATAACAAACACATCAAGTTGCACTCTAATGAAGAAGTAGAAAGTAAAACAGCTCTTACCTTTTACTGTTATCTTTACTGAATTACTGTACTCGCTGTAGTAGTTTCCTCGTTGTGCTCTACACCAGTATCTTCCTCCATCAGAGACTCTCACAGAACTGATTGTTTTAGTTGCATCACCCGTGGATTCAGTGTTTGAGTCTTTTCTCCAGTGAATTGTCCATCCAGTTAACTGTCCCACGTCACAGCTCAGAGTAACTGTGTCTCCAGTGAACACTGAACTCTCAGGATTTACAGTCAGAGCCGGCCGAGGTGTCTCTGGAAGTGACAGTGATGCAGTGTTGAGTCACAGCATTTAGTTTAGTCTCAGTGTTGTTACAGTTACAAACCCTGGTTTGGTTAACAAATAAATAATTTAAAATCATTGAAATCAATTGTATCACTTTCTCTTCTTATTAAACACTGTTGTGGTAAATGAAGTTAAAGGCTGCAGACACACAACAGCATAGAGAAAGAAAGAAAGAAAGAAAGAAAGAAAGAAAGAAAGAGAAAGAAAGAAAGAACAGGGTTTCTTGCTGAAGAACGCATGAGTTCTCACCTGATACTGTCAGTGTAACTCCGTCACTCATCTGTGAGTATGTTGGTGCTTCTGACTGAGATCTTCTACAGCTGTACACACCACCATGAGATGAATACACAGATGAGATTATATAGTTCTGGTTTTGTCCTGCGCTGTTATCTTGTTTGTTGTCTTTATACCAGCTGTACCGCCAGTCTCCTATCTGCTGTATGTCACATGTGAGAGTGACCATCTCTCCTCTGAACACACGTCTATCAGGATCAACACCAACTACAGGTTTGGGTTTCTCTGTTTAACGAGAAAACAACACACTTCATGTGTCACACTTCAAACAGATTCTTAAACACGAGAATCTAATTAAATGTTGCAATCCAAGCTACAAATTGTAAATAGAGAAGATATAGTGTGTTTATGTTTATTAATTTAATGAACTCAAGTTAAAATTATCATGGTAGCCTTCAGTAAAATCAAGTGTCTAAAATTTTTAAAAATGAAAACTCATTTGTACATGTTTAATTAAAAAATTCATCTTTTCCGATAAGTTTAAACTGATTCTTACATTTTATGGGCATTTTTGAATGAATAAATGAATGAATGAATGAAACTACAGAAGTCTTCAGTATCAGGTCTATCATTCTTTGTGAAGATATATAACAAAATAACATGAACATAAAACGTCTCAGGTTACGTATGTAACCATGGTTCCCCGAGTGGGGAACGAGACACTGCGTCCCATAGGGGTCGCTATGGGGAACGCCTTCAGCGTGACTCGTGTCTGAAGATACATATGTAAAAACACCATCCGTTGGCCGGCGACAGCCCATGACGTCACTACCGGCGCGACCATAATATAAGGACCAGAATACATCATCCGCTTCTTCGTCTGAAGCTTGCGTCCGAAGCATGGCCCAAAACCTAGGGGACGCAGTGTCTCGTTCCCCACTCGGGGAACCATGGTTACATACGTAACCTGAGACGTTCCCCTTAATGGGAACTTCGAACTGCGTCCCCTAGGGGTCGCTATGGGGAACGCTATACCCACGCCACCATGCTGAGGGGAGTGCAAGCCAATTTCGCGAAAAAGGCGAGCACTAAGCCAACTCTACCAGGCTAGGGGAGTTGCCCCCGGGACGGTTGATGGCTGTCAGTGACATTATCCCCTACGGCCAGAAAGCCTGAGCTGCATACCCTAAAATCCTTACCTGCTGGGTGCCGGGGCTACCGGACCCAGGGTAGAGCTCAAAGGTCTGGAATCAGAACGATTCCTTTAAGGGGATATGGCCAAGCACCTAGTGGTAATAACTAGGTCCTGGCCGGTCACTCAGAAGCTACCGCTTGCTCTGCACAAGCTTGCTGAGGGACTGTCTCAACAGGCCCTTTGGTAGCGACACCCTTTTTTTTCCTTTTTTTTTTTTGGACCCAAAATATATGGGACAAAGGGAGCGGGGCCCAAGGCACAAGCCGGGGCTTTGACCAACTCTAAAGAGGGCACGAAGCTGTGCACGTAACCCTACCGTACAGGATTTTTAGAAAGAACGCAGAACCTTGATGTGCGAACTTACCACTTGAGTGGATTTTTAAAAAGTTCCCAAAGTCTAGCGTGCGCACTTACCATAACATGGATTTTTAGAAAAGAACGCAGAACACTTGATGTGCGATCTTACCACTGAGTGGATTTTTTTTTAGAAGTGCCCAAAGATCTTAGCGTGTGCACTTATCTAGATGGCTAACGTTCTATGGCTCCGGGGCGGAGAACTATTCACTCTTCAGAGTGAGAGAGAACTCAGAAGGGAGCGGCATGCTCATAAATGACCCTCTATGATGAGGGGAGCAATGTTAGCTCGACCAACAAAGAGAGAGACCTATCACCGAGCTCTGGGGAGCGGAGAAACTCATTCTACAGAATGAGAAAGGACTCAGACGCTCAGAAGGGAGCGGCATGCTCATAAGCGACCCTCTTGGTGAGGGGAGCAATGCTAGCTCTACCGACAGCGAGCTCTGGAGAGCGGAGAAATCAACCCTCAGAATGAGAGGGAACTCAGACGCTCAGAAGGGAGCGTGCCTCATAGGTGACCCTCGTTGGTGAGGGGAGCCGTGCTAGCTCTACCAATGAGGAGCTCTAAGAGCGGAGAACTCATCCCTCAGAGTGAGCGGACTCAGACGCCCAGAAGGGAGCGGCATGCTCATAAGTGACCCTCTATGGTGAGAGGAGCCATGCTAGCTCGACCAACACGGAGAGCGACCTATCACAGAGCTCTGGAGAGCGGAGAACTCATTCGTCAGAATGAGAGGGAAACTCAGACGCTCAGAAGGGAGCAGCCTGCTCATAGATGACCCACTAGGTGAGGGGAGCAAAAGCTAGCTCTACCAACACGAGCTCTGGAGGGTGGAGCACTCATTCCTCAGAATGAGAGGAAACTCAGACGGTCAGACAGGAGCGGTATACTCATAGATGACCCTCTAGGTGAGGGGAGCAAAGCCAGCTCTACCGACAGCAAGCTCTGGAGGACGGAAAACTCATTCCCCAGAATGAGAGGGAACTCAGACGCCCATAAGAGAGCAGCATGCTCATAGGTAACCCTCTGTGGTGAGGGGAGCAGTGCCAGCTCTACCCATGAGGAGCTCTGGAGAGCGGAGAAACCATTCCTCAGAGTGAGGGAAGTCAAACGCCCAGAGGGGAGCGGCATGCTCATAAATGACCCTCTAGGTGAGGGGAGCAATGCTAGCTCGACCAACACGGAGAGCGACCTATCACAGAGCTCTGGGGAGCGGAGAAACTCAGACACTCAGAGTGAGAGGGAACTCAGACGCTCAGAAGGGAGCAGTATGCTCATAAATGACCCTCTAGGTGAGGGGAGCAATGCTAGCTCTTACCGACCGCGAGCTCTGGAGAGCGGAGGACTCCTTCCTCAGATGAGGGGAAACTTAGACGCTCAGAAAGGAGCGGCATGCTCCTAGTTAACCCTCTATAGTGAGGGGAGCAAGGCTAGCTCGATCAATCAGGGAGAGCAATCTATCACAGAGCTCTGGGGAGCGGAGAACTCATTCCTCAGAAATGAGAGGGAACTCAGACGCTCCGAAGGGAGCGGCATGCTCATAAATGACCCTCTAGGTGAAGGGAGCAATGCTAGCTCTACCAACAGCGAGCTCTGGAGAGCGGAGAACTCATTCCTCAGATGAGAGGAAACTTAGGCGCTCAGAAGGGAGCGGCATGCTCATAGGTGACCCTCTAAGGCAGCGGTTCTCAATTCCAGTCCTCGCGCCCCACCGCTCTGCACATTTCGTATGTTACTCTTAACACTTCAGACGTTTGTTCTATTCGAACGCAAGTGCCCTGCGAAGTGGACATCACACGATATTCCTCCATGATTCCAGTTCGAAGCGAACGTATTCCATTCATAGTGCATTGAAGTGTGCGAGACGTGAATTTAAATTGTATATATTTACAGACGTATATGATGTCACACTCGTCCGTGCGTAAAGATGTTGCGCAACGCAAATCCATGAATGAATGTTCTGAAGTGAAGTAAACTTCAGCGGCTTTCCCCTGCTCAGGGAGTAGGGAGCAATGGACACTGTGTAGGGAGCATGTCAATCGGAACACAGTTCATTCATGGAGCGCACTTCTAACGAGCTGATTATCTGAATCAGGTGTGTTAACTAAGAGAGACATGAAAAATATGTAGAGCGGTGGGGCGCGAGGACTGGAATTGAGAACCGCTGCTCTAAGGCGAGGGGAGCAATGCTGGCTCGACCAACAGTCGCATGAAGAGGTCCTGATAAGGACCTATCGGATTTCCCAGGGATTTGCAGACCAGAATAACCTGAAGACCAAGAAGGTTCCATAGAAACCTCCGAGGAGACCTCGGGTCCGGACCATCAGTAAGGCAGTTTTGATGAACCTGACCAAAAGTCATCATAGATCCGGTCTGACTGCAGTCTAGGTTCCCACCTAACCTCGGTCAGGTGGCGGAGATGGTGGTTGCAGGGGAATTGGACAGGGGAAGCCGATGATAAGCCCCCCCTCCCCCGAGGGAGGGGAGTAGGTGTTAATTTTTACTCCAGTCCGGACGAGAGCGTTGTTGAGAACGCTTCGTCTGGATCACCTCCCTCAGGTCTCGCCTACCTCTCCTTGACCTGTACCTCCCTCTAGTCCTACCCGCAAGTGGGGGAGGGGCACGAGTCGCGACACTAGCCTTCTGTGCCCGTCTCCGATCCTCAGACCAGGCCGGGCCAGGACCCCTGCTTTGTTCGGGCTCAGACCTGGGACTTCTTGGGATGAAGGTTTCAAAGGCTGCTGAGCGCGCCCTCGCCTCCTTGAATTTTTCGACCGCCGTCTCGACGGAGGTACCGAAAAGCTCGGAAGGCGAGACTGGCGCATCGAGAAGAAAGCCCTTCTCTTTCTTCTCGAGGTCAGCCAAGTTCACACACAGATGCCTTTCCGTTACCACCATAGCCGCCCATAGCAGTGGCAGCCTGCTTGGTGGCATGGAGGGCCAAATCCGTGGTGCGGCGCAGCTCAGCTACCTTGTCAGGTGACAAGCCCTGACCATCATCCAGGTCTTTCAGCAGATCCACCTGGTACGCCTGGAGCACCGCCATTGTGTGCAGCGAAGCGACCGCTTGACCTGCTGCTGCGTACGCCCTGCTATTTAAGCGTGATGTATCCTGAAGGGACTTAAACGGCAAGGAGGGAACCTTTAGAGAAGCTGTGTCACCCATAGAGAGATAGCTAGCTAGCGTCTCTTCTACAGGTGGCATCCTCTCATAGCCGCTTTCACGCATCCTGGCAATGTTAGCATAACTAGTATGCTGAAACCTGTGGATGCTAGAGGAAAACGTCTCAACCTCCGTATGGAGATCAGGAAAGAATGGAAGGCTCACCTGAGCTGGGGGTTTATGGCCGGAGAGGTATCGCTCATCGAGGCGTCCCGGCGGCGCAGCCATCTTGGTTCACTCCCACGGCAAGTGAAGCCTCGCCGTGGCGCGTTCCATAACCTCCAGCAGCTCTTTGTACGCAGGGCAAGAGGTTTGAGAGAGTTCAGTCTCAGCTTCCTCACCCTCAGACATCTCCTGCTCTTTCTGGGCATAACCCAGCAGAGCACTAGCCGCCGGATCAGATGACGTCAGAGAGATCGCCTCACCATAATCCAGCGGCTCGCCCTTGTTACCGGCCGACTCATGCGAGAGGGAAAGCTCCCTCTCTAACTCATCGGCCAGATCCGCCTGCGAGCCCCACGATTTCATTCTCCTCCATGCCTCGGTCACGGTGGGTCCCGAATCGCAGGAAGCAGACAGCTGACCCTCTTTCCTCGAAAAGAGGGACAGACGAGAACGGAGCTTTTTCATAGAGAACAGCTCACAGTGCACGCAGATTGCCCCCTCAAGGACATCGCGTGCGTGCTCCTCGCCCAAACAAAAGACGCAACAATCGTGTGTGTCATCGGGTGTCAAATAACGAGGACACGGATCCACACACTTCTTGAACGCCTTGCTAGTGCTCGCCATGATAAATAAAGGAAAACTGTATTCCTACCAGAATGCACGTTTCATCAAACAGACCAGTCAGTGAAGACAAAGAAGAGGATGATGTATTCTCCCGGCGGTCCTTATATTATGGTCGCGCCGGTAGTGACGTCATGGGCTGTCACCGGCCAACGGATGGTGTTTTTACATATGTATCTTCAGACACGAGTCACGCTGAAGTCGTTCCCCATAGCGACCCCTAGGGGACGCAGTTCGAAGTTCCCATGAAGGGGAACATTAGTAAAGACACAAAATGCTCTATCCTGAAGTAAAGTAGACGAATACGATAACACAATTCACATTTTCAATGAAGTAAAATCAAATGTGCTACAGTACTTCACAGTAGCTTTAGAGGTTTCAGAATCACCGGTTTCACCTTCAGCAAGTCCAGAGTGGATGAAGGACATCAGCACTACAAGCAGAAGAAAAACAGATATGAAGCATTTGCATTGATTCAACACAATGCAACATACAAACTGAAACATTTCCAGAGTTTATCCTACATCAGTCACACGGCGAGGTCCCATGACTGTGAGAGTCGATTTACTGATGCTTCACTACTCATCTGACACCAGACAAAGCAGCAGTTTGAACCACTGAGGTCCAGAACCGTGCTTGTTTCTTAAGACTTCTATTATGGCGCTTTTCCACTGCATGGTACGGTATGGTTCGGCACGGCTCGGTACGGTACGGTACAGCTCAGTTCGGGTCAGTTTGCGTTTCCACTGCAGTTTAGTACCGCTTTAGAGTGGGCGGGATTATTCTCGCGTCGTTATAGTTGCGCTGCCTCTACTGCCGTGACATCATCGTAAACGCGCCACAAACAAACTCACAACAAAGAAAGGAGACGGAATGGTGTTCTTCATTCTCGGCATGTGGATGTTTTTAACAGCAATGGAGAGGTCTATGAGAATGCTCGGGATTTACCCCCAGCAGCAGAGACTGTGGTGGCAGTGCCACGGGCTGTAGATGAGGAGAGCAGGGATGTTCGTGCAGGTGTGCTGCGTTACTTGATTAGTTAACTATTCATGCAGCGTGTTCTGTAAAGTGAAGTATCAATAAACCTTTGAATATTTCAAAATGTACAATGTATCCCTTGTTTTTTTATTTATGTGATGGTTTTTATAATCGTGGTATTAATCATTTGTCTTTTTCAAGAGGTTCATTACGTGCTCATACAATAATACATATTTAATATAGTCTGGAGGTACACTTATTCGGTCAGATTGTTTTTAATTGAAGCAAAACACAGATACAAAGGTAAAAATATAAACAGAAGACATACTCTGAAAATATAGCAAGTTCAAAAGTATATACACAAGGCGTTTTCCTTCGGCGTCGCGCCATCAAGCTCTCACTGGATCCGCTCCTCGGCTATCAACGAGAGGAACTTCCTCAACAGACAACGAAATAGACATTTTTCGGTTGATACAAAAAGGTGCGTTTGTTGAAACAAAAGCTGCGTCCGATCCGTCGCTGGCTGTGCTGATTTAAATCTAGCGGGTCGGGCTGTAGAGGAGGGTTTCATGTCGCAAGTTCAGTGACGCAGTAATAACTATTCTCTCCGGCCAATCAGTGATCAGCAGAGTTTACACATCACGTTTTGGTAACGGTACGGATCACTTGGAACCTCGGCTAAAAAAGTACCAGGTACCAGGTACAGTGCCCAGTGGAAAAAAAAACAAAAGTTAACCGTACCGAACCGTACCGTGCCGTACCATGCAGTGGAAAAGCGCCATTAGTTTTGCTCCCTCCATTTGCATTTTGATATTCTATTACCTTAATTATTCATGTTCTGTATACAATGTTGTATTGTTCTCTCTGTTTTCTCTGTTTGTCTTTTACAAAAGTTTTGTAAAGCATGAAATACTTTATTAGAGTATATATATATATATATAGAATTCTGCCCTTTCATGACACTAATTTACCACAGTATATACAATTCCACCTTTTGTATTAAGCCACTCACATACAAACATTACAAGCAAATATTAGCATTAATGTGATTAACATGATGTCACACCACCGATTCTTCACTGGAAAAAACTAACTACAAACCAAATTAGGCCAAAGTGTTTAAGAAACAGCCTCACTTCCTGTTTGACGTTGGCAACATTGACTTGATTGTGACGTTACAGCAAAGAACTTGTACTGACAAGAAGGAAATTCAACTAGAAATATTAGACAATAAATGTAACATTGAATACAACAGTTTTTGCAGTATTGTCTTTTATTAATGTCCATTAAAGAAAGACTGTAAACAAAAACTAAAAAACTAAAACAACACATATGGTTGTCTCTGTCACTGTCTCCAAAATTATTTATTTATGTATTTATTTATTTATGACAGACACAGCAATGCATCATGTATGTAATGTGTTCCAGGGGATTACAAAGTACAATATATATTCCAGACCTAGTAGAGTAATAATAATATAATATATTAATATTAAATGTGTAAACTTGCATAAGCTCATTCTGACTTAGTAGTAGTAGTAGTAGTAGCCCTTTATTGTCACTAGTACAAGTATCAGCGAAATTAGCCATCAACCTGTCCATACATACACAACATACATATGACAACGGGGTAGACAGAACAGGAAGACAGGGTATTAAGAAAAATACAGCTTTTACATGAGGGGAGAGAGGAGGAAAAAAAATAAAAAAATTTAACCCCCAGACTATGCTCCATTTGGAGTACAGTCTGAGAACAGAAAAAAAAACACCTCAGCACAAAAGCACATATACCATAAACACATACTTGCAACAGGGGAAACATATCCAGCTCTGGCAAGCAGCCATCCGGTCCAGTGCCATTTGCGGCGCCGGTCGCAGACCTGCTCGCCCTAGTGGCGGTACAAAGCGTTACAGAGGCAGTTGAATGGGGGAGGGGGGTAATGTCTGTAATCGGGGAAGGGAGCAAGAGAGTCCCACTGCATCGCTCTCTCAGGGTAGTTATCCAGACGGCCTTGGCCAAGGCGCCGGTACGGGGAGCCAGAAAAGATAAGATTGAATTGTTGTGACTTTTGGGGCGAACAGCTGCATACTTCCACAGCTCATTCTCTTTGTCCATTCTGATCTCTGAAATCATCAAGTTTCACTTGCAAAGCCGTCAGTTTCGGCATGATGGCATCCATATTGCGGTTAATAGTCTGTCTCATTGCTGACCGCTCTTCCCACAGCTTCAATCAAAACGGGCAGCCTTGTGAGACTTTGGACAGCTGTTCCCGTCTTCCGAATTTTTCGATAACCCAGGGCAAAGCCTAATCCAATCAGCAGAATACCTGTTATCATGGTGCCGAAAAGGTAGATATTCTCAGCGTCCTCAATGGAAAGAGCCGCCAGACACACGATTTGCCACTTCTCCCATGCATCCCTCGTATATCCGGCCGCGAACGTCCCGTCAGGACAAACAGGTTCCCCAGAACCCAGACTTCGCTTTGAGAAGATGGTATCAATCGTGCTGAGAGACCAGTTGATCAAATCCATAATTTTCTAGTTTGGAGAGCCGTGCAGAGAGAGTCTCTTCAATAGATGAGGTGAGACGAGACAGAAGAAGCAAGCAGGGAGGAAAAAAAGGGTAGGGCGGGGAGTGAAATCAAAGCGACTGCCTCCGTTGAGTGCCAAACGAGAAACGAGTAAACTTGCATAAGCTCATTCTGACTTAGTGTCATATCCATATAGATCATTATTATGGTTTCTGTGGCTAGGACCAGCAGTTCCTGAAATGATTTAAGTTTATTACTAGACTAAAAACAGTTGAAGTTAGGAGCTGTATATATAGCTCTATGTCCCACTTCAAAACACAATATTTTGACACTTTTGTGAATAATCACCTGTCAGGGTCTTTGAGAAAACGATGAAAGGCAAGATTTTTACTGTCACACTGATAGTTTTTGCAGGGGATTGCCCAACATTACCTTATTTAATTCTACTTTGACCTTCTCTTTCATTGTTATTCTGTTTATTTCTGTATCTGTAACGTAGTCCAGTTAGATGTTCACCCCAAAAGGGCGGCCGGCCGTGCTACCGAAGTGCTACCTATGGCTGTTACCCAAAAAAGCATCAGAGTTTTGCCTCTTGGGCTTCTGTACTCTTTGGTTACAGCAGCTACAAAAAATAATTTAGACAATTAAGGTGTTTTCACAAAAAGTGTATTTTCAGTGAATCAAACACAGTTCAGTTAAAGCAGTGGTTTTAAATCTGCTGACCAGGGCTCCCCAAACGCAAAGGTAATATATTCACATATATGTGAAGCACTGTTAAATATTGTGAAATATATTTTGAAAATGCATAGAACATAATGTTCATGTTGTGTGTGTGTTTACATAGGCTATTTGTTAAATTATATTCCTGCCTCATATTATCTTTTTTTAATCAATGTGTTTTTTGCAATGCACCAATGCATTTTATTTCTACACTACATTTACTATTTTTAAAGATATTGTTGTATTATATTATATTGTAATATATTATATTAGGCTATAGAATAGTATATCCTATATTCTCATTCAGTTTAGGCCAACTATCCACTTAACCCTTGTGCATCAATAATTAAAAACAAAAGTTACACATACAGGTACATCTCAAAAAATTTGAATATAATTAAAGAGGTCAATATATTTTGTCACTCATTTCAGAAAGTGAAACCCATACATTATATTGTCACGAATCTTCGTTCGTTACACCTGTTGCTGTCTCTGAACCTTGCCTGTCTGACCTCCTCTTGTTGATTAATAAAGCTGCATTTGGATCTCAACGCCCTGACCCCTCTCTTTACATATATAGATTCATTACACAGAGTGAAATATTTCAAGCCTTTATTTCTTGAAATGTTGATGATTATGGCTTACAGATAATGAAAACCCAAAATTCAGTGTCTCAGAAAATTTGAATATTACAAAAGATCAATAAAAAAAGGATACTTTAGACAGAAATGTCAGACTTCTGAAAGGTATGTTCATTTCTATCCACTCAATACTTGGTTGAATTACTGCATAAATGCGGCGTGGCATGGAGGCAATCAGCCTGTGGCACTGCTCAGGTGTAATGAAGCCCAGGTCGCTTTGATAGCGGCCTTCAGGTCATCTGCATTGTTGGGTCTGGTGTCTCTCATCTAGATTCTCGATGGGGTTCAGGTCAGGCGGGTTTGCTGACCAATCAAGCACAGTAATACATGGTCATTGAACCAGCTTTTGGTGCCTTTGGCAGTGTGGGCAGGTGACAAGTCCTGCTGGAAAATGAAATCAGCATCTCCGTAAAGCTTGTCAGCAGAAGAAAGCATGAAGTTAAATGTCTCTAAAATGTTCTGGGTAAATGGCTTCGTTGACTGTGGACTTCAGAAAACACAGTGGACCAACACCAGCAGATGACATGGAAGACCAAATCATCACTGACTGAGGAAACTTCACACTGAACTTCAAGCAACATGGATTCTGTGTCCTCCACTCTTCCTCCAGACTCTGGGACCTTGATTTCCAAATGAAATGCAAAATGTACTTTCATCTGAAAAGAGGACTTTGGACCACTGTGCAACAGTCCAGTTCTTTTTCTCCAGCTCCAGCTTCAGTTCACTCCTTGTGAAGCTCTCCCAAGTGTTTGAATTAGCTTTGCTTGACAGTATTCTCAAGCTTGCGGTCATCCCTGTTGCTTGTGCCCATTTTCCAACCAAATTTCTTCCTTTCAGTCAACTTTGCATTTAATATGCTTTGATACAACACTCCTTGAACAGCCCCCCTTTCAGTAATGACCCTCTGTGACTTAACCTCTTTGTGGAAGGTGTCAATGTTCGTCTTCTGGACCATTGCCAAGTCAGCGGTCTTCCCCATTATTGTGGTTTCAAAGAACAAGAGATACCCGGAATTCATACTGTAGGGATGGTCATTTATTGAAAATCAAATGTAAATATTCTAATATTTTGAGATACTGGATTTTTGACTTTCATTAGCTGTAAGCTCTAATCCTCAAAATTACAACAAAATAACTTTTTAAGTGTTTTACTTTACATGTAGTGAATCTAAAATGTATAAAATTTTCACTTTTTGAAATAAGTTACTAGAAAAAAATAACTTTTCACAATATTCAGATTTTTCAGATGTACCTGTAGGTCCATAGTGGACAAATATGTCCATGGAAGAGGTATTAATGAGGCCAGCAGGGGGTGCTTACCCTGTGGTCTGTGTGGGTCCTAAAGCCCCAGTATAGTGATGGGGACACTATACTGTCAACAAGCACCGTCTTTCGGATGAGACGTTAAACCGAGGTCCTGACTCTCTGTGGTCATTAAAAATCCCATGGCACTTCTCGTAAAGAGTAGGGTGTAACCACGGTGTCCTGGCCAAATTCCCCCCACTGGCCCTTATCAATCATGGCCTCCTAATAATCCTCATACACTTGATTGGCTCTATCTCTCTCTCTCCTCTCCACCTGTAGCTGGTGTGTGGTGAGCGCACTGGCGCCGTTGTCCTGTGGCAGCCGTCGCATTATCCAAGTGGATGCTGCACACTGGTGGTGGTTGAGGAGAGACCCCCCCACATGATTGTAAAGCGCTTTGGGTGTAAAACAATACACAAAAAGCGCTATATAAATGCATCATTCATTCATTCATGTCAAAAAACTGTAATAAAAATTTGAAGCTTGGGAGCACAGAGTTAAGTTTGGTCTCATTTTAAAGAAGACCCATGCCAGATTGTTGTTGAAGTAAGAAAAAGTAAAAAATTGAAGAAAAAAAAGTTAAAGAGGTTCACAATCAGTTTATGAGTTCAAATAAGTTTGTGAAAATGGTTTATGAATAATATGTTATATACAATATGTATTTCATGAAATATGTTGAAATCTAAACCTGTTAGAAAATCAAAGCCATTAATCTATACAATGAATCTGTAATCACAACGAATTTGTGTTCCAAACTTGAGGTTGATAACAAAAATATGAGTTTTCAGTAATATTTTGTTTGGGCGCAGTACCAAATTCTGCCCAGTAGATGCAAGCAAAGTGCTTGGATTTGTGATTTACAGTAAAGTTTCTCTCTCTCAAATATTACATGAACAAACACACACCACACTCACACTGACATCCATACCAACACACCCACACAATTATAGCTGCTTTATTTATCCAATTGGCTCTAATATATGCAGAAGCAGAAAACAGGAATAAAGCTAGTAATTGCTTTATAGACCAAACCTGATTTTTTTTTTTACTATCTGGTAAAAAATAGTAAAACATTTAGTTTTGAAGCCTTGCCAATAGAAAGCCTATTAACAACAATGGCATCAGTTTACAGTTAAATGGCACTGCGGTTAAAAAATAGCAGTTTTAAGGGCTTTCAATGGGGACATTTTTGTCCTTGAGTTCCTGAGAGGAACTATTTTTTGTACCTAGTGCAATATAGATTTATTAAAGGAAATGGGGGTGAAATAGTAGAATTTCAATAATAATACACATCTGTGCCAAAATGTATGCAGCTGGCAATAACACAGGCAAAATGATTAAAAAAAAGAACAACTGAAAAGGACAAAAATCTCCAAAGGGTCGCACAAGGGTTCATCAATATGTTGTTATCATGTTTCCGGACAAGTTTCTAATTTGATGTACTATTTATGTAAACGCTGCGTAACTTTTATGTGTTGGATGGGCACATTTAAACTGGAGTGGAGGGAGTTACCGTGGAAAACGGGGCCAGTAACTGCAAACCATCTCTTACTGTTGTTTTTACTGCTCTCAGGTAAGTTTAGTCCCTAAACTGTTCCTGGTACTTCCTTACATGTAATTGACACGCTTCTGTTGAATATTTACTCTCCAGAAATGGTTCAGTGTTATCGGGAAAAAGTCTGTTAGCATCACAACCGTGAGCTAACTATTGAGGCTATCTATAAGAGGTAAGCTAGCTATAAATTTGAGCTCTTATTTATAAACGTTTGGGATTTTAATCACATATTATGTGTATATGAGTGGTTTTGAAAGCTTTGCAAATGTTTTACTTGCAATAATGGATGAATTTAAATGAGCTAATTGATTTAACCTAAAAATTGCACTGTACTGTTAATCCACCTACATGAACTAAAATGGGCTGAAACTATTCAAAACACTTTTTATCTTTCATTTGTAGACACATATTGATCAAAATTGCACTATGATTTCAGGAGCATCATTGAAAAAATTTAAAACTCTAATGGGAGCTGCTGACAGAGATATAGGAAACACAGGTGATCTGAGAAAGCCTATTAAATAACTTCATATGCATTTTTCACAATATATTTCACCTATATCATCAAGCATCTTTAAAACCTTTAAATGTAAATTCTCGTTTCTTAGGATTTTTTTGTATGTTCTGTACATTGGTCTTTCCCTTTTCTGCATTTCACCTCTGCTGTAGTTTATTTCTAATAAACCTGACATTGTGTACTACATATTGTTGGCTCTGTGACAGATTTGTTATGTTCCTATATTCTTCCATGCTGATGCATCAGAGTTGGAGGGGACCTTTTGTCGAAGAATATCTCCAAGGGACTATGAACGTCCCAGGTTACGTATGTAACCCTGGTTCCCCGAGGGAACGAGACGCTGCGTCGAGACGCTATGGGGAACGCCATCAGCGTTGTCCAGCTCTGAATCATATGTGTAATCAGTCAAAATTGACGGCCAGACGTCAGGTGCGGTGACGTCATGACCAGGATGCTTAAAAGCACGTGATGTGCAGCCGGCGCCAGCTTCCAGGAATGAAGCATAGCTCTAGTAGGGATGCCGGAAGTATGGCCCTGCGACGCAGCGTCTCGTTCCCTCGGGGAACCAGGGTTACATACGTAACCTGGGACGTTCCCCTCCGGGAACATCGAGCTGCGTCGAGACGCTATGGGGAACGAGATGTCCACGCCGCCATACTTGCAAATCCCTGATTAGTGTGTGGAATGCACAGCTATGGCAAGGGAATAGACAAGCCAGGAGTGGCTCGCAGAGCCAGGTCGTAGAACCTGGAAAGTTAGGGGCGTAGACCACCCACCAGCGTCACAGATGTCCTGCACAGGTACACCTGCCAGAAGGCCTTGGAGGCCGCCATACCTTAAGTAGAGTGAGCCTTGATTCCCAAAGGCGAGGGGAGATCAGAGGACTCGAGGTCATAGGAGAGCATCCAGATCCACTACTTAGCATAAGCACCCTGGCCTCCACCGGAGGAAACGTATAAATAGAGAGTTTTGCCTACTGAAAGGCCACCAAGAGGGGCGTGGTAGGTGCTATAGCCGCCACATAGACCTTCAGGGTGGAGTGGGCTAACTCTGCGGAGAAACGGGCCTGCGAGAACTCCAGCACTGTACCAGCAGGCAGTTAACTGGATCAAGCTGGCGGTCTCCGCACCCTGAGTCTCAACTTCAGGGCGTACAGTTTCCTTATTGAGGGAGCTCTAGATTGGAGGATGGTCTCAGCAACCTCAGTTGAGAGACCAGAGGCTATGAGTTGTGCCCCCTCGGGAGCCACACCCATAGTTTCCACAACTCCGAGCGGGGGTGAAAGATCATGCCCGCTGCCAGTGAGAGGAGATCCCTCCTGACGGGAATCCCCCATGGAGAGCCGTCGAGGAGAGAAATCGGGTCAGAGAACTATACTCGGCCTGGCCAGAACAGGGTTTTTCAATAGAAGGACCCCGTCCATGCGCACTCTCTCTAGAACTCCCAGGAGCTGAGCGATCGGGGGAAGGCGTACAGACGAAGCCTCAGCCACGATTGTACCATAGCATCCAGCCCCTTAGCGGAGCTGGATGTCTGCCTCGACGGGATGGCTGCTCCTATACTGCCACGAAGGGAAGAACCCGATATTAATACGCTTTGCCCCCAAAGCACATTTCAGGAACTTCCTGTGATGGGGAAGAAGTATGCATCTTTAGATCGCTCGTGACCACCAGTCCTCGGATCTGGTGTGAGACACGTGCTTGAAGAGAGCTTTCTGAACTTCAGTCGTGTGACTGAGCGGTTCAGTTAGCTTAGATCTAAGACGGACGCAACCCCTTTCCCCGGAACAATGAAGTACGGCTGTAGAACCCGGACTCTTTGTCTAGAGCAGGGACCACTTCGATGGTCTCCTCCCTCAGGAGAGTGCTCACTTCTTGTTCCATTACCAGAGCCTGCTCGGGACCCACCAGCATGGGAGTGCCCCCGTAGAAAGGCTACAGCAGAGCGCCACATAGCCTTGTTCTACAGTGTGCGTGACCCATCGAGACACATTTGGCAGCAGTTTCCATGCTGCCGAATAGTCTACTAAGGGAACCAGTCTCTCGAGACTGGTCTCTGGTGTACTTAGAGCGGCTAGCTCGGTGCCCTGGAGAGGAGGACCGGCAGGGGACGGCCGATCTAGCTGCTCTAGAGACCCCCGAAGGGGTGGCGAGCCTCCCAGCTCCGCTACAATTCTGGGCGGAAGAGACTGAGAGAAACGCTCGCTGGAAACCGCTGCGCCCTGGAACACTGGCAGGGTTAGCAGACTGATCTCCTGAGGGCACTGAGGAGAGACGGGCACCGTGTAATGCGGTGTACCCCGCTCTTCCCCAGAGGGGCCTGCCCTCACCAGTCCTGGGCCTTGGCATCAGGACTGCCTCAGAAGCCTCCTATTGGAAACGACGGTCCTCAGACCCACATCATCTCTTAGGAAGTCTAGGAACCAGAGTCTGTTCAGGCAGATCCCAATGAGACACGCTTGGCAGGGGCTCCCAAGCCGCCGGGTGGTCTACTAAGGGAACCAGTCTCTTGAGACTGGCCTCTGGTGTACTTAGAGCGGCTAGCTCGGTGCCCTGGAGCGGAGGACCGGCAGGGGACGGCCGATCTAGCTGCTCTAGAGACCCCCGAAGGGGTGGCGAGCCTCCCAGCTCCGCTACATTTCTGGGCGGAAGAGACTGAGAGAAGTGCTCGCTGGAGACCGCTGCGCCCTGGAACACTGGCAGGGTTAGCGGACTGATCTCCTGAGGGCACTGAGGAGAGAGGGGCACCGTGTAATGCGGTGTACCCCGCTCTTCCCCAGAGGGGCCTGCCCTCACCAGTCCTGGGCCTTGGCATCAGGACTGCCTCAGAAGCCTCCTATTGGAAATGACGGTCCTCAGACCCACGTCATCTCTAAGGAAGACTAGGAACCAGAGTCTGCTCAGGCAGATCCCAATGAGACACGCTTGGCAGGGGCTCCCAAGCCGCCGGGTGGCCTATTAAGGGAACCAGTCTCTTGAGACTGGCCTCTGGTGTACTTAGAGCGGCTAGCTCGGTGCCCTGGAGCGGAGGACCGGCAGGGGACGGCCGACCTAGCTGCTCTAGAGACCCCCGAAGGGGTGGCGAGCCTCCCAGCTCCGCTACATTTCTGGGCGGAAGAGACTAAGAGAAACGCTCGCTGGAGACCGCTGCGCCCTGGGACACTGGCAGGTTTAGCAGACTGATCTCCTGAGGGCACTGAGGAGAGACGGGCACCGTGTAATGCGGTGTACCCCGCTCTTCCCCAGAGGGGCCTGCCCTCACCAGTCCTGGGCCTTGGCATCAGGACTGCCTCAGAAGCCTCCTATTGGAAACGACGGTCCTCAGACCCACGTCATCTCTTAGGAAGTCTAGGAACCAGAGTCTGTTCAGGCAGATCCCAATGAGACACGCTTGGCAGGGGCTCCCAAGCCGCCGGGTGGTCTACTAAGGGAACCAGTCTCTTGAGACTGGCCTCTGGTGTACTTAGAGCGACTAGCTCGGTGCCCTGGAGCGGAGGACCGGCAGGGGACGGCCGATCTAGCTGCTCTAGAGACCCCCGAAGGGGTGGCGAGCCTCCCAGCTCCGCTACATTTCTGGGCGGAAGAGACTGAGAGAAGCGCTCGCTGGAGACCGCTGCGCCCTGGAACACTGGCAGGGTTAGCAGACTGATCTCCTGAGGGCACTGAGGAGAGACGGGCACCGTGTAATGCGGTGTACCCCGCTCTTCCCCAGAGGGGCCTGCCCTCACCAGTCCTGGGCCTTGGCATCAGGACTGCCTCAGAAGCCTCCTATTGGAAATGACGGTCCTCAGACCCACGTCATCTCTAAGGAAGACTAGGAACCAGAGTCTGCTCAGGCAGATCCCAATGAGACACGCTTGGCAGGGGCTCCCAAGCCGCCGGGTGGCCTATTAAGGGAACCAGTCTCTCGAGACTGGCCTCTGGTGTACTTAGAGCGGCTAGCTCGGTGCCCTGGAGCGGAGGACCGGCAGGGGACGGCCGATCTAGCTGCTCTAGAGACCCCCGAAGGGGTGGCGAGCCTCCCAGCACCGCTACATTTCTGGGCGGAAGAGACTAAGAGAAGCGCTTGCTAGAGACCGCTGTGCCCTAGAACACTGGCAGGGTTAGCAGACTGATCTCCTGAGGGCACTGAGGAGAGACAGGCACCGTGTAATGCTGTGTACACCGCTCTTCCCCAGAGGGGCCGGCCCTCAAGGCCCTGAACCGTTGGCATCAGGGCGTTCTGGCCGATGACTATCGATCCGCAGATCCGTCTTCGGCCCGGGAGCGTCACTCTGACTCGATTCTGCGAGTACGAGAAGTGACATTCGCCGAATAAGGAGCTGGAACACAATTGGGGCTGCTCCCCCAGCCAGATCATCGCAAAAACTGTGTGTATCGTGTTATAGCGTGGGCAGGGAGGAACACAGTCTGTAACGTGATCTACTTTCGCCCTCATTGGCCTTTGATATGTCTGCTTCTAGTCTTTCTTTGCCTATCTTTTTAAGAATAAACTTTCTTATTTCCTATCTTGATAGTAACAGACTCACAGAACACAATCGACTGACACACACAGAGAGCTTTGCTGAATGACAAAAAAGCTGGCGCCGGCTGCACATCACGTGCTTTTAAGCATCCTGGTCATGACGTCACCGCACCTGACGTCTGGCCGTCAATTTTGACTGATTACACATATGATTCAGAGCTGGACACCGCTGATGGCGTTCCCCATAGCGTCTCGACGCAGCTCGATGTTCCCGGAGGGGAACCATCTGATTTGCAGCTGCATAAACAGGTGCATCTCAATAAGTTAGAATGTCATGGAAAATTTCATTTATTTCAGTAATTCAACTCAAATTGTGAAACTTGTGTATTAAATAAATTCAATGCACACAGACTGAAGTAGTTTAAGGGTGAATCCCAATTCTGGTCCTTGGACGGGACGCGGAGGTTCTAAGTGGGCTACCTCCAGCGGTAGTAAACACTATCACTTCTGCCAGGGCTCTGTCTACGAGACAAGCTTACAGGCTGAAGTGGGACCTGTTCGTCAATTGGTGTTCTCCCCGCCGGGAGGACCCCCGTAGATGCCCGATCGCAGTCGTGCTTTCTTTCCTGCAGGATGGGTTGGAGCGAAGGCTGTCTCCCTCCACCCTCAAAGTGTATGTCGCCGCTATTGCCGCACATCACGATGCAGTAGATGGTAAGTCTCTGGGGAAACACGACCTGGTCATCAGGTTCCTCAGAGGGGCAAGGAGGCTAAATCCTCTGCGCCCTCACCTGGTACCCTCTTGGGATCTCCCCTCGGTCCTGTCGGCCTTGAGGGGGGCCCCCTTTGAGCCTCTGCAGTCAGTAAAGCTTAAGTTTCTGTCTCTGAAGACAGTGCTCCTCTCGGCATTGGCCACAGTCAAGAGGGTAGGGGACCTGCAAGCATTTTCGGTCGACGATTCGTGCCTAGAATTCGGGCCGGCTGACTCTCACGTTGTCCTGAGACCCCGGCCTGGATATATGCCCAAAGTTCCCACCATGCCCTTCAGGGACCAGGTGGTGAACTTGCAAGCGCTGCCCCGGGAGGAGGCAGACCCAGCCATTGCTCTGCTCTGTCCCGTTCGTGCCTTGCGCATCTATGTGGACCGCACGCAGAGCTTCAGGACCTCAGACCAGCTCTTTGTCTGCTTCGGAGGACAGCAGAAGGGAAGAGCTGTCTCCAAACAAAGACACGCCCACTGGATAGTGGAGGCTATAGTCTTGGCCTACCAGGCCCGGCGCTTACCGTGCCCCCTTGGTGTGAGAGCACACTCTACGAGAGGCGTTGCTTCCTCTTGGGCTTTGGCGCGAGGCGCCTCAATAGCAGACATTTGTAAAGCTGCCGGCTGGGCGACACATAATACGTTTGCGAGGTTTTACAATCTCCGTATAGAGCCAGTGTCCTCCCGTGTACTTGTCTCGGATGGCCAGTAACACTGAAACCCGCTCGGTGTCAATCACGCTTGCTGCACCATTCCCCTCTTCGGACCGGATACGTGCGCCTTGTTGCTTCTCAGTTCAGTTCCCCACGGCGAACCCTGTAGAAGTTCCTCCCGCACCCTCGGCAGTCAGGTGTGGCGGAGCACCAGACGCCAGGTCCAGTACTCGTACGTTGCCCAAGGTCAACCCTTGTGCTGGGCTAGGTGCCCGTGTGTAGTGATTCCCCCTTGGTGATCCCACATGTGTATTCTTCCACGGTACGGCTCCCCCCATGTTGAGCCCGTGTCTTCCCTGGCAGAACCCTTTGCCTTCTCTGCTGTGTAGCTATCTCACTCCAGGCGGGCTGGGTCTACCTCAGAGACTCCCGTATGTGGTACTGCCCTTGGCCAGTCCATACGTGTAATCTCCACATGATACCTCCTTATGCGGGATGTGGCTCCGTAGCGTTTCCCCCTACTTGGGGTACGCTTTCCCAGTGTTATTCTACCCACTGAGCGGAACAGCAGTGTGGTCATCTCTGCCTAAACCCTGTCCTATTGTCCATCCCAACTGGTGTGGGGGGACTTGCCGGCTTCTGCAGAGCACTGGAGGGGGTCAGCAATAGTGGCGTTTTCCAAGGGATCCCATTAGTCAGTCACTCTGACGTTACGTCGAACGTGACTGACTGATAGGGAACGTCTCGGTTACTTGCGTAACCCCCGTTCCCTGAACGTAACGTCCCGTCGTCATAGTTGCTGTACCACCACTGTACGGCCGGGGCACACAGTCTCGGCTCCTCAGCGAAAAACTGTTGTGCGTTTGCACGCGCTCTCCCTTTATACCCACACCGTGGGGCGGGGTGTGCGTGGCGAAACACGCACGCCAACCGCCATTGGCTTGTTTTGTTAACACTCGAAGGTGATTTGGCTCTCCGGCGAGATCCCATTAGTCAGTCACTCTGACGTTACGTCTCCGTTCCCTCCTTCAGGGAACGGGGGTTACGCAAGTAACCGAGACGATACCTTCAGTAAATAATAATTTTTTAGGCTAAAAATAATTTGGTTCTAAAGCCCAACACATTCTCACTCCCATCTCATCACATACTGAAGCTTGGTCAGGGCCACTTGGCGTTGCTTCTAGAGCACAGGGTAAGCCATTAGCATAATTTTTCGACTTGCAGGGTCCTCCATTGCTTTAAATAATAAACCCTTGCCATTAATATGCAGATGGGAATTTTATTGTCATGATTAAATTTATATATTTTGTAACAATATTTCCATTATTGCATAAAAAACTAATCACTATTAGCGAGCAAGAGCCGAATTAAAGCAAGTTGGGATAACTTATGGGTGCTTAGCAAACGGAAGACTGCATCTTAACTCAAACAAGCTTTACAGACTCGTTTGTATTCAGTTTATTTCCGTGATGTGAATCGACGTTCAGGGACATTTGATGACGAGCAGCCGATATATGCAGCCTTCAAGGGATACAGCCTTCCATTTGAGAGGCACCCATAGATAAGCTTTGTTGAACTGAAAACGGCTCTGAGTGAAGAGTCGATTCTCCTTGATGGGATCGATTCTAACCTTTAGAATAGACTCTCAATTGTCTAAGGGATTGAAGCCTTGGCATCAGATGACTTGGAATGCAACAGGACTTGTTTGTAATGCTTTTATACTGCTTGTTTATGGTCAGTTTTTGCACTAAATACCTGTGACTGCACTTATATTTGCCTGTTACATGTTTTATACTGAAGTGGATAGGTTTAAGATAGGGGTGGGATTAGGGTAAGCCAATGAAAGTATAAATTTATATAAAATGATTTATATTTTTTTACAAATGCATGCAACCCATTAAACTAAGACAAACAACTGAAACCACTGAAGGACCCTGCAAGTCGAAAAATGTCGCTAAAGGGGTTCCTTGAGTGTAAAAAAGTGACACCAAGTGTCCCTGACCAAGCTTCAGTATGTGATGAGATGGGAGTGAGAATGTGTTGGGCTTTAGAACCAAATTATTTTTAGCCTAAAAAATAATGATTTAATGACGGTATCTACACAATCCCTTAGACAAGTTGGGAAGAGGTAAATAATCTATGAAAGGGGAAAGCAAAGGAAGGGCAACAAAAGCTTGTGTTGGGGCCCAATACCTGGAATTTGCTTAAGGCCTCCAAATGACTAAGTCTGCCCCTGCATCCACTAAAACGGACATTGAGACAAACTGGTTAAAGAAATATATAGAAAAAGATAAATTAGTTCTGAGAAAAGTGAGAGCATAATTTCCTGACAGATTTCACTTGTTTTGACATATTGTTAAATGCAATGAAATTCAGCCATTTTAAAGTGTGATTTAAGTGTCCAAAATAAATTTTGGGCCATTATATGGACAATTGATTTTCAATAATTGGGGCAGAGAGAATGAAACATGATAGAGAAACTTGCATGATTTGTCTCAGTTCTCAAGTTCTCTGAGCCTTTGATGGAGAGTCTATTTAAAAATACAATATCATATAACACCACTCTCTTAATAACACAAAAATATGTCTGATTTAATTTAACTGTAAAATAAGAAGAATGAGTATCACAACAAACCAAGGAAAAGCACGTGTCCACCTTTCACATGCACCACAGATAAATGCATGTTCTCTGAAACTATCTGATCCACACAGAGCATGTCATCACATTACATTTGAACAATAAATCAAACAATAATCACAGAGACTCCTACACACAGGACAACCATTATTTTACCTTAAGCTGAATACATTGTATAAATAGCAGAAAAAAAGTGTAAAAATACTCACAGAGTATGAGAAGCAGTGCACCGGTCCCCATACTGACACATTAATAAACTGTTTTAACAGTGCTGTGTGCGCTAAGACAGACACTTCCTGTGTTTGAACAGTCACTTCACACTTCAAGCAGAGATGAGGGAGGAGGAGACAAAACTCTACACAGAAATACATGAAGAAATAGAGAGAAAAAGATATCCATTGAAAGATATTAACGCTTTTAGTACATATGGGTTGTTAGAGCTCAGTTTTTCTACTTGAAAAAATACAGTTTAAAAAAATGTATGGTAATTGTTCTTAAACTAATAGTTTTGTCATTCGCAATGCCACAGCCACATGCATAACGGACAGACCATAATAAATTAGAATCAATGTGAGATTGAATGTAGGCCTGTTCATGAAAGGCAAGCTCTTTTTGAGTTACTCTCTTCTCAACACTTGCAACTGTATATAGAACACATAACTAGAATTGGACACATATATATACACACAAAGGAAAGTTAGACACAAGGTTTATAAAGTGATTTTTATTCAGATGAACTAATTATTCGCCATAAGAAAATATAAAATGTTTATTTCTTCCTCTTTAAAAGAAGTGCAGTTTCATGTCAGCGGTTACTTTTAGAAGTGAGAAGTAGTGCTTCATTCAGGCCTTCCTGAACACAGACAGATGGAATTATAATAAGAGGAAGTCAATGGAAATTAAATGAATATGTTGCTATGAATCTTTTGCTTTTCTGATACTATGTTGAGGTTTATGGAACTAAAGATGCAGAAAAAGAACAAATATCTTCCCCACTCTGGTTAAAACCACAGAGCAGAAAGAGAGCAGAAAGTCAAACCACAACCATCAGCTCAACTCAACTCTTTATTCAGACCTTTTAAACTAAAGACATTTTCTGTCATTTTCTTGCTACAAGCAGCTTCTGAAGATAGAAATTCACAAACAACGTGTCTTCAATTATAAGCTGGAAGAAGCTGGTTCAACATGTGAATATATGTGATGTATTTGCTTGTGATTAGCTTTCATTAGGCCCACTATGGCTACTTTCAGAAACAACCCACAAAATACTGTGACTTCCACTTCAACCAAACCACATCAACTGAGAGAAGCGCCTGCAAAACTCTCTTTGACATTGAACACTGGGGGGGGGGGGGGGTAAATAAATAAAATAGAGGTACCAATTCTAACCACAGTTAGATTCAGTGTTGGTTCACCAAAAGATTCTGAATGCATCATCAAATAGAAATATTATTGTCAAATGCCAACACCAGAGTGAAAAGAACACAATATAAACAAGGAAACTATTTTTTTTAAATACATATGTTTATGAAAATAAAATATGATATTCTAAATTATGTTTGTGATATAGCTGAACAATATTAGATAATATTGAATTCGCACTAAACTAACAAAATGCGATTTTAACAATGATGTGGTCTCACATGGTGACCATAGTATGAGCATACAGTGAATAGACTAAGCTACGCTGTGATTTTACACTTTCAGCTCACTGTGACCTCACATTGTGACCATTATGAGTATCATCGAGCTCATGGTGAGATCAAACTGCCGGCTGGGTTCTTTGTCCAATGTCTGCACTATTTCTCTGCAAAAGGTATGAGTGATAAAAATGTCTTTGTACTCATTTACACTAGTGTTACAGGTATCTTTTAATTCCCTCCGATTTACCGGAGAACATGGGAAACACACCAAAGGCCATTGAAATGGCACTACCTGATTAAACCACACAGCATGTAATAATAATGATACGTTTTATTTATATAGTGCCTTGCCAGGGCTCAAGGACGCTTTACAATGTGCATGCAACAAAGAAGAAAAAAACTACTGGAAGGGTAGGCAATGATGACAAACATCAATTAGTAGAAACAGCAAAATAACATTATATAGACAGGGCAACATACTGCAAAGTATGAGAAAAAAAAAGATTTCAACAAAACAAGCTGTCTTGTCCAGCTAAAACTAGCTGGACACTGGAAGCCAGTCCCATAAAATGTGCAAATGTCCGTGTGCAGGTCGATAGAAACCATAAAACCACGGTAATGAGGAAGGTTTTTGCCTGATTCATTACCTTACCTTTAACTTTCGATCCAAGAATAATATTATCTTCTCATTAGGACAATGAGAATTTAGTAGTTCTAATTAACTTTACTTGAAATTAAATATTAATAAAAAAATTAAGAGCCTGCTATATAAATGAATATTACTTTTGTTAAATGCATTTGCATTATATTAAAGGGATAGTTCACCCAAAATGCTCCATGTCCAACCACGATCGAGCAGGCAAGCAGATGGCACTGGGGATGGGGTGACATGACCTCCTCAGATTCATAGTGATCTGATCCGTCTCCCTCACGGTCTCTATGAAAGGTGAAATTGGTAAACAGTGCATTAATCAGGGTTTTTGCTAGATACTGAATTTGGGGTTTTCATTAGTTGTCAGTTATAATCATCAAAATTAAAAGAAATAAACACTTGAAATATATCATTCTGTGTGGAATGAATGTATACATTATACAAGTTTCACTTTTTTTGAATGGAATTAGTTAAATAAATCAACTTTTTGATGATATTCTAATTATATGACCAGCACCTGTACATTAGTGGCAGCCTGGCCCGCTGCTCCTTAAATGTGCACTGAGCAATTTTTCAAAAATCACTTTTGACCGCTGTTGTCTGACCGAGTCCCAAAACACACCTGTAGCCAATCAGCAGCTTCCCAGCAGTGGAGAGAACTCAAGGAGCGGTAAGGGCTCAAATTGGATGCCGAGGTTGCATTATTTCTTCTTGATAGGTGAGTAACGTTGATTTTGTTTTGTTTCACACAACTTATCTGTGTTGGCTTTTCCTTAAATATGCTTGTGTCATCTTTGCTTGTTTCCGCGATTGTCGTTGCCATGGTTGTGCAAGTACGTGTGGATGCGGATGTAACCCCCCTGACACGGGTCCGCACCAGCTCACCGAGCGGGTCGCGAACCCGGGACTCCGGCGCGGGAGGCGGGCGCTCCAACAAGGTACGCCAAAGGCTACAGCCTCTAGCGTCAGTTGCTAGAGCGCCTCTTTTGAGGTCAGGAGAGTGAGGTTTACACACAGCCCTTACTGGCATACATCCGTTACACTCACCCCCCTAAACCTCACTCCCGTCCGGGTCACGGCACCAATGTTACCCCCCCGACACGGGTCCGCACCAGCTCACCGAGCGGGTCGCGAACCCGGGACTCCGGCACGGGAGGCGGGCGCTCCAACAAGGTACGCCAAAGGCTACAGCCTCTAGCGTCAGTTGCTAGAGCGCCTCTTTTGAGGTCAGGAGAGTGAGGTTTACACACAGCCCTTACTGGCATACATCCGTTACACGGAGATTACAAATTCGTGATCCCCCCGTATATAAATGTACATTACACTGCATATAAATTGTGGGCATTAGGGAGCTGCTATTATGCCTGGCATTGAAACTACTTTTGAATGCACGATCGCTTTTAAGTTTCACTTTTACTTTCACGATCGTGATCGCACATACTGTTATACTATGAAGCGAAAGTACTTACCACACATTTTACAAAATTAGATTGTCAGTGGTGCTCAGGATCTGCAAATCATTCGCCATCGTCCTCAGTCACCTCTCCTTACTCTGTTTATGTGGTAAGTGAAATCTTATGCACTGTTATTTGTTTTCCGTGTCTTTCTGAATACTGATTCATGCTTCGGGCACACATCCTAATAAAAAAATCTTAATTTGTGGTCTGAAAACGAACAAGGGTCTTACGGGTTTGGAACGACAAGACTATACTTTAAAAAATATATATTATTTGTTTCCATCCTTTATTTATAAATAAATCCTTTATTTATTCCAATGTTCCAAAAAATGTCAACCTGGTCTCATAAAAATTTGTACCTCTGTGCACTTTTTGTGCGACACCATTTTACGTACCTTACTGCACGTTTCGCCACAGTTTAAAAAAAAAACATGTCCACTGAGTGGCGCTTATACACAGCTTAAATATTTGAACACTGGCACATTTTTATTATGTAGATATACACTCACCGGCCACTTTATTAGGTACACCTGTTCAATTGCTTGGTAACACAAATTGATAATCAACCAATCACATGGCAGCAACTCAATGCATTTAGGCATCTAGATGTGGTGAAGATGACGTGCTGAAGTTCAAACCGAGCATCTATGGTCCCTATGGCCCTGTCCCAATTTGCTCCCTAAACCCTCGCAATCTTCCTCTGAGTCCACAATTTCATGACTGTAGGAGCCATTTTAATGCAAGTATGTGTTTGTCCATTGGGTGGCGCACTGGAAATAATACATTAGGGCAATTGGTTAGAGACAACAGGTATGTATTGGTAGTAGGGAAGCACACCGTTTTTGACCGTTTTGGACGGGTCTTGATCGTGCTTCATCGTGCAAATTATTGGATTATGTGTTTGGAGTTGAATATATGCTGTGTCTACAATGCATGGACTTTCATATCCTGTGAACTAGACAAATTAACATCACAGAAGCTAATTGGAAGCACTGACACTTTTGCATTTTACTTCAGTTTTGCATGGACCTATTTTTATGCATCAATTACTTGCTCGCTCCTATTACCAATACTAGTGTCTTAGTGGAAGCTGCTACAATGACGTAATGCCACTTTGAATGTTGGGTAGACGACACACGCACGTGACGGCCATGTGCCCATAAAGACCACAAGTGTACATGAAGTGTGCTATTTGGGACAATTCACACATGCACATTTCAGCTGTTTCACTTGATAGTTAGGCTAATTCAAATAATTAATCAAATGCATCCATTCAAATAAATGTGATCTTACTGCAATACAGTTATTTAAATAAATGTAAACTCGCCCAGTATCAGAGTGCAAAACCCTGTTACTGTAAGTTACAGCCTTTGGGTTCAAATCTTCCTGGAAACAAAAAGCGCAGAACTGTGACAACGCCTTGAATGTGTAAAACCTCATGTCATGAGGCAGCAACAGCTTCACAGTATACTTCACAATACATAGAGACTGTCAAACAAGCAGATGTAAAACTGTCAAATATCTTGCAAAAAAAAAAGATGTGTGAAATTCATGTTGCAGCCATAAGACTGAAGAAGCAGCAGTGACCGGAGATGAAGAGCAGTGACACCAAAAGATGTGTTGCATGCTTCAAGCTGCCCAAAATAACTTGGGAATATTTTGCTCTCTAAAAAAATTGAGTATCTCTACTCAGTATGTACTGTATGTACGTGTTTTTATTCAGCCAAACAATTTTACCACATTGGTTTTGTTCCAAATATGAGAGTAAAAAACACAAGTTCATGCAGGAGCAGAGACTGACCACAAGATGGCATCCAAAGCAGATTCTTTATAATGTTTTATTTAATTGTTAAATTAAGGTTATAGGTGTTAGTTTTCATGACATATTTCAAAATACATTATTTGATTACTACTGGAGCTTGCCAGTTACCTAAGTGTCAAATAATCACCATGGGGTCCGACCTAGATGTGGAAAAGCTCTTCTGGCTGAGAACAATCACTTGTTCATTGGCTAAACAAATGCAGCTCCGCGTTGCTGGGAGTAAGTCTGTTGTTAGTATTATAAGCATTTTAGGCAGTGTAGCATTTGGACCAATCAGACACACAATTGTCCATTAGATTTAACAAATCAATGCATAATTAATAACAAATAAGAGATGAATAAGAGACCTCTCACCCAGGAAGTCAGGAAGTCTGTGAAGGACCCCAGGCCCCTGGTTACCATGGCAACCAGGACACCTCAGCCAAACCAGATCAACTTTACGAACTAATGGCATGTCCAGAGTTCTCCCTCTCACTACCTTTCACCCATAGGGAAAAAAAAAAATTTCTTTGAATAAACAACTGTTTTATGCATGCTTACCATAGAACCACTCGTTCATAAAATCTCACCTATATCACGTTTGGTCTCTGAGTTCATATTCTGATGATCTAAATGAGAGTTTTTATTATATGTTGATACCAGTGGCGGCTGCTGATCTTTTAAAGAGGGGAAGCTCATTTTCGGCCTAAATCATAAAAATTGTCCATTTATTTATATGTAAATTCTGCCCTACGTTCCTTTTCAAGAAAATGCTCTGTAACCCTGTCGTACCAACTAGGCGTCTTTTCCAGTGACTTGACCAGTGTCCTCTCAATGGCCAGCAGAGCTAGGCTGCTTAAACGGCCTTGGCCCATTGTGTTACGGGTGTAGGACTTGAGCCGCTTTAAACGGGAGAAGCTCCTTTCTACACCTGCTGTGCAGTTTGCTAGCTGGCTAGTTCAGACTATATGAATTAATGAACAAACGATCTAATATATATATATATATTTAACTCAACGGGAGGAAATGTGGGAATTATGTTAAACTGAAACAATGAATGTGGTGTGAAATTGTGTGAAATATACGATGAAGGTTGCAGCAGTTTGTCTTTCGACTACACATGCAAAATCCGCGATGGGACTGAGTTGGAAATGGAGACACAGAGTGATACGCGTCATAATCTGAAGACCACGCCCACACCAACCGTCTCTTTGCATTGCGAGAAGCTGCCGCCTCCTTGTCATTTATTTATAACAAAAAAAAAAAAAAAATGTCTAAAAGCTGATATGTGACAATGTGTATAGCAAACAAGCTAAAAAAAAAACAATAAATACGTTTTTATAAGCTGTCGACCCCAAAAAACGAGCGTTTTAGGACATAAAAGTGGATTAAAAAGAGATGACAGACCCTCCAATCATCACGCAGACGCTCGGAGTCCGGGCCAGCCCACTCCTCCATTCATCCCAGAGACGCTGAGCGTCCGTGGGCGGGACATAATCGCAGCATTATCCAATGACCGTCTTGTTTCTAAGCACTGAAAAAAACTGTTTAAAGCAGCCCCATTGAAGCCAATGGATGCTGGGCTTCAACAGAGTAATGCACTGTACGCTACGGGAATGAATGAGAAGGAAATCGAGTCAGCCGACCTAAGTAGCTGATTCTGAACGAAATTGTTTTCGTTCGAGATGAACGTGTTTAACGCCTTTTTAGTCAATAAAATGTTAACATAATAGTACATATATTTGACCATTCATTTTTTGACAATTATAGGGGAAGCTGAGCTTCCCTTGCAGTCTTAAAGAAATCGCGGCTGGTTGATACTTATGCAACATATTAGTGTTCTAAGAATCTTTAGTAGTCTTTGCATCAACATCCAATCCAGTTACATATGTGGAGAGTAAAGCATATAGAACAACCACAGGCTCAGCACCCGCCTACTTCCACTCACTATTACGAATCTACATACCCTCCAGAAGTCTGAGATCTGCTAGTGAGCGACACCTTGTGGTACCATCACAGAGAGGTTCAAAATCCCTCTCCAGAACAGTCTTGTTCCTGGCTGGTGGAATGACCTTCCCACCCCTTTCCGGAATGCTGGATCCCTGTAAATCTGCAAGCACCAACTGAAACTCATCTCTTTCGACACTACTTGACTACTTCGACACTCGTTTTCCCCCTCTGTACTCTATATGAATTCTATTGCTGGATCTACTTTTAGGTGGTAATCATTCCCAGGTTTCAGTCAGGACACAGGAACCAGACCAATAGCTGAATTCATGTTTAAAGCGGTCAGGGGCATCATGCACTTATTATTTTTGAGGGGACCCAGGGGGTGAGGGTTAACACACCAGTAGGCTAATGTTTTACTTAATTTTTCTTTTTTATGCTATTCGAAATATTGTGTGTGTTTGCGTGTGTGAGAAAGGGAGACACGGTCACACAACTGTGGCTTGTTTACAAATACATATGAGCATCATCACTGTGTCCGTCATGCGACTCTTTTCCCCTCTCGGCTTGAACTGCTGGTAAAACTGAGGACATTAGTATGGCGCCGCTGTGTTCGGATGCCATTCAGGTACCTCCGCTCAGATTGTGCTATTATTTACTTTTTGACATAGTTTTTTTGCTTTTACAATGGCCACTTGCATAACCCCCGGCAACGGATCAAAAAGAACTGCGGGAAACGCACTGGGATACTCAACACACTGAGAAAAAAAGGGGTCACCGTCCTCCTCCACCGTGTATCCTGCTCACCAATGTCCAATCCTTGGAGAATAAGATGGATTATCTTAGAGCCAGGATAAGTTTCCAATGGGACATAAGGGACTGTAACATCCTTTGTTCGTCTGAAATATGGCTCACGACCTCGGTCCCGTACACTGCTGTAACGCCGTCTGATAACTTTTATGGATGGCCAGAACAGCAGAGGCCGGTAAAACCAAAGGTGGATGAGTGTGTTTCATGAACAACAAGAAATGGTGTGACCCCAGGAATATCTCCATTCTGTGGCCCTCTTGATCGCCTCATCTGGAACATCTATCCATTATTTGCCGCCCATTCTATCTGCCCCGGGAGTTTTCATCGATCATTGTTACTGCTGTTTACATTCCACCACAGGCAGACACTGGCTTGGCTTTTACTAAGCTTCACAATGTGCTCAGCGGCTACATTAACAAACACCCTGGCGCTGGCTTTATTTTTGCAGGGGATTTTTAACAAAGCCAACCTTAGGCAGGTCATGCCGAACTTTTATCAACATGTAAACAAAGGAAGGGGGTTGGGTTTGGAGAGAGGTTCACTGATTGGCTCAGAATCCGTTCAGACTCCAGCCAATAGGAGACTGGTACACTTTCTGGTAGAAGTCACATCACAGCCTTTATACAATTATTCTTTCTGAAATAATCTTCATCTACAAGTGGAAGAGGCAAAACCGGTGGAAAGTGCCACGCTAATGCCAAGACTCGCTCCTCCAGGGCGAGGCTGCAGTTCCCTGTCGGCCGTGTTCACTGGTTTTTCCGCAAAGGCAATTTTGCTGAGCGGTGCTGGTAATCCGGTTTATTTGACCGCTGTGCTCGAGTATCTCACCGCTGAGATCCTGGAGTTGTCTGGAAATACCGCTCGGGGCAACAAGAAGATCCGTATCATCCCCCGTCACCTGCAGCTGGCGGTGCACAATGACGAGGAGCTGAACAAGCTTCTAGGCAGCGTGACCATTGCTCAGGGGGGCATGCTGCCCAACATTCAGGCCGTGCTGCTTACCAAGAAGACAGAGAAACCCGCCAAGACCAAGTAAACTGAGTGCAGTTTCTTTTCAAATCAAAGGCCATTTTAAGAGCCACCTATTTTCTCATTGAAAGAGCATTTTCGTTTATTCGATCATCATTTTGATTTTGAAATTTGTAATAAAGAAAACAGTTTAGAAATGTTTTGTGAGCACCGTACAAAGTGAAATGGGATTTTACTATATTGCTCCACAACGTGGTATAAAACTTGGTAAGAATGCAGGAGAGTGGTTTATTTTAATCCATTCGTCTTTATACAACAATTTTAGTGGATGACAGTGTATTGTTTGTCTAACTGCTGTGAAATTTTAAGTTGTAATAAACAAGATTTGAGCAGGAACCACAAACTGCACTGAAAAAAATAAACATAGCACGTCTTTGAAATTACATAAATTAAGCATGTATGTACAACACAATTAATTTACATTTCTGTTGTGAACATGCTTTAATCAAGTAGATTTAAATTGTTCATATTGAGTGCTGAATGTACACATTTCTCTCACGTTGATTGAAACTGATTTAATCTAAAACTGAAATCAATATAATCAAGTTTTGACACAACTGGGGCACTCCAGAGCATATGGGAGCAGTATTGCATCATTGACAAGGATGACAAACTGCCGTAAAAGAAGAAATTGAATCCAGCGCCAAAAACTGTGAAAGCAGCTGAGCCAACTGTCGCCTCATCCCAGATGAACAGATTTACTGAAAAGTAAGTTCAGCAATTTGTTTTATATTTGTTTTGAAGTAGGCGATATTTCCACTAGATAACAGTTTTCGCACTGTAGTGTATAACAATTACAATTGTTGTTACAATGGTCAATTATCAATACTTTAACACTCTCTGCTAGTTTATCATTAAGCGTCAGCAAACGGTGGACAACCGGTAAAAAAATCCATTACAAAAAATCTAAATTAAAAAAAAGGAGGTATTTTTCATAAAAGTAAATATACCTTCCTCAGTTTGTCAGTACATTGAAACATTGCTGACCATGTGAATTGCCCTTCCACACAGGACTCGCCAGTTACGAGCATCTAATGTATATTTTGTAGGTCCATCTTTGTGCACACATGCAAGCTTTATATGGGTAAATCTTTTAATCTACTTTGTATTGCTGCCAAAGCCCTTTTTTGACAAAGTTTTATATAATGTATTACATTTAAAAATATACACCTGCATTATAACTTTGTATAATTTGTTTGTTTTGTGCAGGGCATGAATGAAGCCTGCATCGATGAGGCCATTGAAGACTCCACTATTTGGATTTATGTTCTCAAGCAACATGCTTCTGATGAACCAGAGGATGTTGGTGTTGTCCTTAAAGGCATTTAAGGGATAGTTCATCCAAAAATAAACATTATGTAATTAATTACGCACCCTCGTGTCATTCCAAACCCTTAAGACCTTCATTCATCTTCAAAAAACAAATAAAGATCATTTTGATTTCCTCCATTAGGTAGGTAAAAGGTAACTCGGGGGAGAAGAATTGTTGAATTAATTATTATTTTTTCTTTGCGCACAAAAAATATTCACGTAGCTTCATAAAACTACGGTTGAACTATTGATGTCACATGGACTATGTTATCGATGTCCTTACTACGGTTCTGGGTGGGAACATTTTTTGTCATGTTGCTCTCTATGAAGGGTCAGAAAGCTCTTGGATTTCATAAAAAAAATCTTAAATTGTGTTCCGAAGATTAACGAAGGTCTTACAGGTTTGGAATGACATGAAGGGTGAATAATTAAAGACAGAATTTTCATTTCTGGGTGCATGGTTGGATGCATGGTTAACCTTGCCAGTGAACTGTAACAAGCTCTTGCTATATTTCAACTTATTCACTTTGTGCCATGTTTGAATTACTTAAATAAGTGGTTTGCTTTTTCTTCAGAATGCACTGTTTGTTCTAACAGTTTACTTTTTTGTTTGTGCACTTCAGTCTACTGTGACAGTTAATATTTGTACAAATGTCTCCGCTGTTCTTAATCAACAGTTAATAGTTGGTTTATAAATGCCCTGCCATTCTTTATCCACTTTGAGGATACATTATGTATTTGTGTTTGAATATTTTACTAATGCAGCATTTAAAGTGTTTTTGTTTTGATTCTTACATTTACATTACCTTTACAATTATTCATTTAGCAGACGCTTTTATCAAAGCGACTTACAATTGATGAATACAATAAACGATACATTATAAAGAGGCAAACAGACACAGGAAGTGCTTGTGATACAAATTTCTAGGCATTGTTCAGAGCAAATTCTAGCCAGACAGTAAGAGGTTAAAGGAAAGAGAGCAACGTTTTTTCAAGTCAGGTGATGACGGAATAGATGAGTTTTCAGGCGTCGCTTGAAAATTGTCAGGCATTCCGGATGGGGGTGGGAAGTTCATTCCACCAGCCAGGAACGGTGAATGTAAACATTCTGGAGAGTGATTTTGTGCCTCTCTGTGATGGCACCACGAGGCGTCGCTCACTAGCAGATCTCAGACTTCTGGAGGGGATGTAGATTGTCATAAGTGAGTGGAAGTAGGTGGGTGCTGAGCCTGTGGCTGTTCTATATACAAGCATCAGTGTCTTGAACTGGATGCGAGCTACAACCGGGAGCCAGTGCAGGGAGATAAAGAGAGGTGTGACATGGGCTCTTTTGGGCTCGTTGAAGACCAGTCGTGCCGCTGCATTCTGAATCATTTGTAGAGGTTTGATTGTGTTTGATGGAAGTCCAGCTAGAAGAGCATTGCGGTAGTCCAGTCTAGAAATGACAAGGGCCTGGACAAGAAGTTGAGCTGCATACTGTGTAAGGAAGGGCCTGATCTTTCTGATGTTGTGTAGTGCAAACCTGCAAGATCGAGCAGTCTTTGCAATGTGCTCTTTGAAGGTCAGCTGGTCATCGAAGATTACACCAAGATTTCTGACTGAGCTTGATGGGGTACTTGTAGAAGAACCTAACTGAATCGTGAAATCATGCTGTAGAGTTGGAGTTGCAGGGAAGACAAGAAGCTCAGTCTTTGCCAGGTTGAGCTGTAGGTGATGTTCTTTCATCCATGTTGAGATGTCCACCAAGCAGCCTGAGATCCGTGCAGCTACCGTTAGATCATCTGGAAGAAATGAGAGATAGAGCTGTGTGTTTTCAGCATAGCAATGGTATGAGAAACCATGTGCTTGTATGATGGGACCCAGTGATGTAGTGTATGTGGAGAAGAGGAGGGGTCCAAGAACCAATCCCTGGGGAACCCCAGTGACCAATTTATGTGCTTTGGATACCTCCCCTCCCCTGGACACCCTGAAAGACCGACCAGTGAGATAGGATTCAAACCAGTGAAGTGGAATCCCAGTAATGTCCAGTGATGAGAGAGTGGATTGGAGGATCTGATGATTAACAGTGTCAAAAGCGGAAGACAGATCCAACAGAATGAGGACTGATAATTTGAAATCCGCTTTTGCAATTTGCAGGGCTTCAGTGACTGAGAATAGCGCAGTCTCAGTTGTCCACGTCTGAATCCTGATTGGTTAGCATCCAGTATGCTTTGACAGAAAATAGGATAACTGGTTGACTACAACTAGTTCGAGTGTTTTGGCTATGAATGGAAGGAGAGAGACAGGTCTGTAGCTATCTGTAATTTAAGTGTTTAATGTAGGTTTTTTGAGCAGTGGGGTTACCTGAGCCTACTTGAATGCAGTGGGGAAGATGCCTGTGAGGAGAGATGTGTTGATAATGTGTGTGAGTGCTGGTAAGAGTGAATCATAGATTGCTTGGAGAAGGTGTGAGGGGATTGGATCAAGAGGGCATGTTGTAGGATGGCTGAAGAGGAGAAGTTTGGATACTTCTGCCTCAGTGAGGGGATTTATGGAGATGCACATGTATGGTCTAGACGAGAAGTTAAAGTGGAGAACAAAGTGTCAGTTGCAGCGTTCACATCCAGAACTGAGAAATGGGTAGGTGAGAGAAGAGAGGACACTACAGAATAAGATCTGCTTTGTTGACAGCAGACTAACAGTTCCAGAGACCCATTAGAAAAGAGAGGGGTAAAGAAGAAGAGGTGCAGATAGGCCGCAGGTGAGCAAGATTGCGTTGTCGTCTGTGTTTGATGTAAGAGCGTTGTTGTGAGACAGCTGGAATGTATTGAAAGCACATGATAGAGATGGGAAAATGAGAATGGAAAGGGGAAAGAGGAACAAATTTATAAATCAATAGATAGAAATAGGTAAGTGTGTTGCCGGTGTCGTTGCGCTGTGTTACGTCCCGTGTGTATGTTGGGATATGGTCACATGTTTTTCTCTCCTCCCCTCGCTCTCTGCAGTCTTTTACATTTATGCTCTCTAAAAACTGCTGGGTTGAAAACAACCCAATTTGGGTTATTTTGACAACCCAGTACTAGGTGAAAAAGGGACAAATCCAGCGCTGGGTCATTTTAATCCAACAATTTGGGCTATTATGTTTAACCCAGCAGGCTGGGTTGCTTTTTATGGTTTAAAATTACTGCATTGCTAGGCTAAAATGAACCCAAATCGAGCTAGGCATTAAACCTACAAATTTTGTTCATTTTAAAATAACTTTTACACACAAAGAATGACTATCAAAAGGTACATATTTATTAAAAACAACAAGAGAAAACAGTCAAAAAGTAACATGCATGTTAAGAAGAAATGCAAAAAAGTATGCATAGCTTAAATAAATATATTGCTTTCAGAAAGTTTCTTCTTTACTGAAACATTAAAACAGACATGACATTTACATACCTCACAAACGTCCATGTACGTGGAGGGCTGCTCTTTAATGGGTAAGTTCACCAAAAAAATTAAAATGGTCAAAAACTGGTCTAAAAATAATTTACTCTCCCCATGTTGTTCCAGACCCATGCAAACTGCTAATTTTTGGAACAAAATAAATATATTTAATATTCTCTTAATTTTTGTTGGCAAGTCTGGGAGACCAATATTTTCTTCTGAACAGACATGTTCGCTATCATGTAATTTAAGATTTATTCATATATAAATATTGGAATGTATTACTTCTACAATAGCTCTGTATTTATTAAGCTTGAAAATGCAGATTATCTAGACTCTCAATGGACTAACAAAAAATGATGAGAGAAAATGTCAAATATATTAATTTGTGTTCTAAAGAGTTCTATAGGTTTGGAATGACATGAGGGAAAGTAAATAGTTTGTGAACTATTCCTTTAAGAAAGGAAGACCAAGAATGATGACGCTCCAAATCAGACAACTCCAAAGTTCAGCAATGAAAAACACAGACATCAATGGTTTACATAAAATAGGAGCACGTAATCATACTGTTGTTGCATCAAAATGTGAAATAAACAGGCAGGAGAGAACTGAAACAATTATTTTCTAATAATAACTTGCATCAATCTCAAAATAATGATGCTCTCCTATGTCTCTGGCTTTCAACATCGACAAAAAACAAAGAAAAATTATTTTACTCTTAGTAAAAAAAATTGATAACATGAAATTATTAAGTTTACTTGCCTTAAACGGTCTTTCCCTCTCTTCTGAAGAAGCTGAGAACATTGCCTGCTCCTCACACACACACATACACACACAGACTTCTGTGTCCTTAACTCCCGGCACGGCACAATGAAGACAGAAGCTCAACAAGTCTGAGATATTACATGCAAGACATTACGGTTAACAATTATCACTTCATTCTCTTCAAAATAATTATGCTAGTCTTTACATAACGCAGTTTCCTTTAGGGAGCTACATTCAGTTTAACCGCGAACAATAAGATATCGAATTAACATGTAAATGTGTTAATAACCGCCTATTAACACCTCAAAATGGCAGATATTGTAAAATCTTATCTAAATATGACATAAAACACTCAAGGACCTATAAAAGTACGTTAAGTTACCTCTTCCATTCAGTAAAAGAGGCCTTCCGTTAAGACCTCCGTTTCTGAGGTGAAAACCACGTCCACATATTTTTCAATATAAGCTATTTTCAGACTATATCCGCCTTCCATGAAACCTAAAATTACTCCCGGACACAAACAATGAATGATGACTTTACATTTTTAATCTTTACTTACCATAACGTCTTTCACTCGCTTCTTTCACGCTGAGAAAATGGTGGCTTCTCACATTGGTGCCGTCCGATGTTGACGTGACGTGACGTGCTCTCATTCACGTCCGTGTTCCCAACCCAGCGCCGCTGGGTTATGATCAAGACAAATTTTCAACCCAAAATTGTTTTTTTTACCCAGATTTTTTATGTTTTATAAAGCTAATACATTTTTTGGTACTGCGTGCAAGCGTTTATTGTTACAATGACATAAATAGAAGCAGATCATTCATTGACTGGAAGGGAAATTCACATTAATTTTTTTCACATAATATACTGCTTTATTGTTATGGCATTATTAGTCATAGTCATAGACCTAGGCATATGAAACAACAGCATCAAAAATTGTTTGGAAATATTCAAGTTGCTTCAGGAAGTTTTCAGTTGCTGCCTTTTTAGGAAATAATAAATCAAAGACATATTCACAAATGTAGGACTTTTGGAGGTTTTGTGCATGATTAATATTTTTTTCCATAGGCCGATAAGACTTCAAATATTAGATCATTATTTCAAAAATTCAAACAGCATCACAAATCAGACAACAAGAAGGCAGCACACATGACATTATCAAATTATGGTTATGATGTATCTGCCTATTTTTTTTTAAACAAGTACTTTAAACATGTTGATAGTGACTGATGTGACCAAATTAAGAAGAGATGTGTGTGTGTGTTATGTTGTTTCATCCTAATTCTATTTATGGAGGTCATAATGTCATTTCTCTATTTAAGGCACACGTCAGCGCCCACAGCAACTGTCAAGAGGCCTGAGAGTGGAAGAATGTTTTTCACTAGTACTTTGATGTGTTTTTCGCTGCTGCTCTTTGGGTTTAACAATTCACACTCTTATTAAGTGGCAAAATAAAATTAATGTCATGGTTTTGACAATCAAAATTCGTATTGTTTTAGAGTGTAATACCAACAAAGCCTTTTGCTTTCCAGTCATTACCCATCTTCCATTTGGAATCCCGGTTGCGATACAATATAGTCACACAATAGCAATAGCATATTTTTCTATTCTAATTGCACTTATACCTGTATCCATTATTGGTATTAGTAGCAGTGGGTGGGTATATATTCAGGTTTTATACCATCATGCTGATAACATTGCTTTAGTCATTCAGCAATCCTACAGCCTGAACCACTGTAGTGAATCCACCCTTATCATGGGCTCGGAAAGGAAAGGAAAGGAAAGGAAAGGAAAGGAAAGGAAAGGAAAGGATGAAAGGAAAAGAAAAGAAGGGCAAGGAAAGGATAGGATATGATAGTAGGATAGGAAAGGATAGGATAGGATAGGATAGGATAGGATAGGATAGGAAAGGAAAGGATAGGATAGTAGGATAGGATAGGAAATGATAGGATAGGATAGGATAGGATAGGATAGGATAGGATAGGATAGGATAGTAGGATAGGATAGGATAGGATAGGATGATAGGATAGTAGGATAGGATAGGATAAGATAGGATAGGATAGTAGGATAGGATAGGATAAGATAGGATAGGATAGGATATGATAGCTTCATTTGATCTCAAACGCCTTACCACTACTAGCACTCACAAATCAGGCAACCAACTTGATTTAATTTACACACACGATTGTACTGCAGATAACATTCTGGTACAACCACTACATATCTCTGACCATTTCTTCATTAAATTCACATTACACTTTGCTACCAGGGTGCCACCAACCCCCTTACCGGTTACTTTTAGACGAAACCTACGCTCCCTTTCTCCCTCACATCTTTCCTCTGTAGTATCCTCCTCTCTTCCCTCACCTACCCATTTCTCATCTCTGGATGTGAATGCTGCTACTGATACTTTATGCTCTACTTTAACCACTTGTCTAGATGACATTTGTCCTCTCTCCTCCAGGCCAGCACGGACTGCCCCTTCTAACCCCTGGTTATCTGATGTTCTTCGTGAACATCGGACCAGACTCCGAGCGGCAGAGAGAAAATGGCGAAAATCAAACGAGCCGTCGGACCTGAGTATGTATCAATCGTTTCTTTCATCTTTCTCCGCTGAAGTCCACACTGCCAAATCGTCACATTTCCATAACAAGATCAACAATGCTCCAGATATGCGTAATCTCTTCAGAACATTTAATTCTCTCCTCTGTCCCCCTTCACCACCCCCCCTGTCTATAACAGCTGATAACTTTGCAACTTTTTTTACAAACAAAACTAAAACAATCAGCAGTCAGTTTTCACCTCCACTCACACCGGACCCCAAACCAACTAGATCTACTGCTCAAACTCCCATCTTCTCCTTCTGTCCCCTCACTGAGGCGGAAGTATCCAAACTTCTCCTCTCCAGCCATCCTACAACATGTCCTCTAGACCCTATCCCCTCACACCTTCTCCAAGCAATCTCTCCCGCACTCCTACCAGCACTCACACACATTATCAACACATCTCTCCTCACAGGCATCTTCCCCACTGCATTCAAGCAGGCTCGGGTAACCCCACTGCTCAAAAAACCTACATTAAACACTTCTCTTTTAGAAAACTACAGACCTGTCTCTCTCCTTCCATTCATTGCCAAAACACTCGAACGAGTTGTCTTTAACCAGGTCTCATTGTTTCTTTCACAGAACAACAAACTGGACAATAAACAGTCAGGTTTCAGGAGTGGCCATTCAACTGAGACTGCGCTACTCTCAGTCACTGAAGACCTGCGAATTGCAAAAGCCAATTCCAAATCATCAGTCCTCATTCTGCTGGATCTCTCTGCCGCTTTTGACACTGTCAATCATCAGATCCTCCTGTCCACCCTCTCATCACTGGATATCACTGGGATTCCACTTCGCTGGTTTGAATCCTATCTCACTGGTCGGTCTTTCAGGGTGGCCTGGGGAGGGGAGGTATCCAAAGCACATAAATTGGTCACTGGGGTTCCCCAGGGATCGGTTCTTGGACCCCTCCTCTTCTCCACATACACTACATCACTGGCTCCCATCATACAGGCACATGGCTTCTCCTACCATTTCTATGCTGATGACACACAGCTCTATCTCTCATTTCGACCAGATGATCCAACGGTAGCTGCACGGATCTCAGGCTGCCTGGCGGACATCTCGGCTTGGATGAAAGAAAACCATCTACAGCTCAACCTGGCAAAGACTGAGCTTCTTGTCTTCCCTGCAACTCCAACTCTACAGCATGATTTCACGATTCAGTTAGGTTCATCAACAATTACCCCATCAGCTTCGGTCAGAAATCTTGGTGTAATCTTCGATGACCAGCTGACCTTCAAAGAGCACATTGCAAAGACTGCTCGATCTTGCAGGTTTGCACTACACAACATCAGAAAGATCAGGCCCTTTCTGACAGAGCATGCTGCACAACTTCTTGTCCAGGCCCTTGTCATTTCTAGACTGGACTACTGCAATGCTCTTCTAGCTGGACTTCCATCAAACACAATAAAACCTCTACAAATGATTCAGAATGCGGCGGCACGACTGGTCTTCAACGAGCCCAAAAGAGCCCATGTTACTCCTCTCTTTGTCTCCTTGCACTGGCTACCAGTTGCAGCTCGCATCCAGTTCAAGACACTGATGCTTGCATATAGAACAACCACAGGTTCAGCACCCACCTACTTTCACTCACTATTACGAATTTACATCCCCTCCAGAAGTCTGAGATCTGCTAGTGAGTGACGCCTCGTGGTACCATCACAGAGAGGCTCAAAATCACTCTCCAGAACATTCTCTTTCATCTTCCCATCCCCATCCGGAATGCTGGATCCCTGTCAATTTTTCAAGCAACAACTGAAAACTCATCTCTTTCAACTCTACTTGACTATATAAAAAAAAAAAAAAAAAAAAAACTTTCATTTTTTCAAAATCTTCATCTTTCTCTCCTTCCCTTGCTAGCTTGTACTTATTTGAACAATGCCTGAGACTTAGTGTTATTGGAACTTCCTCTGTATGTTTGCCTCTTCAAGATTAATCGCTTATGTACTCCCCAATTGTAAGTCGCTTTGGATAAAAGCGTCTGCTAAATGACTAAATGTAAATGTAAAATGATAGTAGATAGGATAGGATAGGATAGGATAGGATAGGATAGGAAGGAAAGGAAAGGAAAGGAAAGGAAAGGAAAAGGAAGGAAAGGGAAAAGGAAAGGATAGGATAGGATTTGGATAGGATGATAAGGAAAGGATAGGATAAGATAGGATAGGATAGTAGGATAGGATATGATAGTGGGATAGGATGTAGGATAGGATAGGATAGGATAGGATAGGATAGGATAGTAAAGGAAAGGAAAGGAAAGGAAAGGAAAGGAAAGGAAAGGAAAGGAAAGGAAAGGATAGGATAGGATAGAGTAGGATAGGAAAGGATAGGATAGGATAGGATGGGATAGTAGAATATGATAGTAGGATAGGATGGGATAGGATAGTGGGATAGGATAGGATAGGATAGGATAGGATAGGATAGGATAGGATAGGATAGGAAAGGAAAGGATAGGAAAGGATGGGATGGGATGGGAAAGGATGGGATGGGATGGGAAAGGATGGGATGGGATGGGAATAGAAAAGGATATGATAGAAAAGGAAAGGATATGATAGGATAGGATGGGATGGGATGGGATGGGATGGGAATGGGATGGGATGGGATGGGAAGGGATGGGATGGGATGGGATGGGATGGGATGGGAAAGAAAAGAAAAGAAAAGGATATGATAGAAAAGGAAAGGATATGATAGGATAGGATAGTAGGATAGGAAAGGAAAGGATAGGATGGAAAAGGAAAGGATATGATCGGTAGGATAGGATAGGATAGGATAGGATAGGATAGTAGAATAAGATAGGATTGGATAGGATAGGATAGTAGAATAGGATAGTAGGATAGGATAGGATAGGAAAGGATAGGATAGGATAGGATAGGATAGGATAGGATAGGAAAGGAAAGGAAAGGAAAGGAAGGGATGGGATGGGATGGGATGGGATGGGATAGGAAAGGATAGGATAGGATAGGATAGGATAGAATAGGAAAGGAAAGGAAAGGAAAGAATAGGATAGGATAGGATAGGATAGTAGAATAAGATAGGATAGGATAGGATAGGATAGGATAGGATAGGATAGGATGGGATGGGATGGGATGTTATGGGATAGTATAGGATGGGATGGGACGTGTGGCCAAGTATGGTGTCCCATACTTGGAATTTGTGATGTGCATTTATCCCATCCAAGTAAACACACACACAAACTGATAAAAGTCTCAATGGACCAGACATGATTCAATTTCCCTTAAACGGTTTGTTGTGAAATCACCCATTTTGTTTCTTCACACTTCCCTTTTCTCATGTTCTGAGACAGTCAACATTTGGTAAATATACCTTATTTGACAAGTCTGACGATAATTAATAATGCTTGCCTTAAAACGATCCGGATAAAGCCCAGATTTAGACGCAGCTCTGAAATGAATCCCTTCTTGTTCAGTCTGAACATTGTGTCCCTTTCTAACACATCATCAAGCACATGTATGAACATGAGAGTTTTGTATATTTTTATCATTTATACAGAAACAATTAATCATTGATGTGCTTATTAATCATGTACAAAATTCAACATATACGGACTGTCAGGGGTATTAAGTATAAAAAAGTCATAACTACATTCATGCTTTTGGCAAATTATACTTTTTGTGTGTACGATTATTAAATTATGTAAGTAATTAAAATAAATGTAATTACTTACTAAATCTTCCATATCCAAAAAATAAAAATAAATAACAGGATGACACAATTTACGTGGGAGTAATTTTCTTCCTTGTGTTTGTGCAGGAAGTGTTGAGTCCATAAAACAGCCTGTGTGTTTGACTGCATGTCATTAATAGATTAGTATGGATCCCAGTCTACTTCCTCTAATGCTGTGTGAGTATCATTTTCTCATTTATGCATTCATTTCTTATTTTGTATAAAAACTAGGCTTAGGCTTAAACCTAGACCCAGTCTAAAGTATAAGTCTGAGCTGTTTCAACTGATATAAACTTGCACTGACTGATCTATAAATATATCGGTGCCTTTGTTTTGTCTCAAGATGCACACCAGTAATGTTTATTTTTTCAAGCATTTTTACAAAAATTACTTAAATGTCCTAATTGAATTATAGCCTAGTCTTGGCTTAGTCTAAGCCCTCTCTGTGAAACTGGGCCCATATTTATTTAATTTATGCTTTCATTCATGCTGCTAATAATCCTAATATCAACTCCGTCTGCAGATACTCCATCTGATATCTTTGTGTGAACACTATACTCGCATGTGCTGCATGTAGCTGAATGAGATCAGTGTATTAGTCGTCGATCGTGTTCTGTACTTTTTGGAAGTTGGTTTTCTTCAGTAGATCTTGACTAGCGGTCGGTGCCGTATAGTCTTTGCTTGTGGTGCGATGTGGTAATGTTACTGACCACAATGATGCCACTTCCCATGAAGCACTGATGCCACACAAAATAAGATCCAGTGTCGTGAGCTTCCCTTCACGCTGCATCATGACAGCATCACGAAGATATTCTTAGCAATCCACATAGATTTTGTCTTCACGTCACTTCCTCTTTCACCCTCCGTCACTCATTATTGACTCACTCCTTGGTTGATAGATCTGAAAGAGATACATTGAGTTGATTTTATAGAATATAGATGATAGAAAGAGTTGAGCTGAGCAATTCAGTTCAATAACAGTATAAAATTGACCTAAAGTCAATTGCAGTGCTAATCAGTTGCAAAATACCATTGCCACCGCTTGCATATTGTTTATTATTCTATAAAACAGCTCACTTCTCTCACACACTAATCAATGGTGATTTAAACGATGCTTCTCTTCTCTTAGGATATTCATTTAATTCTATTTAGAAGCAACTAAATCTATCAATTAATCAGTCAATGTAATTGTCTCTTTTTGGTTTTTAGTGCTGATTTCAACCGTCCACCCTGGACAAACTGAAGGTGAGTTATATTTCTTAAAACCGTCGCACACATAACACAGTGGAACAGAAAGAGAAAGTGTGTGTGTCGTTGTGTGCAGTGTGTGTTGTGTTTGTTGTTTATGTAATTTATTGGGTCCTAAATGATATACATGAGCTCTGTATGAAATGAATGTCTCTAATATTACTCGTTTAAATTTCATCTGAGTGTTTTATGTGATATTATCACAGAGCCTGACAAAAGAGGTATCATCTCGGTATCATCTCAATACACGACATTAATTAACCACAAATCATGCATTAGATTATAGATGTTATTACCTTATGGACATTACTTTGAAACGTATCTCTGGCTGATACTAAAATACTTCCTAAATGATAGCAATGATGCAAGCTTTGAAACAGTATGTGTTACTGTACAATACTAATAAACTTGAATTCAACTGGTTTCTGAGTTAAGCACCTGATTTGAGGAGCCACGTCTCACAGGATTATCTTCATGTGTCATCTTTATGAGACCTCTTGTGTTAGAAGAGCATAAAACAGCCATACTATTACATTACTCATATGACAAAGAAAATAAGATGAAGGTCAAGGCAAAATAAGGAAACCTTTCATGTAAATAACAGAAATCATAAGCAGCAATAGATGATGACTGGAGAGACTATTTATTAACTCAAGATTGTATCATGAAATATTTACAGACAACCCCAAAGTAACTGTGAAGCCCCAGAGTTCAGTGTTCACTGGAGACACGGTTACTCTGAGATGTGACGTGGGACGATCAACTGGACAAAAGATTATCTGGTTCAAAGACTTTAAGAGACTAGGAACTGATGATGAAACAAAAACACTGAGCGATGTGAAAGTCTCTGATGGAGGAAATTATTCGTGTACTGTAGGAGGAAAGACCACACAAAGCCCAGGAGTCATGCTGACAGTAAGAGGTACGTGCTGTTTTACAGGACAATCTGATTTTGAGTTTACTGTACACTTATGAAAATGAACAGCATCCATTAACAGTATCATGTGCTGTCTTGAATTGATCTCACACAGAGAGACCCAAGCCTGTAGTGCGTGTTCAGCCTGATGAACCTGTGTTCAGAGGACAGACGGTCACTCTCACATGTGACATACAGCAGACAGACGTCAGCAGCTGGATCTACAGCTGGTATAAAGATGATTCACTGATTAATGTCAGTCAATCACGGGAATACCGAATCAGTTCTGTTAGTGAATCTCACACGGGTCAGTACAGCTGTACTGGAAACGAGACCCGAGGATCACGATACTTACACACCAGTGATAAAGTTACTCTGACCGTATCAGGTGAGAGTCTTTATATCTGTTTATCACTCTGACTGCATGAGTACAAATATCTATAAACCTTAAAAATATCACATGTAGTAACTCTGCAGATAAATAATTTGTTAAAAAGCTATTTGAATTTAGGTTAAAACATGTCATAATCAAATTTCAGATGATTAGCTGCCCTTAACCGACTTGATTAATTTGACCTGCTGACCTTTTACTTTAAAACATCAGGATCTTCAGTAGCTCTGTTTGGTTCTCTGGTCATTGGAGTGATTTCTGGACTGAGTGGCGCAGTTCTGCTCATTTTCTTACTGGTCCTGCTGTTCTGCTGCAAACGCAACAAAGGTTCGTCTCATCTCTTCAACTCAACATACAGACAGTCTTAACTATAACGATCTTTGGAAGAGTGTTATGATCACAGATGATTTTATATAAATATCTGTCGTAAACTGAGGCGTGAAAGCCATTTGTGAATCATTCCTGAAGTGTCTCTGTGTTTGAGTAGCTGGAGGATCTCCGTCTCCCTCTACTGACCATCAGCTGCAAAACAGCAGTCAGACATCCCATCATCAGAGGAACGGACAAACACCATCATGCTCCAGTCAGTCCCACTCACAACATCTTTACATGAATCACAAGGATCTTGTTTTAAAATGAACTTATAAAACGTGACCCTGCCTGGAGCACAAAACCAGTCATAAGCAGCACAGGTATATGTGTAGCAATAGCCAAAAATACATTGTATGGGTCAAAATTATACATTTTTCTTTTATGCCTAAAATCATTCGGATATAAAGATCATGTTCCATGAAGATATTTTGCCAATTTCCTACCGTAAATATATCAAAACTTAATTTTTGATTAGTAATATGCATTGCTAAGAACATCATTTGAGCAACTTTAAAGATGATTTTCTCAATATTTAGATTTTTTTGCACCCTCAGATTCCAGATTTTCATATAGTTGCATCTCAGCCAAATATTGTCCTATCATATCAAACCATTCATCAATGGAAAACTTATTTATTCAGCTTTCAGGTGATGCATAAATCTCAATGTTGAAAAAATGACCCTTATGACTGGTTTTGTGGTCCAGGGTCACATATATGAATGTGTGGCCAGATATAGGCTACAGTGGCATGCATGCATGGATAGATGATACTTGTGTATCTGACCTGTGTAGAATCATGAAGTTTGGTTTAATTGATTTAATTTGATCAAAGACAACTAAATAGTAGCCATCGTCAGTTTTGAACAAAACATACACTCAGTAACTACAAACATCTGAAAGACTAAAACCAGAAAAGGAGAATAAAATGTCTTACTCGTTCATTATTTTTTAATGCAGACACTGTAATTGGGCCTTCGTGTGTGACCTATGTTCAAATTGACCTGGAATCAATGAAAGAAATGAGGAAGAAAAAGAAAGAGAATAAAGGTATGACAACAGCCCTGCTGAGGTGTCTTTTCACTTGTTTCTTGATTAATGCATGAATAATAAATATATGATCATCTCTTGTCATCTGTTAGAAAAGGAGAGTTCTGACACTATTTACTCCAACATGAAGTTTTAAGGTGAAATAAACTACAAACAATGCTAAATATCACAATATAAAGCAATTACTAAGAAAATACATACATACAATTTTTTTAATATTATGAATGAATTTGCATAATTGCAGGTGCAGTTGCTGGATCTTTCATCTTCAAAACTTTCATCAGCACTGGAATACAAAAAAAGAGTTGATGAATTGGATATATATTACTCTGATTATTAATCATATTGTTTAAATGATTGATCATAACATGCAAATGTTCATAATCTGTGACGTTTTAAAACATGATTCTGACCATTAATACAGTAATGCATTTACCGTTACATTTCTAATATATTGCAGAATGATGAATATTATAAGAAAATATCAACAGGCCTTTGTTTGTGTATTAATCTGTATCCTCTCGCTGTCCACTAGATGTCATCATATAGACGATTTGGTTGTTTCATCCACATGTTATTGTGTGATAGTTTATGATTTGCGCTTGAGCATTTTTATGGTCTTTACTGTGCTAGTCCTCTTGCTCTCATACCCGCACTGCTTATAAGCTACTTTAATCATGTAAGTTAATCAAATGCATTTTTCACTCAAGTTGCACATCTAAATAAAGTACTACATCTCTTGTGAAGTGACATAACGATTCTCTGTGGAACTTGGATGTGATGTAGGAACTATTTTACACCAGGGTTACACCTAGTCTTTCTGAGAAAGACTCTGAGGTTTATATTAACCATGGTGTCTTTTTACCGTGCAGTGTATTGACACTGGGTCATTAGGACCCCTGCTGGTCTCACTAACACCTCTTCCAGCAGAAACCTGGATGTGAGACCCAGAAGGTCTGCTTAGCTTCACTGGTGAAGGCTTGTGTAGTGGGTTTTCTCAAGCATCCCATACATCTGGCCCAGAGTTCTCCACGCTATAAACAAATAATCTGTACAAATAGGGCACAATATACTGAATCATTTAAAGGAATTTTTCCATATTCATTTTTTACAGGTGTTTTACTGATATTTTGAATTTTACATTTCATTGCATTGTGTTTTAGAGTTAACACAAATGTCAGTAAAATTAATTTGTAATGTTATGTGTAATGAGCTGCCAGTACTTTTTCTGTAATTTAATGGATTCATTTTTACAGTGCAGGAGTAGACCAGCATGACTGTCTTTTATTGACATTTATGTCATGCACAAAAGCACAGTATCTATGCATTATCATTTTACAGAAGCTTGAACTTCTGACATCTCAAGCAATTGGACATGTGACCAGCCCTGTTCGACTATAGGGTTAGAATGACTGCTCTAAATAAAGTCAAAGAAGTTTGACTCAAGCAGGCTGGATGGGTCAGTCCCCTGCATGGGCCAATGGAAGGACAAGCTATAAGTACATTTACATTTATTTTCTTTTAATATACTCACATATAGCAATGTACAACAGCACAACTCCAACATCTGCCCAGACCACCAAGACCAATCCAACAAGTTGCTATGGAAAGGACTACACAGCCTCAGAGCAATCACGTCTCACCTTGAACACTGGTCAAACAAAAGATATGTTTTTTGGGGGGGGGGTTTTCTAAAATGAATGTGTGTTCTTCCAATACGGATAATTTTATTAATGGTGAAAATATAAAAATGGTTACTGATTAACTTGGATTAATGCTGGATTCAAATCTTAGTTAGACTACAAAACATAACTTGATTACATTTCAGACAAACCAGACACTGATGTAGCTAAGACTTGTATGATGCTGCAATCGTTTGTCATCGGTCATACTGTCTGACATGTTAGGGTCACACAGGAGACACTGCTATTAAACCTTTAACCTCTCAAGCCCCTGCGGCCTCATACGAGGACGTTATATTTGAGGATGTCCTGCACGGAGCACATTCAGGGCTTTTCAGAGATGTTTCATCAGGAACACTCTCCTCTCATTGGTCTTCAAAAATGTCTGAAATTAATTTAGTGACACTCTTATGGAAATATGATAACATCTGTCTGATTTTTTCATTTTGTGTCATAAATCAACATCTCAGGAAAATGTTATGTGGTTTCAAATCAAAATATGACTTTCTGTTATGAAACAGGACGTTGATTTCATACATGTCTTCATATGTGGACACCGGGACTAAAAGCATGTTTATTACGCATTTTGGGAGACTTTACAAATGAATAGGGAAAGAAATTATATGTCAATATTCTATGAAATATTACTATGAAAATCGTGTCAATTATTACTCCCATTATTACACTTCTTGTTTCATTACATATTGCCCCAAAAACACATTAATATGCCAATTATATTTAGTTTATAGATGCATTGTATATAATGAGAACCCGTTTTTGGCCATTTTGCAGAAAGAAAAATTGTATATTGAATTATTCTGTTATAGTATACAAAGATTGGTAAAAAAAAAAAAACATTAATCCTGAAAACTAAAAATGTATTGGTGATTTAAAAAATCAGTTGTTTTGCCTATGCATTCTCATTTATGTATTATTATTTTTTTTAAAGAAAACGAGTTCCGATGTCATTTACCGAGGACATAGCATAACTTATGAACGAAATATCTTTTTTTATCATTAAAATGAAATATAATTTTAGTTAGTGCTCTAAACAAAGTCAAGACATCAAACATCCTAAATCTTTTTCTGGGGTCTCAGGAGGTTAAAATCTCCTTATAAACAGACTTTAAAAACTCTGGACAAAAAAGCCCACCCAATATCACCACTGAAGGGTTTTGGAGAAATAAAAAATAATTGAGCTTTGATGATTTTAGACTTTTCTTCTTCAAATTTGTGTATGATATGTACATTTTAAATGGTTTGGCTCCTTCCATACTTCGTGATTTTGTGTACTTTCGCTCTACAGTCTCCGTAAGATCTAGATCATCATCTACTAGGGATTGTGTCGTCCCTCTGCCTTCATATTATCATCTTGTTTCAGTGAGAGCTGTTATTCATTGGAACACTTCCAGAAGACGTAAGGATGTGCTCATCTACATCAACTCTGTAAACACGGACACGGTGTGGTTTAACTGGGCAATATCATTATTGATCATTATTGGCTCTGATAGGATGTGTATAAGTATAACGTATTGCATGTGTTTGTTGTTTTATGTTTTTATGTATACCTATGATTATGCTACACGATCTCAGGAAAGTGCTTATAAATAGTACGCCGAATAAAAATGAAAGCTTGTGGTATTGATACCCAAAGATGGACTTTGGCGTGTATATGCTACGCGATGAGTAGGATTATCTTCATAATGATTATATAATCATCAGCACCTGAGCAGATTCCGTCTTGGTTTTCTTGCCATTATAAATATGTTTTCAACACACAAAAAAATCTAAGTCAAAATTAAAAAATGTCAATAAAACTATCTCTGTTCCCAAGCAGTTTTAGGCACGTTTTTGCATTTTTTGGACTCTTACAGGACCTTTCATATTTGTTGGGTACTGAGATATGTTTGCGTCCGCGTAATTGTTTCATGAATAACTTTTGGGACTTCATCTTGTCCGTCCGACAAAGATGTTTACCGTTAGCTGCTCACAGCAGCAAAACAATTGCTAGTCAACCGTTTATTTTAACATTATTTTAACATGTATTTGTGGGACATTATCTCAATAAAACTCAACTTCTCGAATACATGAATCTAATCTGAAAACTGTACATTTATGGCATTCAGCTTTTAATGTGGTGTCATCTTTTTTAAATTGTTTTTTTTATTATTTATTGTTACTTATTTATCTATTCATATAAATTCATGTATTTTTATAATTGTTTTATATATATTTTTATATAAGTCTACCAGGTTGGGGTGGGTGCTAAATTTGCACAGCTGCTTTTTGTTTTCTACTACCGCTCCCAGAAGAAAATTCAATAAACCATTGTAAACAAAAAACACTTTTTTTCAATAAAACATCATCTAAACCTCTGTTCATTCTCAGTAAAAACGTCTGTAGACATATGACAGAAATGAAGTCAAGCTGGTTAGTAATGCGTGAAGCTCGTAATGCTGTGTGTGGAGTAGTTTAATCCTCCTCTGCTGAGATCTTGAGAGTCTTCTTTCATTTGATTTTATTTGAACATCAGCGGAGACCAGGACAACTAGATGAGCCCAGAGACTGATGTGAAGACCCTGTAGACGGCCATCGGGACAGGAACCAGACGAGTCTCTGCACAATCTGACTCGCTGATGTAAACTGCTGCTTTCGTCTGGTCAGAGGAGAACGACACGGTTTCCTCGTCTAAATACTGTAAAGCTGATGTAAAGCCACCCAGCTTTATATCAAGCTGACGTAAAGCTGCTTTCACACAATTTGCATTATCAAAAGCGCTATACAAATAATAGTGAGTTGACTTGATTTCAGGTGACTGTGGCTGGGAGACAGGTGTAATAGTTGTGTTTCTCCTCATCTCTCTTTTATTCTGTTCTTGATGGTTTTCTTTCCTTCAGTGATTCTGCTTGTTAGCAGGTGTTCATCACTAAAGACCAAACTTCAGTCGGTTAATCACCTAAATATGGTGTTCCTGTGGCTCAGTGGTAGAGCATTGCGTTTTCAGTGTTTCTTTAGTGTGGACACGCTGAGCAATAATTTTATAATAACATTCTTTGCTGTGTTTGTTTCAAAATGTATGTCTTAAAGCATCTTCAGTGACATAAAGATGTAGTGGAAACTTAAGACTGTTTTTGTATTTATGTATCTTTGAATTTTCTCACTGCATTTTTAATTTGCATATTTTTATATTTGAGTGTCTTTTTGTGTTCACCAAAGACAAATGTGAACTTCCTGTTTGTGTTGCCAGTAAAAACCACATGCGGAAACCGTGCTAAATACATTACAATCCAGATTCTAGAACTAATATTATCTGTCCTGAATATGTCAGTTTATCTTCATTATGACCTGAATGAAATGGAAAGAGTGTAGTAAATAAATAACAGAAGAATAAAACAAATTGCCTTTATTTTACAAAAATAAAACTGTTTAATATTACAATATTTCATCTCCATTCCTAACTAAGAGTTGTCAGCACAGATTCATATACTGTAAATATGCAAATGAGATTAATTTAAACCCGAGCACCAAAAATAAAAGACATGCATCAGCTCCAGTGTGATCGAGAAATGAAATGTGTAACACAGCAGACAGTTATGTTGCACGCTATTTTCTTCAAAAAGTGCAACCACATGTATTTATGAGATAATCATGTTATTACACTCAACCTGACTCTTCATTTCCAGTGTAAGGAATGAACTGGACATGTGTGCTGTCATTTTTAACATCAACTAATTAAACATGCAAAATGACACACATTTCAGACAAGATAACTCAACTCGTCACAGGACAGCAATAGAGGGGGGGGGGGGGGGGGGTATGCCGTCAGAACATAAGAGTAATTCGCCGCGGGTTCATTCGAGATTTATTATGGGGGTTTTCATTTTATGAGTGAAATAAAGACTGTGGTAAACATAAATTGATGACACTTTTACGTTTTGTTCTACAATGTAAATTACACACATCCATACCAAAAACTAAAAATTTGAAAATGTGTTTATTTTTGAAAACGTATGTTTTTAATAAGTAACTAGATAAGAACGTTTGGGCTGTGAGTGTGTGCAGTTTACATTGTAGAACAAAACGTACAAGTGTCATCAAGTTATGTTTACCACAGTCTTTATTTCTCTCTTAAATTAAAACCCCATTATAAAACCCCAAAGGAAAATCTCGAAGGAACCCGCGGCTAATTACTCTTCCGGGTTCTGACGTCATAGTTCCCACACTCTATATATAGGACTGTTTGAAATGTATATCATTGCATAGACTCTCAAAAATAAAGGTTTTTTATTTCCATTGATGTTTCCATGAAGAATCCTTCCCATCCACACATGATTCGTTAAAGGTTCATGAGATTAATACAATATTCCTCACACTATTAATTATTATTATTTTTATTAAATGCTCTTTATGGACAAAAAATGTCCTTCTATTGCATCACTACAAAAAAACTATTTTGGGGCATTTATTTGTAAGAATATATTGCATATACTGTTTCTCAAAATAGCAGACAGCATACAGTGTGTATTGTATCTATCAATTAAACCCATCTAATCACGAGTGAAAACACACCGAATTTACATTAAAGTACAAGTTTAGTTTTTTCTCACAAAGATCTTCTCTGTTTCTCTGGGTCCACTGAAGTGACGTCTTCATGTGTTTGTGTCATATCTCTCCCAGTTTGCAGTAAACCGTGTTTATTGGATCTGAATCGTGTTCTGCTGCCTGGTGAACTGTAGCTTCCACTTGAATAGTTCTGTCTTGTCCAGATTGCTGCTGCTCCTGATCGTCTCTCGTCACCTCCACACTGTCTACTTGACATGCCTTGGTCTGAGCAAGACACACAGACAAACCGGTCACACAGAGTTACTGCATCTGAACAGATCAGGACATTACACTCATTCAGGAAGATATTACACACCTGTCGTGATGGAGTGTCGTAGACGGTTTCTACTTTGCTGCTGACAGTGTTGTTTGCTGGAGACGTCTGGGATGCGGACGGCTTTTCCACTGTGCTGTAAATCGTTTCATGATGCTGTTCAATCACAACACGACTGGACTGATACAGAGAGAAAGAGCAGCGTTTAAAAATAAAGAGTAATGAGAAATAATTCAGTTCTGAGAAACAACTTGACTGAATCATACCTGCGGATGAACTTTTGAACATTTTCTTCTCTTGACAAACACCACAATCACACCCATAACCAACCCCAACAACACACCAACACTAACGGTAGCACTGATCCAAACGAAGAGCGATGGTGAAGAGTGCAAATCACTACTCAGCTTTCCATGGCCTGAAAATAAATACAAATATTAAAACATTTTAGCATTTTAGAAAAAGAAACAACAAAACTGGTATTTTAATTTCATATGATTTACTCTTGTAATTTTATAATTTAGTCTTAATGTACATTTTTGTACATTTACATTTTTTACATTTACATTTTTGTATTTAATTTTAAGGCCTGAAGTGCTTATATGTATGGGCTAAACAGTACTCTTGATGATGGAGTAATCACTGCTGCGGGTTCGGCTCTAATTAGTAAATAGTCATCATATTAAGCTCCTCGTCAACAGCGATCATAATGGAGAATTGGAGATGAAGCACTATTAAATTCAAAGCAAAAGACCCCATACTTCAGACGCTTCTCAGAATAGCTCAGAAGAACACAACATTACACTGCAGTTGGTGAGTTGATACTCGCTGGTGGCTTTAGCACCTGATCATTCTCGAAAGCCGCTTATCTTTTTTAAGATTCACATTATAAATGTCAAGTTAAATAGATTTTAATATAATGAAGAAGGAGAGGTTTTCGATGTAAACAGCCGTCTTTGACCGTCGCGCCTCGTCTGTTCTTTCGGTTTTAAAACGCTGTGTCAGGTTAAAAGTGAAACTTTTCAAAACACGTCTGGAGACATTGCACTCTTGAGTGTTTAAAAGCTCAGAAGCTTTCGTGTATTTAGCTCACTAGGGTTGTATTTCCCTCAACACTTATCAGCCTGCAGATTTAATAAACCGCTATTGATTCAACGAGCCGATACGTTTATAACGAAGATGTTCAGCAATATTGATAGCATGTGCCTAATAACTCTGCACACTTTAGAGTGTGACCTTGTAAATATACAGCTTTTAGGGAAAATGGAAAATGGAAAATTAAATGAATAAAATGCAAAAACAAATTGCAGAATATGCAAAATATTCATGCACTTTAAAATAGAAAAATTTTTGCCAAAAAATCCTGGAGCCTATTCAAAGTCTAATTTAAATATTAAAATAATGATTTATTTTAAGTCTAATTTAAATATTAAAATAATGATTTATTTTAAGTCTAATTTAAATATTAAAATAATGAAACTTTTCCGCTCCTCGTGGTTAGTGCGTTGACACACGGCGTCCCGAGTTCATTTCCCATCTCAAGATCCTTTAACGACCCCGCTCTCTTCTCCACCCCATGCTTTCCTGTCATCTCTGTACAGTCTTATCTCAATAAAATCCCAACATTTATACAAATATATTAAAACATTTTTTACAATTTATGGGAAGAAAAATGCTTCAGAAACTATTTGCATGTTAATAAAATATAGATTTTTATCTGATCATTTAAAAATGCTTATGTTCTGTATAAAAACAGCATGCATTTAAAAAGGGGGGATTGTTATTGGCACAGTGATTAACCAGAAAAAAATGAAATAATGGCACTTCACGCCCAAAAGGTTGCCTACCCCTGACATACATAAACAATTGGCTAGTGCAGTTTTTGGTGCAACAACACTATGGCAATAGTTAAGCCATACACAGCCTCTATGTTTGCCTCATTAAATATCCATGCACTAGAAATGTTCATGTGTTTTCAGCGTCTGCAGGAAACCGTTCTAAACTTCAAACAGCGATGTAAACACTCGTTTGTGTTCCTTCCCTCTGTTTTTCTTTCATAAGAAACCGAAGGGGATTTTCATGACCACATATCCGCAGATGTAACGGCTAATAAAACATATGCGTGTTGCATGATACACTCATCCAATTAACATTATTAATAGCATAAATATCAAATAAGAACAATAACTCCGGGTTTATGAATAGAAAGTGTGAAATCCCAAACGTGACTTGATGATGATGACTGGTCAGTGGTCACAGGGTTAAATACACCCCTGACACGACACAAGATGAGTATTAAAAGAATCATACTTACACATAACGTTAGGAGCTGTAGAGTGATTCTTGCTCACATGGTTTTTCACATTACATTTGATGGTGCTGCTGTCCGGAGCAGTGACAGTGATGTTAATGGAGGATAGAAAGGCTTGTGTTTTTGTACACAGGTTTTGGTCACAGTCATATGTGGACCCAGCTCCCATCAGCCGAACAGTTCACTGAGGACCGACACGCAGCAGATGAATTAACGTCATATTGATTCACTTGGATTACAGGCTGAGAGACCGTGTCTGGAGAAAGAGCACAGATAAGTTATCAAGAGACACTGAATTATATGTATCATGTTATAAGCATACAGTGTAAATGAGATGCACAGATCTTACTCTCCACTTTAAGTGTGAATGCAGCCAAAGTCTCTTCCTCGTGTTTTGAAAGGGCCTCATATAGTCCGCTGTCATTTTCTTGCAGGTTGTGTATGGTCAAAGACCAGTCTGAGTAATTTAAGCTCATTCTTATCTTTAATTTATTGGAAACTCCATCTCTGTCTCCAAGAAATTCTCTCCTGTCGAATCGTCGCCAATTAACGTTATTGTGCTGATGTGACTGATTTCTGGGACTGATGCTCAAATAGATTGAGCTTCCTTTTAATCCATAACGACTCTTTTGGCAATCAGTGACAAAACCTGCGTACATGAAAATGTCATTTATGGTCATACATAACCTTTCAATATATTGAAGATCAGGGGCTGTATACACAAAGCATTTTATCTTAGCACTAAAGCTGAGTCCAAAATGTTCTTATGCCTTTTTTGTGTATTCGTCTTCCTAAGAACACAGAAACCTTGCACACTGAGTCTGATGCATATCAATTAACAAATTAGCAAAATAATACAAAATGAGTCTTCAAGCAGTGAGGATGATTTTGTTGTCCTCTCTCTCTCTTAGTAAGAGAAAAAGAAAGAGTAAATATTGGGTGCATCCAATCCTGAGATATAGAGAGGAAGGAGAGTTCATCTCCTTATCAAGGAGCGATTTAAAGCAGGCACCAGAAGTCTATGTAATGTCAGGTTGACGTTGGACATGACGTCGTACAGATGTTACATTTTGGTTGAAAATGAAAATCGGGTTGACGTCAATATTTGACATAGCCTTAACGTTGGATTTTGGTTACACAACAATCTCAACGTCAGCTGACGTCGGTATTAAGCATCAATTTAACATTGACATTAGATGTTGAATTTACATTGAATTTTGGTCACCCGACGTTGCAACCTAAATTTGACCAAATATCAACCTCTTATGACGTTGTGTGCCTGTTTTGTGCCTGCTGGGATTACTTCAGGATGCCGGGGGCTCAGTTTGATGCTCCGCTAGCGATAATAGGCCCACTTATTAAAAAGAAGACCACCAATTTTCCAGAGGTGTAAGTACTTGAGTAAATGTAACTGATTACTGTACTTGAGTATCTTTTAGGATAGTTTGTAGTTGTACTGAGGATAAAAAATATTAATAACTTTTACTCTCTACTTCACTACATTTCTGAATGAGTATCTGTACTCTTTACTCCACTACAGTTGAAAACGAGTGTTGCAGTTACACATTACATTTTGCATGGTACCTATCTTTTCTGCAGCAGTTTATTTCTGCTACAAAAGATGTGATATTGCCAAATACCTTGTGCGTTTTTGCCGTTACTCACCTAAACATGTCTACAAGGCTACTTTACATGAATGTGAGCTCCTTAGCAAGTAGTTGTGAATCACAGGTGTTTTAGATATGAGATGAGGACATGACTGCAGCTGGCAAAGAGGCTGAAACCAGCACATCCAGTGCGCGACGACTTTGACTTTTTAATGAAATATTTAGTTTATTTTATTAGCAAATTTGCTATTTTGAGGTGTTCATTTTTATTTTGGTTTTATAAAATAAATGTAATTCCTCTCCTCACAAATCAGCTCTTTCTCGTTTGGTGTTACATGTTCTCTGCGTGCATGGCATGATTTTATGTCACTTCCTGTCTCCCGTGGTGTTTGTTGTCAGTTTGTATCTTATCTTGTTCAGCTTGTTGTATACTGTATATACAGCTTTCTTCAGTTCTTTGTGAGTTGTTGAATGTAATGGTTGTCTGTTTTTTGCATGTTATTCTGTTCTTTGGCTTATGGTTTTTGGCTTATTGTTTGTTCTAGTTCTTCCATGAAATACCTGCACATAGATCAGGTCCTGCGCCAGGACGCATGACTTGGGGGGCTTTTACAGATAGTGATAGTGTGGGGTGGGGGGGGGGTTGTTGTGGTTGGTTGCAAGTAAATGCTCATGTGTAACACTTTACAATAATTCACTAACACTTAACATTAACTAATATAACCTTATTGTAAAATGTTACAATTATTGTTATTAAAGCATATACACAAAAACACTTAAATTAAACAGAAAAGCAAGCAGGTGCATGATTTGGCATGGCAGCCAATGCAATTAATTAATAACCATTTCCTTACCTAAATCCTGCGTTTGAACAAGGCTCGGTTGCAGAATCACATCACTCTGTGCTTCTGAAATTATCATCTTGATCTATATGGTGTAGTTAGCTATGTCTGTGTCGTACGTGGACGCTTGTCAAGCATGAAAAGCACTAGTTTTATTTAAATTATGAATTATGATCATATGATACAAAGAGCTCCTTTAAATTTATTAAAAACTGTAACTCATTCATCACGATTTTACAAAAATCCCGTTATAACCAATGAATGTGATCACCAGTGTTGGGGAAAGTTACTTTTTAAAATGAATGCATTACAATATTGCATACTCCCTAAAAAATAAACTAATTATGTTACTTTTTATGGAAAGTAATGCGTTACGTTACTTTTGCGTTACTTTTTAAATATGAGCAGGGCTTGATTGTTTGTTTTTAATACAATAAGTTATATTTATAGCAAATATAAAAGCCTTTCACACCAAAAAGTGTAATAAATAAACCTCAGACTGAAGGAAAAGTAAATTCACGTCTGTACAGAAGAGCGTTCAACACTCTTCAGCAATAAAAATACAATGAAGCACAATTGTTAGTTTATCTAAAGTAATTTTTGCTTATTAGTATGGTTGAACTGATCATCAAAGGTCAACAGCAAACACATCGGTTAATAAAATGAGATTAGATATATTTGTGTTGTTTAACATATTTAATTATTGCAGGTTTTGCGTCATATTCTGAGTTTGTTATTTCACTGTTTTAATTCATTTTGATGAATACTGAATCTGTTTTTTGCGAGTGGGATGAATTAATACACATTCACAATTTAGTCTAGATTAGATCTACAGTAAGATCATGTTCACGCGGCGCACTCAGTCAATAAATGGGATAAAAGTAACTCAGATATTTTCCGGTAAATTAAAAAGTAATGCGTTACTTTACTAGTTACTTGAAAAAGTAATATTATTACGTAACTCGCGTTACTTGTAATGCGTTACCCCAACACTGGTGATCACACAATGCAAAAACATTTTTTAATGAAGTTACGAGCATGATAGAACTCGGCGCTGGGCGTGAGTGCATGGATTCCAACCCAAACATTTCTGATTGGCCATTGCGTTGTAGAAATCAACAAACATGTCTGTGATTGGCTACTTTGCTCCCCTCTGCGAAAGTGCATTGCAACGCTGGTAAGTGCATGCTTTCCAAAGCAGAAGACACACTGGATTGTTTGCCAAATCTATTTCATTATTATATTATTACGAAGAAAAGAGATCCTATACCAAGATTTATGGGCAGCTTTTTCATCTAAAAGCAATCAGTTAGACTATTTTACATTATAAGTTAGACTATTATACACGTAAGGAATAATTGATGACGGGCCGTTGAATTATTAGAAAAATAATGAGGTGGTGATGCGGTCACGACGTGAAGCGGAGTTATTTTTCTAATAATTCAACGGTTTGGAGTCAATTATTCTGCTTATACTACGCTAGCCACACCTCAACACATCGATCAGATTATATATTTCATGGGATTCGTCCGGTTTTTCTACTTAAATCTCTATTGTGAGTACGATTATTTCTTCCGCATCTCATTCATCACCAATGTTGCTAATTCCAAAACATAATTTTAAACCGTAACGGAGGCTTGAGCTGTTGATAACAGACAAATGCAGCTAATAACTAAAATATGAGAGAGAGAATATTCATCAGCCAATCAGATTCAAGCATTCAACGTCCCCGTAGTATAGGCTAAACTAAAGTCCGACCATCCCCCTCAATCCGGAGGGGGGGCACAAAGATGCCCCCCCCGGCGCCGTGCCTGACATAGCCCTTGCCTCTGCCTGTTTTCCCAGCTACTACCACAACGTTACAGTTTTTGAATATAGCCTATATTTAGTAAGTAAAATACTTAAGTACTGTTAAAATCAGATACTTTAAGACTTTTACTCAAGTTGTTTGGAATTGGTGACTTGTAACTTGTAGTGGAATAACTTTCACTGTAAGGTATCTGTACTTTTACTCAAGTATGGTGCTCAGCTACTCTTTACACCTCTGCCGATTTCTGTCAACTCAGTGTGCAAAGACCATTACAGTGCTCTGTGCTGTGAGACGAGGTGGATCAATGTCAGACGCCATTCTGGACTTTGGCATTCGCTTGTACGGTGGCTTTGAATTGTCTCTCTTGTACGGTGGCTTTGAACACCTCTCAAAAGGCTTGCTATGGATGTGAAAAATTCAGAAAATTTAACCCGATCCAAATTTCTTCAAGACGGATGAAACTCTTGGAGGCAGTGTGTAAATATGATTGACACAACATGAGCTCCTATTTATTTTTTAACGTGCAAATTTGTCGGTGTGCAATGCATTGTGTAACCCCCCTGGGTCCGCACCATCACACTGAGCGGGTCTCGAACCCGGGATTCCGACGCGGGAGGTGGGCGCTCTACCAAGGAGACTAAAGGCTACAGCCTCTAGCGTCAGTCGCTAGAGCGCCTCTTTTTGAGGTCAGGAGAGTGAGGTTTACACACACAGCCCTTACTGGCATACACATCTGTTACACTCACCCCCCTAAACCTCACTCCCATCCGGGTCACGGCACCAATGCAACACCCCCTCCCGGGTCCATACCACCCCAACTCGGCTAAAGGCTAAAGGCTACAGCCTCTAGTGTCAGTCGCTAGAGAGCCTCTTTTTGAGGTCAGGGGAGTGAGGTTTACACACAGCCCTTACTGGCATACACATCTGTTACACTCACCCCCCTAAACCTCACTCCCATCCGGGTCACGGCACCAATGTAACACTCCCTCCCGGGTCCATACCACCCCAACTCGGCTAAAGGCTAAAGGCTACAGCCTCTAGTGTCAGTCGCTAGAGAGCCTCTTTTTGAGGTCAGGAGAGTGAGGTTTACACACAGCCCTTACTGGCATACATCCGTTACAATTGCAGTGTGCAGTTCTTAGGTAATAATTTCCTCTCAAAACCTATCCACAAACTGCTGAGTACAACTTTTACTAAGGAATTGTAAGAAATCTTAAGCTAAGACCTCGTTGCATGAAGCTTACCAAATATGCTCACAGTGATTGGCTGAGAGGGAATGGGTCTTTGTAAGTGATTTAATCATGGCTATATTGCAGAACAAGTATTTTGAGTCTTGCATTACATAGTCACGTTGGAAAGGCAACCCAGTGTTAACAAGAGTGGAGAAGGAGGACCATTAACTGTAATTTTCGAAGCTACGAGAATACTTTTTGTGTGGAAAGAAAACAAAAATTAGTATTCTCAGAGCTTCGTAAAACTACGGTTGAACCCCTGATGTCACATTAACTATTTTACAGATGTCCTTGCTACTTTTCTATGCTTTGATCGTGGTAGGACCCTCGCTTTCTATAGCAGGTCAGAAAGCTCTAGGATTTTATAAAAACATCTTCATTTGTGTTTCAAAGATGAACGGAGTTCTTACGTGTTTGGAACGACATGAGCGTGAGATATTAATGACAGAATTTTCTTTTTTCTCATATCCCTTTAAGATGCTTTGTGAATACGGCCCGTGGAATATAGTGCACAAGCTGTATGGACTACTTCTATAGGGTTCTGATGCTGTAAGTTTTCAATTTAAAGAAAAAATAAGCCTGGGAATTATTTAAAATATCTTCTTTTTTGTACCAAAGATAATAGCAAGTCATGAGTTTGGAATACCACAAGGGTGTTTTGTGAGAAATTTACTTTTCAATGAGTAACAAGACCCTGCAAGGGAATCTTTAGATTCTGTTTCGTGCTAGCAAAAAGATACATACCAAAACTGAAGAAAAAATACCACTGCAAAATGAGTTTCATAGCTGTCAGCTTGAAAGACACCAGATTTCCTGCCGAGCACCTGCAGGCCGGAAACATGAAAGAAACAGAAACATGAATTTCAGCAGTGCATTCTTCTGCAAAACAAGTTTTACATACAGAGCACTAAACCAACTAAGCAGTATAAATGAGTGAATCATTTAAACCAACTGTTTAAGACCAACTTTCTTATGTCCACTAATAACCTCTTATTTATGCTCAAACTTCTGTACTTCTATAAAGCTCAACAACAACTAAATTAGTCATTGCTCTAAATATATGTGGGTGTTTGTGGGTGGGTGTGTTTAGTTATGCAGTCACCAGAGCATAGCTAAACCATTTGCTGGATCTGGTGGAAAGTTTGAATCTCCTCTGAGCCAGACATGATATTTCAGTGTTTTTTTTTCACAATGAGTCACAGACAACAGAAAAGGTCATCCCCACAAACACACATGCTCTGACACACAAATATGAAATTAATTCACATGTAATTTCACAATTAAAGTCTTAATCACAAGCACATATTATCCATTCTAAACGAAATCCTGAAGATTATAATGGAAATGTGTGCTCTTGTAACTGCGTGTCCACCTTTTTACACAGAAATAAGCAGAGTAATCCACGAGGAGCTAAACCTTGATGACTTTAAGCAGCCATTTCAACTTTAATGTAAACTAAAAAACAACTGGCATATTGTCAAATGTGTATATTACTTGCGTTAAATACAGAATTGCAGCGCTGCAGATATTTTGCATTCAGATAGCAACAGCTGTGCACACAAAACTCAGTCGATTTCAATATGAATTCAAATGAAACACAATATGCATGCATTAACATATCACTCATTACATGTCAAATGTAAAAAAGCAAGAAATGTATCACAAACTAGAGCCTCAGTCCTTACCTGCAAAGATCTGTTGTAGTAAA